>LQNS02276883.1:22521373-22563921 GCA_001587735.2 Parhyale hawaiensis | reverse complement strand
TCACTAACGTTTCCTAACACGGTCTCACTAACGTTTCCTAACACGGTCTCACTAACGTTTCCTAACACGGTCTCACTAACGTTTCCTAACACGGTCTCACTAACGTTTCCTAAGACGGTCTCACTAACGTTTCCATTGTCCGGGCTGCCGCTATAGAGGCAGACGATGTCGCACTTTAATTGACAGCAGGCCGCCAGTAGAAGCAATTGACATCCTCGGTAAAGAAACGTATGATAACCTATTAAGTAGTTCACAGCAGGGTTACTGATTCGTGGTCAGTATGAGTCTGATAATACTGGACATCAAGAGTCGGAGTCGGCCAATAGTTTGTCCCAGGAGTCAGCGAAAATGTGTACATTTTATTCAAGAATTGGAGTCGAAGTTGGAGTCAGAATTGCATGAAGTCAGAGGGTGTTCGGATCTGGCACTGGCTGAACCCAGGAGTCGGAGCCAGATTTTGTTTATCTGAGCCCCCAACTTTAATTAACCGTGCGGTTTATTATATTCCCCGATTTCTCCCTCTCACTACCAGTTGCTCTCTGACTCCCACCTCCGCCCTAGGAGGTTGACCAACAACTACAATAATTACTTTTGATGCAGCTGAACTAGTTTTACTTGTCTGTAAGATATCACTAGAAATATGCATCCGCAACTGTCCACTTTCTGCTAAACAAGAGGAGCACGTCCCTGCCGTGGCACGTCAATAGCGGACACGCATTCGATCTCATTAGCGGCTGTTGCGGCAAAGGCAAGAAACTCCACAAACGCCCTCCACCGCATCCCTGCAGCTCCCGTATTCAGAGAATCAACTTGCCAGAGGCTTCTCTGGAATTTAGGCAAGGAATGGGACTGCTGCTATGCAATTGTTAGGGATCAGTTGGAATCCCGAGCTGCCGGCCAGTTGCTCGCTGTCGGTGTCGCCGCAGGGATTTCCGAAGAGGAAAGTGATGCAAACGACGGACAGAAGTGGCGTACATCGACGTCTTTTGTGCCTTGTTCGAAGCCGCGGTTATTTAATTACTGAAGTAAAGCGGAGTATATTGTGCGTTATGAAGAGTGGTTGTACTGTAATGTACGTCCTGCCGTAAATTGAAGTATATTGTGAGTTATGGAACATGGTTGTAATGAACGTACTTCTGTAAGTTGGTTTATTTTGTAGTATGCAAATTGCACCATTAAACAGAAGACAGTATTTACAGCCCGCTCTCATGAAGCGAAAGGGTGGCTGTATAAGCAACGGAATTGGTGTCTACGCGTGTGTCGGCGACTCGACAACAATGTCCGTTCGAGACTCAGTACTTTCCCGACTGTTGTCGGGTGATGGTGTGCTACGCTGCGGGCAGTCTGTTTCTGTTAGAACTCTAGTGATGCTTAATAAATATTAGCTCGAGGCACCTGTCACGCACTTCAAATTTACAACACCAGAACATGCAAATTTTGAATCGGATACTCTTGAGCATCCGCGTGAATAGCGATCACGTTGTCCTTGCTGTAAAATTGCTTATTTTTTGCAGATTCCTGCCATTACATCGAGTTTTCCTTTTTTTTCATGACGTCTCTTTTACAAATTTTCCAGGTTTTGTTGACTGTGGATGCAACTGCATATTTTATTCCTGTTACCTCCGCATAGGAGGTTATGTTTTTGTCGAGCTTGTAGGTCTGTATGTTTGTTTGTCTTTTTTTTGTCGGTCAGTCACCAAAATAACTCGCAAAGTTTTGGGCGGATCTTTATAAAATATACAGGGATTATTAGGTATGTTAGAATCGAGGAACAGATTATGTACTTTTGATGAAGATTCGTTCAGCCGTTTGTTTCCTTCGTTGTACATCGGTAGCATAACTCAATAAATTATGGACTGATTTTAATGAAATTTACAGGAATTGTAGGAGTTATGACTAGGAGCCAATAACCAATTTTTTGTACTGATATATTTGCCTGTTTATTTGTTTGTCTCTAAGTTTTTTATGTTTGTCAGAATCAAAACTCAAAAAGTTATGAACGGACCTTCATGAAATTTTTAGTGATTGTTAAACATGTTAAGACACAAACGACTAAATTGTGGTGATGATCGGTTTGTCCGTTTGTGAATATGACTGATGTTTGTTAAAATGTTTGTCGAAACATAATTCAAAAACTTAAGGACGGATGTTGAAGCAAATTGCAACAGATATTATTAACCACTAGAAGGCACAAATTTCGGTGATGATAAAAAAGAAATCCGAATATCCGCCCGATATGAATTCTTTGTTAACATTGCCTCGCTTGGCGGAGATGTGCTCTCTCAGACTGCTGTATTTTTTGGGAGGTTGGCCATGATATTTACAAGTTTTCTTCTTTTTCATTGCTTATTGCACTTAAGGTACATTTCCTCACTTAATTGTTTTCGGGCCTTAAAACATTTTTTAATGTTGCTACGTGTGTCCTACCTACAAATTTACCTATTTTTTCTGGGGATTCGTGAAAGTTATCTTTTTGTGTGCAACTCTACATATTTTCCATATTTTCACAATCACTGTCCTGCATAGCCCTTCCAACTTGCCCGACCAGCTTACACGCCTGATCAATGAGGAGGTAGATCAATAACTGCCACCAATGCCTGCTGACTCTAAAAAGACAGACTAATCAATAGGCGGAAGTAGGTAATTATTGTATCAACTCATATCAATATCATCTTAAAGAAATGAGGTGGAGTTTTTTTTATTTTAAATATATTAGCAACCACTTACGGTAACATTCATCGTATTTTTTAATTTCATTTGGAATATAAAGTAACTAAAATATGCAATTGTGAATCTCCCAAAATTGCTTGCTTCAGTCAGCTGACTGGTGGTTATATCGTCTTCATTTTGTTATGGGTACGTTATGAACTAGAGCAAACGTGTTGTAGTAGACGTGGTATCCAAGATACGTTTCAAGTCCGATAACGCCCTCGGTGAAACCGTTGCATCTTGTGCTTTGTTTTTTCCTTGATCGTATCAACATTGCTCTCGGTATTGGTGGGTACTTACGTGATGATTATTCAACGTATTAGAAAAAAAAATGTTGACGCACGCAAAGAGGCCGTCAGAAGTGCGCAATGGATTCCAAACCTTTAGTCTCCAAATTTAATTGTAAACACATTTATTTCTTAAGTGCGAATTTTTTAATCTAAAGTAATAATTACCATAAAACTATTCTCGTGGGTCCGTCCTCCTTGTACATCAGTATTGGTGGGGTTTCAAAAATCGTGATACCGCTCCCTCAAACTTTTCAATGCATCATTTAAACTACCTGTATCTAAAGAAAACCCTGTCTGGCTCTACATGCATAGCAGGCACGTGCCATGGAAGACGTCTAGCGCCTACCCGGAATAAAGTACATGCATTAGTAGTCGCATTTGCTTTCTATGACAAAATGTGAATACAAAAGAAAGTAAATATGAATATTACAATCAGTATGTTTATGATGCAGTTAACTCTCCCAAGGTTTGAACTTTTTGCTATAATTTGGCAAATGTTTGGATGATACTTCCCCTGAGTGTCTTGTCAAAACAAGTGCCTTATATATTATATATCTATCTACTGTATATACAGTATATACTCTGTGCTATGCTCTGGTAAGGTAGAATATACCTCTTAACATTTTTTTTTACATTGTGTGTCGGACTATATTGCTCGGGCAGTGATGTAATATAAAAGTAAAGAAATACTCCTACAACGCATAGCTCCATCAAATGCATCGCAAACATCAGAACGCTCCAGAAGGCAAGAGTTCTGTTCGATCATCGCCAAAATTTAATCATCTGCGCCTCATGACGTTCCTAACGGTTCCTGTAAATTTTATGAAAATCCATTAGTAACTTTTTTGAGTTAGGTTCCTGGCAGACGGATAAAGAAACAATGGCAAAGCGTAACCCCTTTGGCGAAGGTAGTTATCCAATCAGTCTTGAAATTTTTGCAAAGCATTTTTCTACATTTTGAGTATGCCGCTGGTACTGAGTAGCTATAACAATGCGGCAAGATGTAACACTTCATTTATCGACTGCTGTAGTTCTGCTCGATGAAACAATAGATTTTTAACCATGGTAACTACCTGTATATAATTTATCGGGTTTCTTTTACAAATTCCACCTTCAGTTTTGATGGCAGAACACTCTGGTTCAGAGATAAAGTATTTTGTGGCATATTTTTGGTCAGGAATTAGTCGTGTACCAGGAGCAGGGAAACTGTGTCTTTTGGACCATAAAAAGTTTTATTAGGCAATGAGACGAGGGAGGTAACGGTTCTGCATTTTATGACGAGGGTGCAGGGCGCACCTTTTTGTTCCGTGCGTCAGTCCTGATTCGTGGTGAAGGGAGTAGTGGCAAACCAGTTTTCTAACTGGGTATTACTAAGGTGACGTCACAAGCAGTGAAGCCACGAGCCAATAGCAGCGCCTAGAGTGTTTTATGCCTGTAGTGGCAGGATGTTAGCATGTTAGCTCTTGCGCGCAGAGTGCAGAAGTTCGAGCCTGCTTGCCAGGCACATGACTTCTTGCGGCTCTTGGCTCGCTGAATTAGTATTCGGTGTACATATGCTATTGCGGGGGTACTGACCTTAATCTGACATGGGATGGTCAGGGGGTCGCAGTTATCGCAGGATAACCTTCCATCTCTGATGCCATAGCTCTGACAATCTTCAGTCGACGGCAGCTGTACTGCACTTCTCTGAAGCCAATGTGCATATGCCGGCAACACGAACCAGTGCTATGCTAATGGGTTTCTTAGTTAAGATGTGCTGCCACATTGACTTTACCTTCTACGTTGATTGTGTTGCATGAAGTGATCCTCCAATTAAGGCAGCTGTTTGTTTAGTGCTGTGGTGACGTTATGAGCGTAGAAAAAAGGAAGCTCTCATATTGGTTGCCTCAGTGGATAATTCTTCCTTCGGAAATAAAACTATTTCCTTTAGTTCTATGCCATGACGTCTATGCTACAATAAACTAAGTCTTGTTACCTTTCACTTTCAAAGAGTAGGAAAATTTCATTCAAAATTTAATATCAGCTTGTAGAGTTGACGAAAAATTTTGTCACTGTATTACCTGGGTTTAAAAAAAATAGAAGCTGTACGGGTGGTGTTGTGCACGCCACCCGAAGATGCAGGGTAGCGCACACGAAGTCGTTCTTTATTCTCTGACGAGGTTTCCAAACTACGTATGGCTTTTTTCTTTAAATACAAATTTATAGTTCTCACAAATAGCTTACTAGTTACCAGGGGGTGATAGAAAACTGAATGTTTACAACCTTAATAATTGTAGGTGTAGATCGAGACTAAAAGGCAGAGATGTACCGTGTAATGACCTAAAAACAATGTCGTTAAGCAATCCATTTTGTTGATATAGTGGCGTCGGGAGTGATATTGGAGAAAAGTGGATAAGACTGCAGTGTGAAACTAATATGGCGATAAAAATCTAAGGCGAATTTCGTAGTAATATAGGCAGACAAATATATGATGCATCGGATTTTATTTATAAAATTTTTGTGGTGGGTATTTCTGGAGAAAGAAATTATGAGACTGCAAATGTCGAAGCAATATAACATTTTGCACCTGTCATATACTTTGTATCTGGAGAAAACATGATGCATCGCTTTGTATAATAAAAATAATAATAGTGAAGCCGATGCGCTCTGCTTGGAATAGCGCACATCATTCGCAAAGTGCTTTGAGCCTTAGGTCGCGCGATGTGATCCGGCGCCAGAGTGTAGAGCTGAACATCGCTCAACGATCCAATTTAGGTCGTGAAATCCCCTCGATAATAATGAAGCCGATAACAGATATTCCAGGAGAAAATTGATCGGACTGCAGATACCAAACTTGTTGCACTGCGGGTTGCGTGTTGACCGCCAGTGAGCAGAGCGAAAGGCCATCTCTGCGACGGCTGTTGGGCTGTTATGGCCCTGAGTTCCTGCCCCCACATCCCGTGTGGAGTGTTTGTTTATCTTCTATTGCACTGTAATATATATATATATATATATTAAATGTCCATAGTAACGGTGATTGTGCTTTTGTTTAGAGAATTTTATAATGATGGCTGTCGAAAGTTCTTATTTTATCCTATACTGAATTGTATATTAAGAACCGTTAGTAACCATTCTTGGGCATTTGTTTGTCAAACTTCAAACAATGACTGTTGGCGGTTTATTTATCTACAATACTATGATATTTTATATCGAATGTACATTGTAACGATTGCCTATTGTGCATTTATTTATCGAACTTTCTAATAATAGTTGTCGAAAGTTCTTCTCTTCTATTACAATGTATTCCTTCCTGGTGTTGCAAGGTGCTTCATTTGGGTTGTATTACCTGTCAGTGGGAGCTCGAACATGAAGTTATAATGATAAAAAAGTAATGATTCTTGTGCTTTTGTTTTGTCGAACCTCATATTTCCACCGTCTGAATATCATTTCGCTTTCAAACGAGCGTTTACAACTAAAATTCTTTTGTTCGTAATTGCTTAGTTTTATTTTAACTTTCATCAGTACGGCAGAAACATTCCTTATGCTTTAAACTGAAGCTAGACAGTTATAGACAAACGGACGCTATGGGGACAGTTATGGACAAACGTACACTAAGGACAGTTATGGCCACATGCCGTACACTAAGGACAGATTTGACCACATGCCTTACACTAAGGACACATTTGGCCACATGCCTTACACTAAGGACAGATTTGGCCACATGCCTTACACTAAGGACAGTTATGTCCACATACCGAGCACTAAGGACAGTTATGGACAGAAAAGCATTAGCACTGCAGCGCTGGACATCCTCGGCGCTAGCGTGGTGCCGGTCGCAGGTCCTCGCTATGGATTTCCGATAGAAGGCCGTACGTCCCGCTGCCTCCAGTGCCTCATAATGAAGGATGGGGCGCTTCGGATACCGCGTTATGTAGCTCTCTGCCTACAGTTTTTGTTATGCGGGTCGAGTCTGCCCACTGTTTTTGTCACGAAGTCAGTTCTTTCTTAAGAACTGTTTTTGCCGTATGTAGATCTCTTTATTTCTACCTGCCGTCACAGTGTTTACTTTTGGATTTTTTTTACGCAACCTAAAGCTGCATATGTTTTTTTTCCCTGCTGTAACTGTCACTTCTGCTAGCTGTTACTGCCGTTTCGTGCACTTCTAGGACGTGTTTGCATTATGTAATCCAACTCTGCGAACTGTCTGCACACTGTAGGTCTGCGATCTATAGTTGTGGTACAGTCCACTTTTTAAAACTTCTTTGTCATTATGACGAAGTTCTGCGAACTCGTTCCTGCAATACCCGTTTCTGTCAAATGTAGTTATCTGTTTGTTACTTCAAGCGCTACACGACATCCTCGACCTTAGCGACCTGTGTTTGAATGCTCGTGGCTTCTACAGATCTCTGCAGCGAGATGTATAGATTAATTCCTGAAATTTTTAGGTAATTCTACAAACTGAACAATTTGTTAATCCAAAAGAAACACAAAAACTTCTTATTTCACGCACCGGTGCATAGGAGCACATTCGATTGGGCGCCAAAATTAAACTTTTAAGGCTCGACTTTTCTAAACTTCAGACAGAGTCTTTGGCTTCGGCTTCATCGTTGAGCCTGCTGTGAACTCCACTGTACCGAGTGTAGTGATGAGGTGAAGATCACTACAGGCAAGATTGAGTTTCTGGAAGTCTCAAGAGTAACCAGTTGGGGTCAATGCCTGAAACAGAAATCAGCGGGTGGAAGCCAGTGCATCTGTGTGAAGCTTCGGACAAGTCAAGTTTTGAAAGTTTAATTTCGGAACCCAGTCGAAAAAAATAACAAGCCCCGAGTCTCATTCCTGCAGCGAAAAGTTTAATGCTCTGTAGCGCAGCTACAGGCTAATTATGCAGTTCCCGTACATGACATAATTTAAGTACCTTTCATTAGTTTTGTGGCATTCAGTGGACGTAATTGAAATGCATTGTTACTGTCCCTGCCTGCGTCGCTGAATTAAAGATATATTACCCACAATATTTTATCATTTAGTTCGTAGGATACATCTAGAGCACTCTGAGAGCACATGCCTTCGCCAAATAAGGCAACGGTAACGGAAAATTTTAGTTGATTCTGAAACCATGATTTTTCTTGTCTCAACGCCAAAATCTTATAACTTGTGCCTTTTTATGGTAATAACAGTTTCTGCATTTTACTTGAAGATCCGTTCATATCTTTTTGAGTTGTGCTGTTAAAAAACATTATGACAAACATAAGTCAAACACACAAACGGACCAACCGATCATCACCAAAGTTTTATCATTTATGTCTTTCAACTTTACCAAACACTCCCGTAAATTTCATAAAGATCTGTTAATAATTTTTTGAGATATTATGCTAACAAGTATAAAATAGAGCACAGCCACAAACAAGCAAACAAAGCATCACAAATTTTTTTTTACATTTACTCTTCGTAATATATATAGGCCCAATAACTAATGTAAGTTTCATAAAAATCTATCCTTAACTTTTTGAGTTATGATATTAAGAAAAATGAGACAGACAAACTAACAGATGGACAGATCTTTACCAAAAGTTAATCATCTGATCCTCCTAACATACTTAGCAATCCCTATAAATTTCGTTAAAATCCGTTCATAACTTTTTTGAGTTATTTTGGTGACAGACAAAGAGAATAACCGACAGACAAACAGGACGAAAACATTACCTCCTTGACGGAGGTAATATATGCTACTCGTAGTGGCAGAGTGAGTGACAGCTGCGTTTGCACACCCAAGGTTGAATGTTCGCTTATTCACCAGGAGGTAGATTTTTGCCATACTTGCGATCGCACCATGGGTGTTCCTGACATTCATAGTGCATTACTAGGGTATTGACTTCACCAAAAATGGGACAGTTCCAGTTAGGAGGTCACGAGTGTCACATTAGCCTTCCTTTTCTGAAGCCATAACGCTGACAATATATGTTGGGTGGACTGTAGCAGCCGTGCACGCTCCTTTTCGAACCTATATGATCCACTGTATGTAGCTTTCTTGGTTGGTCTGTGCGTCCTAGTTGACTTTAGCTTTATCTCTAATTGATTACTTACCCCACAAAAAGACTTTTACTATTCAAATTTACACGCCGTGTTTCTTAAGAATGTACTTTTGTACCACAGGTGATGGTGAGCACTCGTCGTACAGCCCTGGTGCGCGGCAGCGTGCTGCTCAACATCGTCTTCGCTCTCTACGTCTTGCTTCATCTTACACCTCCTCCTCAGCGAATCACCATCATCTCTTCTGCTCACGGAGCCCACGACAACTTCACCCAGCAGGTGGAAGGTGGAGAATTCTCTTCCGACTCCGACGCAACGGAAGCCCCGTTGCCGTGGGCATCTCTCCAAGAGCGCGCATACCCCGACCTCCACTCTTGCAGTACCCCTGACCTCAGTCCTAGAGCGTCTTTGCATGGTAACCACTGGGTGCTGTTTAACCACATGACCGCCACTGAACAGCCTGCTTGCAATGAGTCAGTTACCTATACCACTCATGCCGACTACACCTACCTTCATAACCTGTCGCCTCTGGTAGACAGATGGCGGGGACCAATCAGCGTCGCAGTCTTCGCGCCCGGAGACGATTTCAATGCCACTTTAAGCACCATCGCCTTTTTGAGAGCCTGCCGTCCTCTAGTTGCTCAGTACACTTCGTTCCATATCTTCTTTCCTGTCGACCATTTGCCTTCTTACATCCCTAAGATGGAAGATGTGATGGCACAGGCGCCTTCGTGTTCCCTACCGCCCCCTTCTACAACCCATCCTACTTACAAAAGCCAGCACAACCTAACTTATCCTGTTAACGTTGCCCGCAACATCGCCCGCATGGCCGCCGCTACTTACTTCGTATTGGCCAGCGACGTTGAACTTTACCCATCGCTCAACTTCATATCGCGTTTCCTGGCCATGATGACCACTCGGGATCTGTCCAGAGACACCCAGCCTCACCGCCGGGTCTACGTTCTGCCCATATTCGAAGTCAAGGCTGGCATGCGACCGCCGGCAACCAAAACCAGCCTCGTCCGCCTGCTGAGACGGGGAGCAGCTATTCCTTTCCATAAGTTTGTGTGTCCTCAGTGCCATCAAGTTCCGGGCTTAAGAGCTTGGGCCGAAGCAAGTTTAGGCGATACGCTTAGAGTTACCACCGTGGCCAAAAGGCACGCTCCGTATACAAGATGGGAACCTGTGTATGTTGGCACCCATCTGGAGCCTCTCTATGAAGAACGACTGTCTTGGGAAGGTCGCTCTGACAAGATGACTCAAGTAAGTAACTCATTTCGTTTTTTTTAATAGATAGCCGTTACATTCACGGCCAAATTTTCAAATATATTTTCTCAATGGACTACCACAGTACTTATGTGTTTCCTGTTTAAATTATGTGATGCCGTATGAAAAAAAAAACTCTCAATCGATTAAAGTACACTAATTGTAGCCAAACAGTATCTTTTTATAGATATTTTCTATATATAGCTACTCTAGTTGAGTATTTTTTTATATAAATATCATCCTTCTCATCCTAAAAGGTAATCACTTAGTATTTTATGTCTCTCCAATTATTAAAAATTTAAAAGTCTGGAAAAGAGTTAATAAAATCATTATGTAATTGAAAACGTTTCGGAGTCCAGCTCCATCATCACTTCAAATCTGCAAATATGAATAAGACAAATGAGACATTAGAACTAACGTAATCATATATGAAACTAATCACTGGTCAAGATAAACTAACGAAACACAGACAAACTGACGAATAAAATTGCTAGTTAAAAAAAAGCACAATCATCAAATTTTATCTTGCTACAAGCAGCAGTGGGTAGGAATTGACTGTATTATTAAGAGGAGGCTTAAATTTATGAATATAGAGGGATTCTAGAATTTTTAGATCTAAGCTAGTTTGTGCACTTGCTAAAACTGTAACATCATCCTCTGCTACTTGGACACCACATTGCTCTGTGTGGAATCTTATGACTGAAGGAGGAAGCCCTACTAGTATTTGGTTGGTACGACAACTCCTTCCACGATGCTCAGCTATTCTGGTGAAGAGATTTCGTGACTTCATTCCGACGTACGATGATGCGCAAATGCCCTCAACTAAATTTATAGACCAAAGAGCTTTGCAATTGCGGAATGAGCTAGTCTTTATGATGGATGAAAGAATCGATTTTGAAACAATTGACTTACATAAGGCATATAATATAATTTGGAAAATAAACAGAAAATAATGTGCTAAAGTTCACGGTTCACGGAACAGTTTCTGAGACAAGTGGCCAACGTATGGAAAAATACAGTAAATTCGCTGCCTATAATTGACAGAACTATCAGAAGAGGCTGTATATTTTTTTATTGAGAAATTCTTTTATTTTTGTGTTGACGAGCCCAAGGGGATATCCAATGCTGCCAAAAAAAGATCGTAGGAAATCGAATTCTGTATGTAAATCATTGTAAGTGGAATACACACGGTATGCTCTATTGATTAGAGTGGTGACGCTATTCATTTTAACCTGTGAAAGCAAAAACTAAAAAAACTGGAGCCATGGCATGTGAATGTTGATTTGCGGAAAACTGACGTCTTAAGTTGATTATTATTTTTTATATTTAACAATCTAGAGAAGGTACGCGTCCGTTACTCTCTAATTCCATGGTGAAATAATGCACGGATGCTTAGTACTGAGATCATCTAGAAATAATCTTACATCACTGGGATCACGAAATAAGATAAAAGTATCGACAACATATTGGCTACAAGATAGAGGCATAAATAGAAAGGGACAATGTGATAACCAATTCACCTAATGAAAACACACACAAAAAAAATATTTTCTAGACTTGGGCCGAGTAGGAGGACCCAGCCTTGACCTTCTATTTGCTTTTAAAACTTACAGGCAAAAACAAAAAAAATTCATTGTAGACAGTTCTTAGAGAGATTTAATATGAGAACGACCTAAGCTATAAACTTCATTTGCGTTGATGAACTATGACAGTAAGCACAACAAACTCTCCAATTATAGTTAGTAACGCTCAGTACATTTCGTTTTGCAATCTGTCACAGTGTTCTTAGCGACAGTTTTCCTTACATGCAAGAAAACAATATTCTACTATTGCCCGTTATCAACATTCATGTTAGACTCACTCAGAGACCAACACGTGCGCATGGTACTTCATTTTGAGAATTTCTACAAATAATTAGAGCGATAATTAAATCTTCTTTCCAATATCCGCCGATTTTTTTGACATGCATCATCCTTGTTAGTGAAGTGCATGGATTAATAATATGACGTAAATATTGAATAAGCAATGCACCGTGACAATGTATTGTGAATACGCTAACTGCAGCAAATTTTTAACGCCTCCTACGCACTTAAGTGTCTTGAAGTTATGCATCAAGATTTTCAGCGAGATACAGATAGTGTTCAGGTTCTGCAAATTTCTCGGTTGCGTAACCTCGTAAACTGCCCATTGTTCAATGAGTAATAATTTCCTCTTATGGTTTTGCTACTATCGCTAGTTATTACACGTGAACGAAGTGAGAGAGGTGACAATGTTGTCGTTGAAGATTTAAGTATATTTGTATATTATCTATTTGTATTATTGTCTGTCAACCCCAATAAGTGGTCGAAGGAGTTAAGCAATCTTCACAATTTTTTGTAGGGAGTTTGGTGGGTTGACCTAGATGTGACCGATGCCAAAAACACTACACCTAGCTGGCCATAAAAAAATGACAGCGTTGAATTTTCCTCCACAGGGGCGAATTTGCCTCCAACGCGGCAGATTATCTTACTTCGCGATGCGTTCTATTTTTTCCTATGTTATTATTAAGAGATCTCAAGAGGGATAGGCGCTCTGCCCTTATCGTGTTGGACAAAGCATCCATATGAAAGACTAGGATTAGCTGACCATCAAAGCTGATTTCGTTGAATTTGCCCCCACAGCGGGTGATGGTCTTGTGCCACGAGGCGTTCTAGTTACTACTACAGTGGAAATTTTAAGGCGTTTACAAATATTTCTTAATATCAAAAGGAGTGTTAGCTTCGAGATGACGTGTGCATCACTTGTAATTGGTGTCGGGTTTTGCTGCAATTCACGACGAACTGTGTTGTAAAAGTAGAGTCTTAAGTTTCTCTGCATTTCTCAGATTCGTGAGTCTCCATATCATGAGTTTCCTCCGTTATAGGTGTCTCAGTTTGAGGAGTTCGCCTGCACGGCTGTCACTAGTACTTCTAGGGCTGTAGCCTGGACACCCGGGTTTTAATAGTACTAGTCTCGAGTAGACTCACTGACTCACACTGTTGTACTTTATTTGAAATTATTAAGAATGTGTACGCCGAGGGCGATGGCGGTAGACAAGGGTGGGGAAGCTGGGACAAAACCTGGGCTTTGCTTTCTCTCTGTGAATGGACCACATGTTACCTACGTCCATAATCGTGCTCTGTCTAAGCTAATTTAATATTGCTGTTCCTCCATTGCTATTACTACACTGTAGCAGCTCTACGACAACTATAGGTAACCTAGTGCAGCAACTTTACGACTATTATTACTTCTACACTTCTACTACTACTGCTACTACTAACCCCAATTAAATGGTAGCCATTACTACGACTATACCAGTTTTACTACAATTAAAGGTGGCTTGTTACGCTAACTCTTCACTACTATTACTACTGCTAGAACTTCCACTACAACTAAATGTTGCCGCACAATTTTCGCTCTATGACATGCACTTCACTTGTTCCCCCCCNCCCCCACCCACCCTCTCCTCCGTGTTGTTTACGACACACAGAAGCGTTTACGACCCTTACTTCTTACGATGCCATTTACGACAGCCTGTCGCCCGTATTCTCATTACAGGCTCTAAAATTTATGGCTGTGCCTTTTCGACTTTCGTTTTTGTAAGGGTTTTGTTTTTTATTTTGAAAAAGAAGAACTAAAATGGCTTTTTGTAGCCCTAAAATATACGGTTACTTCAGTCTTTGTATTTTGTTTTGTTATGGAAGAGTACTGAAATGACTTATTACTAGCTCTAAAATGTACGACTCTTGTCGGCCTCCATTATTGTGAGCCGTTTTAGTATGACTAAACTAGTTTACAAATAACTTGCGTTACGCTTTAATATTTTTAGCGTGCTTGTTTTCTGTGGTTTGTGCTATTATTACCGCTACACAAGCTTTGAGAATGATAATTAGAAGCCATATACAAACCATAAAATTTCGGGCTGCCCTTCTTAAGGCCTGCAGTAGTAGGTACAAAGTTGGTGAAAATTAGGATTGTGCGAAAGGAAGGCTTACTGGCAAGCTGACATTTGACCAAGTGAAGTTTGCTACTCGCTAGCATCTTCTTTCTAGTTCACTATCTCTTTCTATGCTCTGTCGTCGGAGATTTACTACATACTTGAATTTATTTTATTAATAAGCTGTACAACATTATCAATCAAGTCCTTAAGAGTCTTTGTTACTCTAGAGACACATTTACTCTTTCCTTCGGAACATTAGTTCTTTGGATACGCACAAAAAAAAATGAATCTTTGTCCAGCCTGGAGTGCAAAATCCTTCCAGCATCCTAGACAGATAGTTTACGATATTTGTAAGCGTTTGATTAAACTGGCCAAGATTGCAGAGCTACCCGCAGACCAAGAAAAAGATAAATACGCAAACCCCGCCGCTTGATTCGTCTCAAAAAAAGCATTGAAGCTAATCCAACAGTTCCAATGTCAATATTGCTTAAGAATAGATCTGCAAGCATCCCGACACTTCACCGGGCAGTGAAAGTAAGCGGCTGAAAGCATCTCCTACCTGATAGACGAAATAACTTCTTTGGAAGAGGTGAGTTCTTTCAAGTGAGGCAATATCTTTACTCATTTCTTCGCCAGAGGCGAAAAAGTTACTTTGAAACGGAAGTAATTCCATAGATTAAGGTCAAAGCTTCATATACGAATTTATCTACCAACAGTGGGCCGCTCCCGCTCAAACGGCGCGAAAGACTTGAATTGCTGAAGAAGTTCGCAATTCAATTTTGGACGAAAGACTTTTGGCCTTCATACTTCTCAGATCTAAACCTATCAGATTATTATTGCTGGTCGCAACTTGAAGGCAAAGTATGTGCTAATCCCAGCAACTTGTTAGAGTCCTCAAAAAAGATGTCAAAAGGTCGTGGGGTCTTTAGAAAAAAAACAGAAGTTATTGGCGCTGTGTCCAAATTTTGAAAGCGTGTAGAAGCCGTTATTGTAGCTAAAGGTAGTCATTTTGAATAAAATTTGTATCTTATAATTTCATGAAAAATAAATATAGAATTTTGAAGGTTCTGTGTTATTTTTTCCTGGAGTTATTAACGTGTAAGTACAGGATAAAAAAAAATTACGGATTTATCTGAAATATCCGGTACACCAGATTTTGTCCATGCTAGCCCAACTTTTTTACCGTCATTCCATGTGACTCAGCCACAGAGCACATCTTACGTGACAACTTGATAAATAAGTCGATATTGTTGTTACCTTGAGTTACTGGTTAGTGCAGTACCACATCTACACGCCGTACCTGCGGCCGATGTTGTTCAACCCCATAGTTTCTTGGAACCATGTCGTGTGTCACATTCTCTGTCGGCTGGGGGGACCTTAGCGTCCAAAAATGGATCATTCCGGCATCTTAACCGCTCTAATTCCCTGCTTTATGTCCTCCCTGGCGAGTGATGGTTGCCTCTGCAGGGTTTGCTTTGTTGTTGTTTTTCGAAAACAGTGAACAGAATTGTCGTTGAACTTGCATTATGATTTTACAGCTGCAAGAAATATGTCTTCACTGTATTTCACACACCATGCGTTTATCTCTTAGCTGAGTCGCAATACAAGTGCGATACAGCATCTGTATTGAATAGTTTTCGAGTCCTTTTTAAAGAGTTGTTTGGAGAGCTGTAATATGTGCTATGCTTTTTCTTTTCAGTTGATATGTAGTTTTAGGAGAGTAACTAGTGACTGCATTACTGTGCAGAAGCTATAATGCCTTTAAATTTACTCGTTTTTATATTTCGGTTATGGTAGAATCTACATCTATTAGAAGAGCCCCCAGAAATTAAGTCAACTATTTTATATGTACCAGTCGTTTCTCTTCCAATGTGCAGTATCATTCTTTATCAATCATTGTAGTGCCATAGACTTTTATTCCTTGAGACGAGAGCAATTTTGCCAGAATATACTCTTTGCAACTTACATGATTGTTACCCAATTTCGTTCTTTTCTCTGGTTCTCTCGGGGCTATCTAATCGCAATCAAAACATTCACCTATATTTTTACAGCTTCTGACATCGTCAGGGATGTCCAAACTTCAGAAGTTTGCCTTTTCAAGTTAAGTTTTCCATGTTCGGTTAACTTTCCGGTGCAATTTGTCGTACTTTTGCAAGGTTCGACGGAGTTGACAAATTTTTTTCTACTTTTCTGTCGTTAAACTTACAAGGGAATCCCCAGCCCGTCCAGCAAAACCTCAGATTTTTCATCGAATTTACATAATGTCTCATCAGAGGGCCTCGCGAGATATCCCAGAGGCCTTGTCCTTTTTCTTTCATTTCATTCCGCGTCATTTTTCATGTTCAACTTTTGAGTCATTTGTTCATATAATGTGGAGTTGTGAGCCAAAAACTGCGCTAGACTTCGGAACGAATTGTGATTTTTTTTTTTTTTTTGCTGGTTGGTTTTGAGAAAGCTCTTACGGAAATTTTGCAAGCAACCAACCCACCCAACGGCAAAATTTTCTTGGTTTTGTGATAAATCTCTTAAAAATTTTCTTGGAACAACGCCAAAAGCAAAAGTTTACCAGTTTTGAGGCTGCTCTAAGCAAAAAATTAGTGCTAGAAACACAAGAAAAAGGAAAATTTTTATGATTTTATAGAGATCTTAGAGAAAAATTATGCCTAAAACCCTGAAAACAAAATTTTCATTGTTTTATGGCAGATCTTTACGAAAAACTCGTATGTAAAGTACAAAATTACCATAAAATTTTTATTTATTTATTTATTTTTTTTTTGTAACTCTGATCGAAATATTTTTTGGCGAGAGAGCCAAGGGCAGCATATTGATGGTTTAGAAAGTGAAAGACAAATCAACCGAGTACGTCTACAATAATTAGTAAAAGCTAATATATGCATGTATGCTTTTCCCTTGGACTTATTATGACAATATCTAGCAACTAAAATTCTGAAAAGGTTCAGATTGAAAATTGATTTAGCTGCATCAAAAATTTTGCAGTGACAGGATACTTTCTACACCCAGCTTTTGTATAGGTAGTGTGCCACTATAGCGCTAGTAAAAGTTTCTACTACTACTACCACTAGCTTTTGAAAATCTCTGTTACAATTTAAAATTTTTATTCCTAAGCCCATTAGAAGTCGTTACTGTAGGCATAATGAAAGAAATGTGGCTATTTGATATTTATTATGATGTGAACATTATTATTACTATTATTCTTCACTATGCCCTCCTTTAGCTGCAATTTCTCTCCGATTGAGGCCACGATACCAAACATCATTACAGAAGCAGAATATTGTATCGTAGACACTTTGTGCACCTGTTAGGGGTCATGCCAAACCTAACTACACCATCATTCTGCTTATTCATGACCGGATACACTGTGAGTCTTCTCTTGAGAGATGATATAGCTAAGAAGATGGCCACCTCGCTCTCGAACCTTCTGTTGCACCGCAGCCTTAAGCTTCTTCTTCGTCAGTCTTAACAGTTCCTGACTTTGTTGCCATAGAAGGCTTCGTACTTTTTGCCAGTTTCATCGTTTTGAGGGTTGAATAATTTTCGAGAAATCTCTTAGCCGTTTCTCGTTTTGTGACTTGTGCTCTGCCCGAACGAGGTCGAACCTTGAGTGTTTCACTATTCCTCAAGTCATATGCCACTTCACACACTGTCATCCGACTGTCATTTCGTCGCTTAGCAATGTCAGACTTTGTATATGAAGAAGAGCAGATTCATCAACGTTTTTGCTGTCATTCTCATCAGGTCAAGATTTAGCCACTATTCACTAATGAAAATTTTATCTGCAAGAAGTTGGCAGTAATTTATTACCGCCAAAAGTTATCTTAACTCTTAACATCATCACTAATTTCATGAAAAGTTAACTGCAATAGGATTTTTTAAAAGCCCGCTACGTATAACTACTTATATATACAGCATAGACCGCACGAAACTTGGTTGTTCACTCCTCCTCACTCCTCCTCCTCATTGAGCTGGATGGTAAATTGATAAAACCTTAATAATTTTTTTTTTCAGTCAACATGCTAACTTAAAACAAAAGTAAACTGTTCTCGGAGACGCAAGGAATGCATCGTTTAGAAAGTTGCACGCATGAAATGTCAAAACTCATATAAATGGTCATCCCCTCAGACCAATCACCTCCCAAGTTGCGTTGCCAATTTTTAAAACAGCAAAAGAACTCGATGCTATAATCAAACCCTATATACCAAAGCATACAAGTTACTGGCCCGTGGTAAATTACAAAATATATTGCAGCCAATTTTAAGTAATTTTGTTGTCCTAAATTTCAATTGCCGTCCTCCACGATTGATATCTAGCTACTTATTTGTGTTCCTTACTGTTAAACACACTTCTTGCATCACTGAGAACAGTTTACTTTTTGTTTGAGGTCGATCTGTTGACTTAGAAACATTTTATAGATATTAAATCAAGTTGCCTTTGGGGCAACTTAAGAATTGCAGTGAGCAGTAGAGTATCGTATGGTCTATGTATACAGCTTATACTGTATAAATCAAACGTCCTATTTTCTTTTAAGAATACAAGAAAGAGCGTAAATAGCTAGCTAGCCAGCAACATTTCACAATGCAACGTCGTTAGCTGGTTCTGCTCTGCCTGCACTGAGTTTCCCGGGGCGGAAAGAGTCTCCGCAAAATTCTTTTGTTTAATATCGGCTTTCTCAAGCATTCAATATCGGTCCTGAGCATCGGGCCTGCGTTGAAATTCTAAACTGTCACGCCGAAAGAAAACCTTTGGACTTCCGCTTCCCTGCACCGTCAGATTTTATTACAGTGTTGTAAATAAACACGCCAGGAAAGCGATGAAAACTGTGCTATATAGGAATTTTTCCCACACCAGCAAGGCAAGTAAATGAAATATTTGTTGCATACTCCGTAGAATTGTTTTGTATAAGCGCGCTGGTTAGCTGAATGTTTGTTGCAACCTCCGTAGAGTTTCATCATTTAACCGGACTACTAATTAACTCAGCTATGCGAACCGTTTATGTGTCAGAACGGGGTTACTAAAGTTAAGATATCCCTACGAGAAGTACAGGTTTGGTCTCTGTTATTAAGTTAATGAGTGTTTAAAACGGGGTAGAAGAAATGGTGTAAATAAAATTTACTTTACGACGCCCTACTGACATGTACATATGTCGAAACCTGTATAATGTAAAAGTCACTGTTATCTTTGCCGAGTCATTGTATGGATTTATTGATAATGGCTACTTAAGCAAAAAGATTGCTCAGTAAGTCTACGAAAATTACTCTAAATAATTCTTCTAGTCGGTATACGCCAAACATATACAGTAGTTGATATGTTCCACGCAACTATTGCCATTTGTTTCAACACTTTTGCTGAAAGAGACTTCGTAAGAGTCACCATCAGCTAGCACCGAAACGCTGCGGAGCTTTCGACGAATAGTAATCTTACTTGTCCAAATATTTAAAAATGAATCATTTTATTCATGCCCATGTCTCTTGATATAAACCTGTAGCTTGGATGTCAGAAGTACCTTTCTATTGCGCTTCAGATAGTGAGTGTTACTTTTTTTACAAACGGACTACTCCGAATGAAAGATCCTGATGGTTATGGTTTTCTTCTTTGACAAAATGTTTGTGTAATGCAACATAATTATGATGCCTAGCGTGAATGAACTGCAGTAATCTCTTGCAATATTTGGTAATGTTTATTGATGAACATTGAATTGCAGCACGTGCCTGATATAAATCCTGTAAACTGGATCGAAAATTGGGCCACGTAGACCGTCTTTAACGCTCAGAACCAAACATGTGCTAATCGTTGCACTAAAGGATAAACTCACCGCTGCCTGGAACCCCTTGTATAAAGGCATCTTCTCTTTGGCATACTTAGACGATTATCTTAACCCAGATTTGGATTAGTCTCCCTCAACGAGCTATCATTTCACAAGATGTTGACCCTTTCTGTACAGAAGCTCAGTTACACTTTGGTAAATTTGGCCCAAAACTTAATCTATGTACTTGTCTGGGCAAACTGACTTCGGTAACAAGAAAAGAACTAGCAAAAGTGTAAAAGGATTGTCTCGGAATGCTCCAGCGCGTGCGCCACAATTCGTTTATTTATTACTAACAAATTTGCAGATGTACATCATGTGCGTGCTGGACTACGAGTTCCATGTGCTGGACAACGCGTTCCTGGTCCACCGGCCCGGTATAAAACGGCTGAGGAAGGACAAAAAACGGGATCAGCTTACCGCTGAGCAGAACGCCCTGCTGCAAAACAAAATCACCCCTGAACTGCACCTTATCTACGGCAAGAAGCAGCACTGCTCCCTCTGAACAGGTGGGTAGCGAAAGTAGACGGGTTAGCGAAAGTGATATTTTGGTTTTAATATCGAAAATGAAAGGGGAAATTTTGAATTCGATCACTGCTAGCTCTGAAAACGGGAGGGATTGGTCGTGGAGATGGACGAGCAACGTGAAAACACATTCGGTTTTAATACGTAGTGGAAACGAAACGGTAAAAAATTAACCAATCGCTATTAGTTCTCTGCTTGTTGGACGTATTAGTGTAACTCGATTAGGTTCTAGTAGATACATATATACCTACCTATATAGAGGTATCACTAGCTAGCTCTGAACTAGAGAGTAGCGAACTTATAGATGCATTGGGTTGGCTAAAAAGTTCTTTTAGTTTTAGCACTTGAAATGAAATTGTAGATATAAAAAAGGATCGGGCTGCGTTCTTACTTTTTCTGACGTTGACGTGCCAAGCGGCAGATGAAGCGAAAAAATTGTTGCAAGCTGGTGAATAATTTTTGAGATTTCATGAATAGACACTGTCCGAAATTTTTGGTCAACTCAAAATTTAGCATCTATGGTGTAGCTTTGTTAATGATAACATCCGGTTAACAATAGCAATTGCATAACAGTTTAATTTTCCACGCTAACTCTATCATATTCTCTCGCTCTTTTATATCACTACAGGGTTTTTTCCTCCTACTGTATCTCTAGAGGAGAAAAATGATCTCTCGCAGCGAGGTAGATCAATCACAATAAGATAAGATCTTCGTAACATGGGCAGTGTGACACAAGCCGTGGCTAGCTAGGTATTAGATAAGGATAATAGCAAGGATTATGAGACTGACAGGTTAACCCACGGGGCAGAGCAAAGCTGTGGTGCATCATGGGTAATGACCTTGTGACGTCACAAAAACATAGTGCGTTTTTTTTTTTTAGATTAGATAGGCGGCAGTAGACGAACCAGCAGGAACATTCCCAAAGAGACACCGAAACTTGCCCGGCCCTCTATGAGCTATGGCCATTATGTTAGTAGGATATAAAAGACTGGGGAAAAGAGAAGGAAAAAAAAACAGAGGAAGGAGAAGAGTCTCAGCAAAAGAGACGATCATGAATGCACTCAATCATGGTCAATAGCCTCTGATATACGGAGTTAAAGATGTTAGACAGTGCAGTTGGAGCGGAAGAGAGAAGAAGACGGATTTAGGAAGCCTCGGAGGCTTTGGCCGTTAGGAGTGTGCCACTCCTGGAGGAGGAATCCTTAGCTGTGGTGGGTGTCTCTCCCAATGTATGTCAAGACGATTTTTAAACGCGTAGACTGATTCCACGCTAACAACGTCGGAAGGAAGTCTATTCCATATGCTGACTATGAAATACGGAAAGAACTGCTTACTTAAGGTTGTTCTTCGAGCTTTATGCTTGAGTTTTTGACCGTTGTTTCGCAAGCGATCATTGGGGTCTCTTTCAAAGAGTCCCGTTATAGGTACGTCGTTGAAGCCATTCAAGTACTTNCCAGTTCTTTCAGGCGACGTTCATACGACTTGTTTCTCAGCTGAGGTATCAGTTTCGTTGCTCTGCGTTGGACTCTTTCCATGTTATCGATATCTTTACAGAGATGTGGCGACCAGAACTGAACAGCAAGCTCTAAGTGTGGTCGCACTAATGCCTTGTACAGGGGAACGATGATGTCCTTGGAGTTGCATTCAAAATTGCTGGAAATGAACCCAAGTACTCTGCTTGCCATTTTCACACTCTTGTCAACTTGCTGACTATGTTGTAGTTTGTTTGTAATCGTGATTCCCAAGTCACGTTGTTGGGTGACAGGAGCCAATTCCGCCCCATTCATTTACAGTGGGGTTGAAGGGTTCACAAGCTCTACGTGCATTACTGAACGTTTGTCGACATTAAAACTCATCTGCCACGTTGCGCTCCATTCCATGAGGTGGTCAAGGTCTTGTTGGAGCTCGGCTCTTTTCGTGCAGTGTAACATAGTTTTGTATCATCCGCAAATTGGCTGATTTTACTACGGTAGCTATTTTGGATTGTTTCTTCATCCTTTCAATTGGGCCTCCAGAGTGTCTTACATGTTCTACAATCTTTATAGTTGCACAAAAATATGCATTAAAGCATCTCCGAACTTTTTTCAGCTCTCTGAAGGATAAAATTTTGAAAGAACGTTGGTTAAAAGGCGTGTAAAAGAGCAGATGAATTCAACTGGCAAATGACCGCGTGTGTCAGAAGCACTCTCAGAGCCAAGTTTATCGTTTTCAACACGCAATGAATCAAGTGAGTTTCATCGAAAGTAATATGGCATTCTAAAGATGGATTTATATGGGTTAATACCGCAATGTTTTCATTATTATTTTTTTTTCGTCTTGTACCGATGATCTGCTATCTTCTATACTTTCAAACCGCTACAACAAAAATTATAAAAATTGGCTCAGATACGAGCGATTGAACGCCGAGATAGGAGAAATTTTCAACAAAATTTGTAAGAAAAACATTAAAGGACAAAAAACTACATCCCTTGCGGCGAAGTAACATTAAAGCAAAAGTATATATATGACGCGCAGAAGCCATGCAATTGCTCATTAAAATTAGGGAAAAAATATCAGCTGCTATAAGCTGCGCGCGTTACAGCAGTGAAACAGTAGGGTGGCTTCCGACTTGCGTTAATTAACTTGCAGAAATATTACCTAACCGTATTCCACATACCTAAACTTTCTTACGGAATGATGTTGTTGAAACTGACGAATTTTAAATCAACAATTTTTCCAATGATGCTGTAGTTTTACGATTAGGAGAGGCGGATATGTTAACGACACGTAGGCTACACTTATAGGGCAACATTTTACCGAAACTCTCCCACCGGGTGTGTGCCTATTACGGAAAAAACAACCTAAATAATAAATAAATTGTATCCATCAGAGAGCTGAAAGACAAGTTCGTAGATGCTTTGATAGATATTTTTGTGTAAATATAGAGATTTTAGGACATTGAGGACACTCTGGAGGCCCAAATGAAATGAAGAAACAGTACAAAATAGCTACTGATATACGTACTATGTTTTGTGACGTCACAAGCCCATTTCCCATGATGCACTACAGTTTGGTTCCGCCCCGTGGGTTAACCTGTCAGTCTCATAGTCTTTGGGATAATAGTGATAAAGTAGTATAATAAATATTGCCAATATTATAACAGTACAAATCACTGCCACTAAGCAACTTGTTAGTACTTTGGTGATGCAAAAATAATTTTTTTTTTTCAATTAGAAATGAAGGAAAAATCAGTATAAATCGTACTTAAAAGTGTTTGTATGAGCTCTTTTGATGATGATCACGATAGTTATAAGAAATTTCTCCTAATAGTAACAATAATAATAATAACTAGAGCACTCTGAGAGCGTATAACTCCGCCAAGAAAGGCAACGGTAACGAAAAATTCAAATTGGCTCTGAAACCATGACTTTCTTTGTATCAAGTATTAACACGTTCTACATTATTCTTGAAGATTCGCTCATAACTTTTTGAGTAATGCTGCTAGCAAACATTATGACAAACATGAGTCAAACATACAAACGAATCAGCCGATCTGCACCAAAATTTAATCATTTATGTCTTTTAACATTACTAACAGCTCCTGTAAATTCCATAAAGATCCTTTCAAAACTTTTTGAGTTATTGCGCTAAGAAGCACAAAATCATACACAGCCACAAACACACGAACGAACCAAAAGATCATCACCAAAAGTAGGTCATGTTCTCTTTGCAATAAACTTAACAACTCACGTAACTTTTATGAAAATCCATCCATAACTTTTTGAATTATTGCATTGACAAAAATGAGGCAGATAAACAAACAAACTGTTGTATTGAACGGATCTTCACCAAAAGTTAATCATCTGTTGCTCCTAACAACTCAATAATCCCCGTAAATTTCACCCAAATCCGTGACTAACTTTTTGAGTTATCGTGATGACAGATAAGCAGAACAACAGACAGACAAACTCGAGGAAAACATGGCCTCCTTGGCGGAGGTAATCATATTCATAAAAGCTGCACAGCATTGCCACGTGCAATTTTATAATCATTTTATACAAAAAGTCGCATTCATTTTAATTAACACAACTGATGTGCCTACTACACCATATATAGGTCCGTGTACCACAAAATAGGCCACAAACGCCTTATGTTTTTTTTCTGAAAACCAGTTTTTTGTCTAAGAATTCTTACTTTCAATGCTATTTTTTATCCTAGTGCCCATCGAAAGCTGTCTCAGGCGTTGACGTCTACAGCGTCTCATAACTCTTGACGAACAACCTTCAATCTCTTTTTATTCACGTTATTATTATTATTGTTATTATCATCGCCTTTATTTGGAGGCTTCTCGAGATATTTTCTAGGGCAGTGCTATTTTTCATCGACGGGCCCTTTTTTACCTTAACGAATGTCGAGCTGACTTCCGCTGCCTTCCCGGCCGCGTTTTTTGGAGAGGGAAACGAATGCTGGCATCGTTCCCAGTTGTTGCTTGACGTGTCCGTTGTTGGTGTGACGTACACGTCGCTGGTGTGACGTACACGTCGCTGGTGTTATGTACACGTTGCTGGTGTTATGTACACGTTGCTGGTGTTACGTACACGTTGCTGGTGTTACGTACACGTTGCTGGTGTTATGTACACGTCGCTGGTGTGACGTACACGTCGCTGGTGTGACGTACACGTCGCTGGTGTGACGTACACGTCGCTGGTGTGACGTACACGTCACTGGTGTGACGTACACGTCGCTGGTGTTACGTACACGTTGCTGGTGCGACGTACACGTTGCTGGTGTTGTGTACACATTGCTGGTGTTGTGTACACGTTGCTGGTGTTGTGTACACGTTGCTGGTGTTGTGTACACGTGCTGGTGTTGTGTACACGTTACTGGTGTTACGTACACGTTGCTGGTGTTGTGTACACGTTGCTGGTGTTGTGTACACGTGCTGGTGTTGTGTACACGTTGCTGGTGTTACGTACACGTTGCTGGTGTAACGTACACGTTACTGGTGTTGTGCACACGTTGCTGGTTTTGTGTACACGTTGCTGGTATGACGAACACGTCGCTGGTGTGACGTCCACGTCGCTGGTGACGTACACATCGCTGGTGTTACATACACGTTACTGGTGTGACGTACCTACACGTCGCTAATGTGACGTACACGTCGCTGGTGTGCCGTATACAACACTTGTGTGACGTACACGTTGCTGGTGTGACGTACACGTCGCTGATGTGACGTACACGTCGCTGGTGTAACGTACACGTCACTAGTGTGACGTACACGTTGCTGGTGAGACGTAAACGTCGCTGGTGTGATGAACACGTCACTTGTGTGACGTGCACATCGCTGGTGTGATGAACACGTCACTTGTGTGACGTACCCATCGCTGGTGTGACGTACTCGTCGCTGGTGCAATGTACACGTCGCTGGTGTAACGTACACGTCACTGGTGTAACGTACACGTCGCTTATGTGACGTACGCGTTGCTGATATGACGTACACGTTGCTGGTGTGGCGTACACGTTATTGGTGTATACGTCGCTGGTGTGACGTACATATCGCAAGTGACTACACGTTGCTTATGTGGCGCACATGTCGCCGGTGTATGTCATAATACCATGAAAAGGTTACTATAGTGTAAGAAATTAATGTGCTCCCTTGTGGCTTAAACTTCATTTCTTTAAATTATGACTCGAATCTTGTCCTTGGAATTCTATTCTTAGAAATTTGCTACTCGGATTGTGTTTTTAGGTTTCTGCGTGTCGACGCACGAAAATATTGTTGCTCGAATTTCGTTGTTAAAGTATTTAAATTTCGTAACTTTAATTTATTTACCCACTCTTCTTACTTCAATATTATTATCAGCATATAGTGTTTGAATTTTTTACTAGAATTGCTTTAATTGAAATTGTTATGGAATTTCGTTGCTCAATTTTTTTTCATTGCGCCACTTTCGCTCCTCAATTTTCAAACGCGGGTACTGCTCGACTCATGAACAATTCGAGTAACACAAATACGAAACTGACGAAAGTTGAGCAAAGAACCTCGCCATTGCGTTTCAACTGAACGAGACGTGAAACGGAAATTTGCTCGAATAATGACACTCTATATTTTGTTTTTCGATTCGAGCTGTGATGATTTAGGAGAAATGAACGCAACCCTGAATTTTGAAGCAAGTAAGCATTTGATTAAATTGCTAATGATAAATTAATTATTCAAAAAAGCTGATAGTATTTTTCCTGTTAATATTGTAATTATTAAAGTAATGGTAATAAAAACGATACTAAAACTTTTACTTCTAGGGCCATTATTTACGTTATAATAATAATGATAATAAAAGAATCTAGTAATACTATTATTAATATCATTATTATTAATCTAGTAATCGTATCAGGTACTATGCTATTATTTCTGATATTGTTAGTGATAATCATATAAAAAACGTTACAATAATAATATAACACCTATAACTAATAAGTTTAATTGCATTGTTCCTATTAATAGTGATAGCTATATTTTGTTTAAAAAACGTGGAAAAAGGATTAAAATATTTAAATTAATATCCATGGTCAAACCCCAGTGTTGAACGAATATATCTTATTCAATAAAGTTCATATTGATTTATTGCTTACCGTATTTAATAAACATTATAGATTAATTTTGTTCTTAAAACGGTCGGTTGCATGTTTAGAAAGCCACTGTTTGACAGAACATGGCTGAAAATTGACAATTTATGTTGGATGACATAATCTTGCCAGCAACAAAATTTCATTCATTCACCTCAGTCAACTATATCAACAACGTTCACATCCATTCAACACTTATGATAACCGAAGGGTTAATCAATTCTGCAGACACGATTTCTTTATTTTCAGCGGTGCAGACAATCCTGATTATCTGCTCTCATGAAACTGCTGCGTTAGCTAAAATGCCTTCTTCACTAACGTTCGTATCCCTTTTCGAAAATCAAGCATTTTCCTGTGATTCGGAATTTCATTTTGTGTTGCCACGTCGGAAGACGGTTTTGCCCTTTTGGGTCCCGTTTTTCAGCAGCCACGTGCCGTTTCTTTCATTACATTAGTGATAATAATACGAGTTATTTTATCGTCCTTGTAGAATGTTCACTGGGAGCATCTAGTGACGCGGTGTGTCTATTATTTCATTACATAGTACTGCTTTGCATGTAGAGCACCCATTGCTAGCATTCAATGACATTTTATAGAATTATATTCTTAGGGGATAATCAATGATGACTATCTAAAAAACAGCCAAGCTTCAGTTTCAGACCGAGAATCAGGGCAGACGTTCTAATTTGCGCTGCAACAGGGATTCTCTTTTCGTAGATCAGTGTGATGATTCTTCAATTATATCAACTATACGTTAGATGAATTCTATTGTTGAGACGTTTGTTTGCTAAACACACACGCAAGCACGCACACACCTTGCACAATGAACTCTAATTACCATAATTATTCTTAATTATGCTAGGCAGAAAGCCCCGGAATCAGACTGGGAAGCAGCGTGCGCTGGAATGGAGGGAGCTGGAGTTAGCATTAGGCCGCCGGTAATGGAGAGAAGATTTTCAGGAAGAGATTTCGGAGCCGTGGCGTCGTGTAATGGAAATGCTGAGGGATTTCTGTGCCTTCATTTCGGAAGATGTCTCTGTTTTCGTTAGGAATGCGTCCTCTTCTCATATTAAGAATTCTATCTCTGCTTCCAGCCTGCCAGCAGGAATCTTTTCTCTACTCTCGTTAGGAATTCTGTCTCTGCTTCCATTTGGAATTCCATTTCTCTTGCCTGTATAGGAATTCTGTCTCTGCTTCCATTTGGAATTCTATTTCTCTTGCCTGTATAGGAATTCTGTCTCTTCCTTCAAATAAAAATCTTGTTCTATTGCCATGAAAAATTCTGTTTCTGCTCCCATCAGGAATTCTGTCATTGCTGCCATGTAGAATTCGATCTTTATTACCATTCGTAATTATCACCCGTGAAAGAAGTGAGAGAGGTGATAGTGTTTTCGTTGAAGATTTAAGTATATATATTTGTAAGTTCTGGTTTTAGATGGCGTACATATTGATGAGTTGGCCGAGGTTACAGCGAAACGCGTCGTGGGTAATAAAATTTCAACTAAATAATTTGCTTCCCATCTAATTTTTCAATATTTGTAAATATATATACTTACAAATATATATATTTAAATATATTGCTAACTGCAGTAGAGACGAAATTCCTGCTGGCAGGCTGGAAGCAGAGATAGAATTCTTAATATGAGAAGAGGACGCATTCCTAACGAAAACAGAGACATCTTCCGTAATGAAGGCACAGAAATCCCTCAGCATTTCCATTACACGACGCCACGGCTCCGAAATCTCTTCCTGAAAATCTTCTGTCCATTACCGGCGGCCTAATGCTAACTCCAGCTCCCTCCATTCCAGCGCACGCTCATTCCCAGTCTGATTTCAGGCCTTTCTGCTTAACATAATTAGGAATAATTACGGTAATTTATATATATACATATATTTGTCTGTCCACCCAAGCAGTGGTCGAAGAAGTTGAGCAATGTTCATAATTTTTTGTAGGGAGTTTGTTGGGTTGACCTAGATGTGATCCATGTTAAACAACTAGGCCTAGCTGGCCATAAAAAAATGACGGCGTTGAATTTTCTCCACCATGGCAGATCGTCTTAGGCCACGAGGCGTGCTATATTTACCTCTTCCAAGGAGGTTATGTTTTCGTCGTGTTTGTCTGTCTGTCACCAAAACAACTCAAAAAGTTCTGGACCAATTTGGATGAAATTACAGGGATTGTTTGGTATGTTAAGAGAAACAGATGATTAACTTTTGGTAGATTAGATTAGATAGGCGGCAGTCTGGTAAAGATATGTCCATCCTTTTGTTTGTTTCTTTGCCTGCCTCATTTTTCTCAATGCCATAACTCAAAAACTTATAGATGGATTTTTATGAAATTAGCATGAGTTGTTTGGTATATAAGAAAGAGTAAATTTCCAAATTTTGGTAATGAGTCGTTAGTTCGTTTGTTCGTTTTGTCACTGTTTTTAAATTTATGCTTATTAGCACAATAACTCAAAAAGTTATGTATGGATCTTTATGAAATTTATAGGGATTGTTAGTTATGTTAAAAGACATTAATGATCAAATTTTGGTGCAGATCGGTTCATTCGTTTATATGTTTGACTCATGTTGGTCATAACGTTTGTTAGCAGTATCACTCAAAAAGTTATGAACAGATCTTCAAAAAAACTGCACGAGCTGTTATTACCATTAAAAGACACAAATGATTTGATTTTGGAATTTATACAAATAAAATTATGGTTTCAGAGCCAATTTGAATTTTTTGCCGCCGCTGCCTCGCTTGGCGGAGGTATTCGGTCTCAAAGTGCTCTAGTTTGCTTTAAAATCCGTTGGTTACTTTTTGAGTTATGTTCTGACAAACGTGACAAGCATTAGTCAAAGGGACAAATAAACAAAACGATCGACACCAAAACTTGATCATTTATGTCTTTCAACATTTCTGACAATGTCTGTAAATTTCATAGAGATCTGCTTGTAACATTTTCAGTTCTTTCACTTACAAACATAAAATCAAAGCGAGACAAATAAACGGACAAACAAATGGTCTGAAAAATTTGGACATTTACTCCTCGTGATATACCCAACAACTCATCTAAGTTTCATAAAAATCTGTCCTCAACTTTTTGAGTTATGGTACTAAAAAAGAGAAACACAAAAACAAATAAAAAAAATTTGTTGAAGATATTTATAAAGTTACTCATCAGCTCCCCTTAGCTACCTAACAATCCCTGTAAATTTCGTAAAGCTTCGTCCATAACTGCTTCAGTTATCTTGGTGACAAATTGTCGAACACACAAACTCGACGAGAACAATACCTCCTTCGCGGAGGCAATAATACAAAAGAATTGTCAGTGTTTTTGGTGCTACACAACGTTTATGCAGAGCTTGCAAGTAAAAAATAAAGATAACCTCCGAATACGTGTAGAGTGGACTCCGCTTCAGAGGAAAGCTTTTGGACTGTACATCTAAAGCGGCGTGTTCTTTCGCAAAGTAAAAGGTATGTCGCTTTTATGGTTGAGGCATGCTACATAAAACTATTTCACGGCGGTATTGATAAAAATCTTAACTGACATTTTATTATAAATACTGGGTTCACACTACAGCCTTTTGTTTCCCGTAAGATGTATATAATCTTCTAACATCTTGCTGGATCATCGGTAACACAGCTGTGTGTCAACTAAAGGACTTATATATACTAAAGCGTTAGACGTGAAGCGAGCTGACTTAGCTAGTGCATTATGAAGTATAATCTAGGATACCATCTAGTATTTGCGGTAAGGCAGAACTCTGAAATCTCTGAGCTTTTCTGCGGCTCAAAATGAGCCAAGAAAACACTCAGACGCTCTCTGTAGTTGGAAAAGTACATATTCTAACTACCGACTGAATTCAAATTTATTTATATGCCCTCTTCCAGACGAAAAATAGGGCTTCGTGTTTGCTTAAACTCGTGCAGACTCGGGCAACAGAAACTCCAGTTTTGTTCATGTAGCACAACTTAACGAAGCTACAATTAATATTTAATACAAATTCACACATTATCCTTAATGCAAAATAATAGATATTATGCCTGCAGTCGCCAGTATTAGCTTAACGCCAAGTGGATTGAAGTGAAACAATTCGTCATGTTGGAAAATAACTTTGCATTGTTGAAATAATTTCTACAGCTGGAAACATATTACGATGGAGGCAAAATTTCATTGTACCATATATGTACCTATAAAACAATGCGGTGCTAATCTTATAGTGGTAATCGTTTTGATTATTTGTATTGTTGTATTGAGCTAAATAATGAATTTTATACGTGTCGTCAAAAAGCGGGTTTTTTCAAGTCTAAAGTAGGGTAACTTTGTTCAGAGTAGACGTGCTTGGGTTTGGTTCTCTTCAAATTGCGCTGCTTAAGCAGCTATACCTTAAGGGAAGTCTTCTGTATTAGGCAATCAATTCCAGGCCATAGACAATGGACGGGTGGCACACCTGGAGTTCGATGGCCTGAAATTGTGCAGCCCTGGTCTGTTAAATACACTAATAATTATAATATTATTTTATTATCATTATTACCTCCGCCAAGAAGGTTGTGTTTTACCGGCTTTTGTCTGTCTTTTTGTCTATCTGTTAGCAGCATAACTTCAAAAGTTTTGAACGAATCTTGATAAAATTTACAGGAACTATTGAAAATATCACAATTAACAGGTGCTTAAGTTTTAATGTTGATCCGTCTCTCCATTTGTCTTTCTGTGTTTCAGAGACACATCTCAAAAAGTTATTATGGACTGATATGTATGAAATTTATAGGAACGCTTACAGATGCTTCGAGGACTTAATTTTGATGATATGAGTAAAGGAATTCTTGAATTCTAGACAATTTTGAAATTTTCATTGTATTGCTTGGCGGATGCATGTTCTCTCGGAGGGTTTCTCCAGTTATAACTATGCTGCAAAGTTTCAGTTTCCGCATTAATAAGAACTGTATTTGAAAGCGCCTATTCACAATAACAAATCTAACGTGACAATCTCTAATGGGCAGGAATGGGAACAGCTGTCAAGTTTCCACGTAGTGGCGCAACCTTCCTGTAGTCGTTCTGGTGATCTAAAGGAAACTTTACGTAACTATAAACGTGCAACATTAAGGTGAGTCTTGTGCGCAGAAATAAAATGTACACATATATGTCACTCTCCGACAATAAGGTTCTCTACCTATTTGGTGATTGGCTGTACTATGATTTATTCTTTATATTAAGTTGCTTCAGATGCGAAGAACTCTCAACTTTTAGAATCGAATGCATTCACTTGGTGTCATTTGATTTTGTGGATGAAAGAAAAAACTGTATTAAATAGTCTTTGCACTATGAACTGACTCTTTTCGTTTACCATATCTTAAGCATTCCAATTAAAGCATTTTGGTTCCATTATGCAGTCCCTTCGTTCTCCGAGCGCGGTAGTGAAAACGAGTGGGATCAATGCAGGGAATAAACACAATAAATATCGCAAAACTATTGAACTTTATATTATGTCAGTAAAAGAATTATCTTTCGAGCTTCTCTAAGTTCACACAAAAATTCGGCGGATCTAAGTAGATTTCTTTTCTCGATGCTTGCAGCTAAAACAATGAAAAAGTTTATGAATAGAGATCTACCATTTAGCAAGTCGTCAGGACACTTCTGAGCAATTCAACAGTTGCTCGTCAGACCTTGCTGGAAAAACTGTGAACTGTGTTACGCCTGGAATGATGATATCCACGCAATTACACGGTTTCATCTCTATCCACATTGCACAACAGTTGTACAGTTGGTACGAGTGACATGTTGGTATATCGTGTACAACTGATATGTTAGTACCTACAATAATTCATTGCGTGCTAAGGTCAATACGAACTGAGTTACTTCTATTGTCTATCATTTATTTAGAGCAAAGTTTCGATGCATTTTGAGCATCATTATCACGCTGTAAAATAGATTAAAACAGATCTGTATTAACTCTGAGCCTAGTAAAGAATGAAGTTATCAAACTGACAGTATGAAGCTGCTACCGATATATCTTCATTTACACTCTTTCCAGGCTCGGTATTAATACTGATCTTTTTTCTATTTGACAGTTTTTTTTAGACAATGGAAGTAAATTAGTTCTAATTGCGCTTAACACACAACAAATTGTATTTTTTAGATATGCTGAAAAACTTGACAAGAAACCACGTAGGTAACTTGTGTAGTATGACAACTTGCAGTAATATGGTTAAACATCTCAAAAAGGTGTTGTTTTTTGCAACTTATCACAAACTCTCCCAGCTGCTTTTGCTGCTGAAAGTTTTTATGCTTTCCGGAAGATCCATTAATATTTACAGTAAGCACAGCATGTCAAACGAGCATCTGTAAGTAACGCTCTCTAAAATATGTACAGTACTTTAAAACATACTGATAAGAAATTCAAGATCAGAACACAAACTAAACTTTGAAGCACTCTGTACCGGGGTGTAGTCGCTGAAGTTATGTTCGAAATATCGAAAAATACTTTTATTTACCCTAAATTTTTCAGATTATGTTATTCCTAAGGAAGAAAGAGCTCTTGCAGAGAGGTATCCCAACTCGAGTGAGATAAGGTTCAGATACACTCGTCAATAGTGTTTCAGTTACTTGTTTGATCTACTGTAGGTAGGTAGTCAACGATAGTGATCGCAGATGGACTTAGTCAGCTAGAACAATAACACTGCTACGCGTTTCCCTCACGAATGAAATGCCTAGCACTGAAATGGAGACATCTGGATTTTAAGTTGAATTATCTGATACTTTAAAGTGAACTTTGGCTTTTTCAAATGAAATGTTGATAATTTCGAAGTCGACTTCAGCTAATTTAAAATAACTTCAGTTGTTTTAACTGAAGCGAAGCTCTGTTACTTTAATCTGAAGATGAAGAAGAACTATCTCGACTTTCAGGAAAAATTTTGCGTGTTATGTCCTCTACGTACATCAAAATGTTTGTTGTTATACTCGGTAGACATCGACTTAGGTTATTACCGTCAAAGGAACAACTGTTATGTAGTCTTGATGTAGAAAATGATAGTAAACTAGTAGGCGTTTTGTTGCACTGGTTTGTATTTGTGGCACTCTTGTAGCAAAATATATCTGTGGCGCAAGCAACGCTGTTGTGGAAATGTTCTTGCATCGTTTTAGTATCATATCTTCTATTCGAATATTGGGGAAAACGCAGAAATTCTTTCTACTAAATTCTTTTCTCTAGCGTCTCTCGTGCTCTGAACGTTCACTCAGGATTTGTGTCTATTGGCATGGGGAAAATCTGCTACTGAATTTTATGCTATGGTATCTAAATATTATGTTATGATGTTCACCCAGTATTTGTATTAGTTCACAAAGAGAATCTGCCACTAAATCCAATTCTCTCGCATTACCCTCAGCGCCTGAAACTGTGCCCGGAATTTGAGGTAAATTGCTTAGAAAAATATGCTAATAAAGCATATACTTTACGCCAATCTAATGACGTTTTGTCTCCTAAGTGTTGCTCTGAATCAGGGAAAGGTCACTGAAAAGAATTTATCACTGAACCCCTTTTTACGTTACAAAGCTGTGCGTTTTAATTCCTAAAATTGAAGGTTCCATATGGCAACTTTATCGATTCTATATTGTATAGATTTGAATCCCTAGATTTTCTTTCTTGAAACAATGGGGAAATACATGTGGAAAACGCCAAGAATTACAATGATAGGCAAAATTACAAGAGGAGAGCGGTCTGACACATGGTGAAATTTTAATAAACGCTCATGTCCAGGGCAAAGATAGCTACTTGTGTTAGTTATCTTTCTGTTAATAACATTATAATGGAGTAATTTCCCTTGATGCTGGTAGGTATTTGTTCTAACTTCTTTGCTTAACGGATCGTTTCTTCTCCTGCTTTCTATCAGCCATTGTATTCTTCTTCATTTTTATTTGCTTTCTTATAATCTCAGTAGAGAATCTTGAAAGATTACAAATCTCTTCCGATATAGGACTCTTAGTTTTAAGAGCGTACAGACAAACTCTTTAACTATAACTCCCAAATCTTTTTCATTTTCTACCATTTTTTACTATCCCACTGTATCTTGACATACTTTGGGAGAGACATCCTCCACCGCTAAGAACTCCTCCTCCACAAGTCGCAAGCACTTAACGACCAAAGCTTCCCAGGCCATTTTAAGCTGACTTCTTCTCACTTCCGCTCCATCAATATCTTTAAGCTCCGCATATCAGCGGGTATCGATCATGCTTGCGTGCATTCATGATAATCTCTTTCGCTGAGATTGTTCTCCCCCTTTTTTTTTCTCTTTCGTCTTCCATTTTCTCCTCTCGTTTCCCTAGTCTTCTACATCCTACTAAACATAATAGCAATAGCTCATACAGGGCCGGGCGCAAGTTCCGGTGTCTCTTTGGCAATGGGCCTCTTGGTTCGTCTACTGCCGCCTACCTAATCTAATCTACTAAATTTATTTGACAACAGGTCAAAATTTTTGCTTCAAAACTTGCAGCTAACAATTCTTGCTGATTCTCTATTCTTATTGCTTATGGATTACTATTATAGATGTACTTAGAACCATGCTCTCGGTAATGGCTACTTTTCTACATGACTTCCCTCAATTGAATGTGACATTTATCTAAGAACCTTGCAACTGATGATAAGTAACCTTTTTATGACTTCCTCGTTTGAATGTGACACTTAGCTCAGAGCTTTGCTGCCGATGATAGCTACCCTTTCTTCATGACGCCCATCAGCTGAATGTAACATTTACTTAAAAACTTGCTGACAATGATAGGTACTCTTCTACACTGCTCCCCTTCAGTTAGAACTGTTAGATCAACGTTAAGAATGTTAAAAATTCCCTAATTTTAAGAGCTGTAGACCAAATGTTAAACATATGCTCAAGGGATCCAATAATTGTAGAGACTAGTCGTGTCCGTTGTTTTTGGCCCTACATGTCGAAACAAGTTTACTGTTGTGACGATGCCTGCTTCGGTGTTGATCATTTTATCTGTGTACGACGAATTCTCTGTACCAAATGTTGTCGTTGCTGTTGTTTGTGATCAGAATATAATTTTCTGCCAGTCTATAATATTGTCTTGATGTGAAGAAATCAACCTGATAGCGCCAGTGTTTGATAATTTCTTGAAACTTCGACCATGTTTAGCGTGATATTGTTATTGAGTGACCGTAACTGGAGTGTTTCCGTTAATTTTATCGACTACCAATAAGTTTGAGCAACAAACATTTCAATAATTGTAGCATTGGAAATAATCGAATGACTGCCGACGGAGAAATCCTATGAGTAATTTAATGAAAAAATCCTCCTCGGAGGACTAACAAATGATAGTAGTGAACTGTAGACCCACTAGTAGTACTACGTCGTATAGTGGTTAGACTCTCTTTAACCCTATCAATACTAACCATACAAGCTCGCTACGTAGCTTTTTTTTCGTGGGAGTATAGTGGGACATAGAACTTTTCTATCAAAGTAACACAAGCTGGTCAACATAAAATTAATTCTGCTATCTCTGTATTCCTTTTACTTTACTGCTGCTCAATTTGGATGTACCCGCAGCACAAACCAGTGCATGTGGGTTTCCCAGGTGAGGGTGTGGTCTAAGTTGACTTTACCTTTACCTTTACAAGCTTTATGACAGTGACACGCTAGGGTCCAAAACCCAGGCGTCCCCGACTGTCTGGAAATGCCCCCCCCCCCTGTTCGTCCGCTGTTCAGAATCTAATTCAACATCAGTCTCATTCAGACTGTTGCTGTTAAGAAAACAAGCAATCATTTAAGTAGTGGAAAACTTGTAATTTACGTTATAATACTTAACCTCTCAATTGGCGCTGTAAAGTTTCAGAACCAAGCAAAATTTGCGTTGATCCATTGATAACTTTCATCCCAATTAATATTTGCGTTTTATTTTCCCGACCGGTGCCATCATTAGAACCAATCAATTTTTGTATCTATCTACCAATTATTTACCACCCAACTGGAACCATCATCAGTAGCAATCCATATTTGCATGTTATCTGTTAATGATTTTCTTCCCAGCTGGTACCGTCAGCCGGCAAGGCTAATCACATCAAGAGGATATTTTAGGCTTGTGTTCGTCTAGTAAAAGTTTCACAAATTCACAGGTTGGTGTAGCCCATACGCTAAATTTAATGGTGCAATTGTAAACAACCACAAGTTGAGCTGTAGACAACGCCCAACTTTTCTTCAGTTAAGCTATCGTAAAGTTGCGGTTGTTGAATACTGACCAAATGTTCAACTGCACGGGTCATCACCATCATATTTGAATGAGGAAAAATACCATGGTCGTAGGCCAGGATGAGGAACCTCAATCAATATTTGATATATATAAAGTTTTTATGCTCTAATTATTCTGTGCATTAGAATATGTAGAGCTTTAGGCACTTTGTCCGTGTTGTAGCCTATCACAAAAAAAAAACATGGTTTCGCTGTTGTAGCTGCCTCCCACTGACTGACAGTTAATCCAAACTCCTAATCTCTGTGAATATGCTTATATTTCAATGCCTATTTTCGGAGCAGTAAAATATTTATGCGGTCATAAATGTTACCAGCGTTAGAAAATAATTATCAGGGAATATCTATTCCATACTATGCATGAATGATTTGGCAGTACCTATGCATAGGGGACGTTCCATTGGGTCGTCAAGGTCGTTCTAAGCTAAGCCCATTTGACATGTCCGTCAGTGCAGACAGGGACTTGGGCTTCATCCCTTGCATCGTGTGGCAGGTGCTAAAGGCAGGCCGGTTATATTGAGCCGACTGAAATCTCTACTTTACCAAGATTAAGTTCATGGAAGTCTCAGAGGTATCTGATCAAGAATCAGTGACTGAAAGCTGACACAAAAGGCACAAGTTTTGGCACCGGTCTCAAGGTTCGAATAAGTCAAGCCTAGTTGGTTTACTTTCGCTACCCAATCGGACGCTTCCATAGTCACTGAAAAATTAAATGACGCTTTCGTTTCACAGCTTTCAATAACGTATTCTGTCATACCAATTCCCAACTAAAAGCGAATTATTTTGCGATACCTTGTTTGAGGCAGAAAAAAAAATGATTTGACTCTCCCGAATACCAATTTTTTAAAAAATACCGTAACACTTATTTATTACTACTAAAAATTACAGAAAAGTTATTCGGCGATACCGCTGACCTCCCTTGGATTTTCTATATGTTTTCGAAGGTGGGCGCTTACGGCCTTTTGTGGCCTGAGCACAAAAGTGAAATAGGCCGATGATCACTGTCCTCCGGCCTTTTTAACCCTTCCGACAAAGCTCCAAAGTAAAAAGGTTTGAAGGTCGTCGTCAACGGCCTTTCTTAAGCTTGCGGCCTGGCTCCAAACATAAAAGGGCTGAAGGTCGCAATCACCGGCCTTTTTACCTTTGCGGCCTGGCTCCAAAGATAAAAAGGGCTGAAGGTCGCAATCACCGGCCTTTTTTACCCTTGCAACCAGGTTCCAAAGATAAAAAGGGCTGAAGGCCGGACTACAGGCGCTCAGCTGCGCTGGTTATCACCTAAAAAACATGCCATGTGTTTGTATTCGTGCTTATCGGAGTGTTTGGAATGTCTCCTGTGGAGACCGGTGTGCTTTTTTGTAGTTAGGATTTGAGAGGCTGATGGCCTTATTTGACTACTAAACCTAATCCCAAATGAAAAAGGAGCTATATATCTCACTTTTGAGAACAGAAAATTTTGATCCTCAATACTTAGATATTTTTAGGAAGCTTAAGCCATCCGGCTACGTTAACAATGGCATTGGATTTGACGATTTTGAGTGAGATAAATCTATTCCGATTAGCTTTACTTTGGCTGCTACTCCAATCTAGAGGACTCGATTCGTTACTTTGGATGGGGTTTCAGATGGTAATCGCTAACCGATTACGCTTGGGACGGTCCGTACAGCACCGCTGAGTTAAATTATCTGCCTTTTGCAGCATAATCGGTCCGCCATTAACGCTGAAAATTAAAGCCGAGACAAATTAATGCTAATCCGATTAGGTTATATCAAATAAAGGGACCTATCGAAGAGACATTGGGAGTTTGTGTGTACTTGTCTGTGCGTGAGTAATTCGGATTAATTATGCTCGTAATTATTTTATCCGAGAAAGGCTGCGGTAAATGAATTTATGGTCCATCAGAGAGAACACTGAAATGGCTGCGGTAAATGATATGAATTTATGGTCCATCAGAGAGAACACTGAAATCGAAAAGTTTGCAACCTGTTATTGTTCTCAACAGCCGTGAACATTGTTATACTAGTGCTTATCAAATAGCGATAGTTATCGACTAGTTAACTTAGCTAGTAATTCTTTTAATACAAATAAAATTATCTCTCAAGTAGAGGAGGCTTCCATTGAATTACTCGTTTCGTCGTAGCGATGATACCGTGCTGGTGGTGTCATCCTGGTGGTGAACAGAGGCGTGTTGTAATCATAAACTCAGAATTATCCGTGCTACCATTTTTGTAATCCAATTCTCAGATTCGAGTCCAAATCGGTAATTTGTCACCTATAAAGTAACCTGCGTTTGCGACGACCCTCACTCCTGTGCATCTCTGGGAGGACCCCCGTGACGTCTCTATCTTTCTCTTTTCTCACTTTGACTGTCTGCCTCCACTTCTCTGTCCCTTTCTGGACGGAGCTCGCAGTTAGATGTCGCCATAACAACAACATAACCTTATTTCGTATAATTTTTTCTTTGGATGTCCTTTTTTTTTGCTCGCCGTAATGAGATTGTGATTACAACGCACCTCATGTGCTGCGGTCGCTTCTCTGTCCTATGCATTTCTCGTTACCTCGTCAACTGTGACATTGCTGAGACGAGCTGGAATTTGAAGATTACTTGAACAGTGGCGTATTACCCCAAGGGTTTTTCCTGTGGGTTGTGAAATAGTAATATTAAAAATAGTAGTAATGATAATGAGTTCAAGGTGAACTCACCTGGATGCAGCACTCGCCGCATCAGCGCCCACAACTGCAGAGGTTTGGCTTACACAGCGCAGTGTGCTCCGTATTGAGCTGCTTTTATAAAAAAAAAAAATGCAATTCTTTATTTAAATTCATCATTGAGCCACTTGACACTCATGGAGATAATTTTTTCACTATCCAAAAACGTGCTGCGCCTCCAAAAGTTTATTTTTAATTGACTCGGTAATGGAAAATATTGAAACTTAGATCAACTTTAATAAGCACTTATTGTTGCTGGCTGATCCCTTCCTAAAAAAATCAGCTCTGTGGGTTAGTGAGCAATAGTTCATTCTGAAAACCCTAATAAATGTGGTGTGAAATTGTACTATGACGTCCGTGACGTGGTACTAGTACTGCACAAGTCAGTATGCCATGGTACTCTAAATGACAGTGTACATGACAGAGTGGTTAGGTACTGTACTTGACAGCGTGTCATGGTACTGTACTTAACTGTCTATCATGGTACTTTACAAGACTACATGACAGTATGTTATGGTACTCATAGGCAGAGCGTCATGGAGCACCAATCGTTACTCCCCCGTGCACTCACCGTCACTCCCATACTCTGCATGTCACAGTTGACATGGTAAATACGTAATATCGCTATTTACCCTTCACATCAGAATTAGGGCTTGTCTTATAGTGCCAGCATAGCTTGTGATGCTTACCTTGTTTTACCCTACCTCTAGGGACCATTCTTACATACCCTAGTACGTTGCGAGGATAGTCTTGGTAACGGAATATGTACTTTTGTTATCGTAAGAGTTAAGGTCTTATATTACCTAGTCTATATAGTGATGCGTTGTAGTATTTGTTTAGCTTCCATAGGAGACCGAACCAACGAATATATGCTCTTGGTGTCAATGATTGGCACGTCAAGTTGAGCCCAGAAGATTGACTTGCCTGTAGCGTTAGACTGGTGCTCTGGCTTCACGTTAAATCGAGTATTACGCGTTAACCTTCAATTGAAATCCCTCAACAGTTCGAAAAATTCAACTCTACGTTGTTATTCGGAGTTTAAACCGTCTCAAGAGCAGTCAGGTTGCTCTTAACACTTGCACCAAAATTTGTAGCAACGAAACCAACGCTCCTGTCTGCAAGTCAATTCTTGTCGGCTCAGATGAACTTGACGTTGACGAGCCAGTCGATGATACCTCGTGTGTCCCGTGGGGCCTGGGGTACGTGTCTGGATGACTCCTGAGCCTCGGTATTTAAATCTTTCGCTGCGCGTGGTACTTCTGAATACTATATAGTATTGATTTTAACCGCCAGAGGTAACGCGCGTTGCTCGCGTCGCAAGTGACAGTGACTGAAAATACCGCGTCAGCGTTCGTTTTCTAACAGCAACTGTTTTTTCCTGAACGGTAGACCCTTCTATAAGTTTATTTACTATACTGTTCGCAACTCCTAATGTCATCTGATTTTAGTTGGGAAAAGTGTCGCTTCTGGTGTCCATCAAAGTCATCTCAGCATGCCTTAAATAGTATTCAAAAGTTCTAAACCTATGCATTTAATTGATTGCCACAAACCGTCACTCAAGAATCCTTGAGAAGGTTCAAGTTATTTCAATTTTTCCTGAATGGCTGCTGCTGTATCATCGTATGCCATAATCAACGTTTGAATATTTAGCTATCAAATCCGCCCATTGTTTCTCTTCTGAATGCTTAGCCTTTCACTAAAATGAATTCTCTCAGACGACTGACTTCTTCTCTAAATACAACCTGTAATTTAAATTACCAAAATTATAGTTTAAAGACCGGTTGCTGGAGTCATCCACACGGTACCACGAACCACGGACGTTAGCCATAGCTACTTCCACTCGTATATCCGTCACTGTGCGTGCTTTAGACGAAGTTGTGTAAGTTTCAATGGGAGGAAAACAGACAGAGACAGCTTATCCACAACCCTTTGAAATTCAGGAGTGTGAGGTGGCTCTGTCTCTTCTCCTTCAATATTATTATTAATACCTATTATTATAACTACCTTGAAGGAGGTATCTTTGGACGCAAATGATAACAAGTTACTAACTAGTGTAATGTTATGAGGTAGAATTGTACTGACGCTTGTGCTACAAAGCAAACTAATTTTAATAGAAATTAATGGACAAATGTACCGTTAAACACAAAAGATGTACGATTATACACCAATTGGAAAATTATACAAGCTTAACTAATGAAGCACATTATGATTATATTGAATAACAGTCGACGGGATTAAAATTTAACGTTTCGAGATGAAATATCCCATCCTCAGAAAAAAAAAATACTAGGTTACGATCAATATATAAAAATTTTCCTTATTGTAGCTCAGTAAGGGGAGCGGAGGTGTTGTTGGGGTAAAGTCTAAAAGGCAAATGGACGGAGCCGTGCGTAGGGGCCGGACCTCAGCTCCTGTACAGTCGGC
>LQNS02276883.1:22501844-22519903 GCA_001587735.2 Parhyale hawaiensis | reverse complement strand
AAAATTTTTATATATTGATCGTAACCTAGTATTTTTTTTTCTGAGGATGGGATATTTCATCTCGAAACGTTAAATTTTAATCCCGTCGACTGTTATTTAATATTGAACTCTCTGCCTTAGTGTATTTTATAATGATTATATTGTTTTAGGACTGAGTATTACCAATGTGCCGTAGTATTCATTGTCCAGTAAATATTCTAATCCACGTTTAATATTAAAGTAATAGTTTTGTGCAGATATTGTTTTTCACTGAATATTTGCTAAGTTTTTAGCTGTGTCCATTGATAAATCAGGTCTATCAAACCTACTGTCAATTTAAGCAATGCAGTTTGACGTGGAAATTGTTTTGCCACATATTATCAAAGTTGTTCATGTAATTCAAGCTTAATATCTTTTATAAATATTAATATTACTATCAACAAAATTGTTTTGGAATTGAATAGTATCAAGTTTTTGTATTTCAATATCGAAATGCTGCACATTAATCTAGATTTAAGCTAGCATTTCTGCTCTCAAAAATGAATTGGTCTGACTACGTGGCAGGTATGATTCTATCAATTGAAAAATCACTCGGTGAAACAGAATTATTTCTATAGCTGTGAACTGATTGGCCGAAATCTATAATCAAATTAAATTGCTGAATAAGTAACTGCAACATACAATTTTCTTTTCTTCATTTACTTATTTATTTAATTACGCGTTGTTGCGAGAGGAGCTTTAGACAATGTACTGGTTTCATGTCGAGATACCGCTGCGGCTCAGTCAACGTATGCAATCTTACCAATGTGCACAACTTAAAAAAAATGTAGATATTTTCAGAGCCGCCTACGCGAGATTATTATTATCTTGACCTCTTAACGGATTTCTTTTTTTCACAAATCGTGTTCAGTTTGGTAGAAATGGACTAAAGCGAACCTGCAGACGCACTTGCACTGCTCCTGTCTTTCCTTCGCATTCCTTGTCACTTTTCCCTTGAAATTGACACGTTGACTGCGATTCCAAGAGTCATTAATAGTATTCCCAGGTGAATGCGTGCCATGTAAGGTACGTATAGCGGTGAACATGATAGCACACTCAGCAGCCGTGGCGGCTCGTGGTAAGGTACCACGGAACTACATTTATTATAATTAACTACAGCACCCTCTACTTCCACTTTGCATTCCCGGCATTAGCTATTCAATACGAGTTCTTTTCCCTTCTACTGCTTATGAGAGTTGTAAACATCAATATAACTAGTGTCAGCGGGCATCCTATAGACCATAGAAGTAAAAAAAACGGCTAGAACGGAACTGTATAGCACCTGGACTAATTACTAGCTATGAGTCGTCATTGCTCTGCCGTCTTGCTGAATCCAAATGTCTTTGGATCCTTATTGATAATTTGAAGTGCGTCTGGACACCAGTGACAAATCTCAGCCATTTGTATCCGATTTGATGCCAAGACACTTGTGAAAAGTACACGCAACTGAATAAAGTCTGCTACACATAGAAAACGTAATAGTTACTAAGTCAATTCCGTTTTCTATGAAATACATTGTAAGAAAACTATGTATGATAGACAAAAATAAAAATTTTATCATTGTGTGCACGTTTGTTTTACAGCTGCTTTTATAGGAATACTGCCTTTAGTTGTCCCAAATGAGCACAGTCTTACTCTGTATGTCATGAACGCGTAATAACAATGTGCCGTTGACCCAACAGAAATGTAAATTTTTCGTTAGGTATCATACTTGGACCTTGGTACTAATTTGTGCAAGAAATAGTTCGAGTTTACAAGGAACTGACCATGTAACCCTTCACCGTACAGTTAATATTATTTATTATACTGTCCATATATGATCCGTATCTACATAGGCCTAGTGTTACTTCTACGGAAAATGTAAGCCGAGGGCTTCATCATGCGTTTATCATATGTGATAAACCATGCAGTGAAGACTTAAACTTTAGAGGAATAAACAGCTCTGATATTGGGCGCATTTTATGAAAAAAAACGGAGAAGATTTTTTTCAACTCATTTGAAGAATCACAGTTTACCAAATACGGTTGGTTTTGAAATTATATAAACTTTTTATATATCAAACACCCACTTTTAGAAAAAATATATTTAAAGGAGGACAGTCTGAAGCTGCGATTTTCATTAATGAAAATCCACTGAATTAGTGGATCACAAGTTATCATATATTTGGTCTTATAACATTATTTGCATATTTAATATATATATCGGTAGCCCGCTCTAGAAACGCGGTAAAAACACAACTCTGAGACGGTGCAATTTTCATTAAAAAAGTTGTCAAGTAAACTGATTAACAAGACGCTTCGGTTGGTTCGATTTTAATAATACATATGTTTTTTTTTATTTGAAATACCCAAAGAAAATGCGTTAGACACGAATTGAAGTTATAACAATGGTCACAATCAGTCAGTTCGTCATATATTACGGTAAACATGGAATGAGGAGCATGGTTTCCTTCGAGTTCGATTTAAACATTTGGATGGAAATAATTTAGCTTCAGCCTATCCTGTACTTGAAATCCTAAGCATCCGCTGTGCTTGAAGACTGAAGCCGGGAAAACAGTCGCGATGGATGAATTAATCCCACTTATACAGCTATTTCTGAGCTCGAAAAATGTAACTTGTAGCACTCCACTCCTTTTGAAACAATACAAGAAATGTAAATTTAACATTGATCTGTTTTAATCGCTACCCTAAGTTAATTTTCAGCCTCTCCAGAAACTTTAAGATTTTAGCTTCTGGTGGCTACGAGAAATTCTTATAATGTTAATATTCTTGTAAACTTAACGGCCAAAACCCATGCATGTCTAGGAGGAAGAAGTCTCTGCGATTTACCCGGTTTCGTTTGAGTACAAATTGAAATTTCTACCGCTGAATATGGAAACAAGTATATCGCCAATTTAAAACCATGCCATTTGCTTCTGTTTGTAAACAAATTTTGCAGAAATTTCACCACCGAGTACTTATCGAACGAAAAATATATCATCCATTAGGAACCATGTCATTTGCTTGTACTAACTTAGTAGTAATATGTATCTAGCTATAAGAAATCCAGCATGCAGTGTAGCCACGTTAGGCTACTAACTAGTCTACCATGTTTTGCAACTGATATATCCTAGCGAGACAGCAATAAGTTTACCAGTGCTTGCAATAACGAGTAGTTTCCTAGCATGGCTTGTTTTATTATCCTACTACTAGTAACGTGCTCACGCAGTACCCCAGGAAGTTGTCGGTAGTCTTGTGGCGTCGGCGGCCCGCCGCTCAGTTTGGACGAGGTAAACTAACAAAACTATCGTAACTTGCGCGGGACTTCGATCGTGAGCATTCGCTTTGCAACTTTTGCCGACGTTATCTAACCCGACTGGCATTAATTTGTCCAGAACGTTAGTCTTAAGCGTTCGAGTTGGAACTATGAGTGGAAATTTTAAGCGTTAACTGCAACAAGATTATGTTTGACACGGATAAACCCGGCGTAGGATTGAGTGTTTAGCCGTCTCAGGAGTAGTCGGTTTGCGACTACCGCCTGAGAAATTCTCCAGAGTAGCAAATTAGGAGTCTGCGTTTAAAATTTGGGACAAATTCAAGCTACGTGGATTATATTATCTCGATGAAAATGGCATATCGGTTGCTTAAGACTACAGTTCTGGACAAACTATGGCTATTCAGATTCGATTATCTGGATCAACAAAGCCAAAATGGAGCCCTCCTTCGGTTAATATCGAAGAGTCCAACGGAGGGTTCGCGATCTTCAGCGCAGCGTGAATGCACTCAATGGCATAGATAACAGCCGACCTATAACGTATATTGGCTAGTTCTCCCTGTTTTTCCTTCTGCATTGTAGACTATGCGAGAGATATCTAAAAAGTTTTGGCTACGGGGTAATAAAATTAATAAAGATACGCATATATTGAGCTTCAATAAAGGTTCCTTCAACATACTTTCGTCCAAGGTTTACTGACGAGCAGGTGTCATTTTCAGCTCCTGGAATTATCCTCTCCGATTGCGGCACATATTTCTGTCTAGTAAAGCAATAACCGAAATTCGCATAGTGCTAGGTCAGGACTGTACAAGAGGTGGCCAGTATGTTGCGGCTTGCTTTCTAGCACAAAGAGTTTTATCGGAAAAACTGGCCGAGGTTCAATTTTCGAAGAGAACATGGATCTTGTCGGAGAGATGAATTTAATTTAGATTTGAAAAGTATGCCTTCTTGTGAGTACTCTGAGTGCTTTGGCTAGTAGATGACACAGCTTTAGAATGACACGGCTTTAGAAGTAAGTAATACTTCTGAAGGGAATATGTTGAAGAAGGTGTGTGGCTCAATAAATGTGTATCTCCATTTACTTTGTTTTCGTTATCGTGTTGCCAAAAGCTTTTGAACGCCATCCGTATTTTCCGTAAGCATAATTTCAGCAGCCATGCTCTGTTTTATGAAAAATAGATTAGTAATGAACACTCGCTCTAGTCATGAGGCGCACTTGGGATACACATTTCTTCAAAGCCAGCCAGCATGAGATACGTTACATAACTCGTTAAGCAGACGTGTTTGCTACACTGGTCAGCATCAGATTTGCCATGGTCTGCCTACAGGAATTCGCAGGAAGAGAAACAGCTGCGCGGAAATGTTGAATCACTTGCCAGAAATTTATGACCATCAGCTGATACCGAGAACCATTCTTGAGTCAGCTGGCGTGCTGCAATCGTGTGAGTGATCCTGTCCGCCATGACGGACGAACGCTAGCAACAACGCGGACCTCCGTCATTCCTCCAAGAACCAGTGTCCGTGGAGTAGTTGTGAGGTGAGGTGTTCTGCATGTTACTCAGAGCAAGTGGTCGTGCTTCTTAGCACTTTTCGTGTTTTAGTTTACGCAAGAACTGTGGTTGTTATGTCCAGTGAAACGTGTTCATATTTCATGGACAAGCTTATTTAGTTGTATTATTGTCTCATTTAGTGTATTTTCTTTGAAGAAACGTGAGTTTCTCTGAAATGAAAGAAATTCGTGTTGGCCGTGCTAGGCAACATAGCTAGCTAGCTACTCGTCGCATAACTTACCTTAAACCGGCGGCGTTTAGCTCATGAGCTCATGTTACTCTGCCAGCGTAGTAAACCATTGGCATTCATTGCTCAGTTTAGGAAGATTGTTTTATTATTTTCATTTTATTCTCAAAACCGGTATACGATTGTCCATTAGTCTATTTATATGTTTCTTGTTTTGTAAAACCTAAAATTATGGTGTTAGTGCATTATTTCACCAGTCTTAGTCAATTTTCAAATATTGTGTACCATTATACTTGTACAGTAGGCCTATATTTCTAGGTTACTTCTATTTCATTCAAGCTGTGTTATTTTTCTACGAGACTACGACTGTTCTCAGTCCCACTGTTTTCCTACAGGAAACAGCCTTTGGAGCAAGATAGCAAAACTTGGTTAAGATAAATAGGAATATGCTACCAAGCAAAAGGTATGTAGGTCTGGAATCTAAATTTAGTGTTTCAGTTTACAGAAACGATGGTATACCTACATCGTTTACAGAAACGATGGTATAAATCGTTTACAGAAACGATGGTATATTAATACAGTTAATTATGCATGAAAGCATAGTATGTTAATGGCCATATTTCAGTTAGTGAGTAGCTAACTCATTGGTGCTATTGCCGGCATCGAGTTAACTCATTGGCAGCTATTGCCGGTAGCTATCTTTTTTTGTATTTTACGATGTGTTCGTCAAATGCAGTGCGTTTTTTATTTCACTGAATGTTTGGACAGTATTTGTAGCTACTAGCTAGTTCATATAGGGATCTCTACTAAGTGAAAGATTTCCGTTCTTGATGCTGTCGCTGTCTGTTGCATAAAGAGTTTCAGAAAGACGCGACGCAATCGAACATGAAATATGAAATAAGAGGCACCGTAGACATAGCTGGTACGAAAACATTTGGAACTTAATTGTTTTTGTATGTTAGTTAGAGTTAATTCGTATATGAGGCATCTATTTTACTAGTCAGAAAGGGCATCCCAATTACCTACGTTGCTCCAGAGAATCTAAACCGGTTAGGATTAACATGCTAAGAATTTTAAGTTCTGCGCACTCGCTTGCCGTTTCGGATCGAGTTTCATGCATTAATCGCTTACCGATCACACTTGAGACGTACGAAAACCCAATTAAAGTTTCCCCCATAAAGTTAGGCATCCTGCACATAGCAGCATTGTGTTTTGCAAATCTGTCGTTATGAAATAAATGTTACTCTTTTTTTCTGGCAACACATGTAAATTCGTTTAACGTCGTCGAAAATTGAATGTTTTCATGTTTTGTTATTCTGTATTACAGTGAAGTTAAGAGAGCGTTGTAAGCTGTGCTGAAAGGAAAAAAATGAACTTGGTGACGGAGTCCTGCTGTGCTGTGTAAATTGTTGATGTTTAATTTTTAGACATATCAATATTTACTTTGCAGTAAAGTTAAATGAACCATTCGTACTTTTTATTAATGGAGCCTTGAAATGTGTATTATCACAATTATTTGTATCAAAAACTTGTGACAGGTTTCAGTGTCTTGTATTACTGCAGTACACCAAAGTGGCACGGACAATTCATAGACGGTTAGCTACTGGCTTTGCGTTAGCTACCTGTAACGTACACTCTTGTGATCGAAACTGAAGCCAATTTTCATTTCGCGTAGGATCATATCTGAAATGTGAATCCTCACTGCCAATTGAAAGTTAAAACAGTCAATATAATACCGTAATCACATTCCCAACTTCCACTGGCGCTGACTAAATTATTATTATTATTTACATAGCCTATTGTGTAGCCTAGCGATAGCTAACATTGGTCTTGTGACGAGAGCTGTCGATCGTGCCCTTACGACTGGATCTATAAGGGCGCCGTAGGTCGTGTGATGCCTCCGCTAGCCCAGCAGGGGTACTATCAGAGGCCTTGCATGGAAGCAAGCATGCAGCCTCTCATGGCATCCCATTCCAGTGAGCAAGAAATAGAGAAAATCAAGTGCGTGTTGATAGGCGATGGAGCTGTTGGCAAGACTTCGCTCATTGTGTCATACACCACTAATGGATATCCCACCGAGTACGTCCCCACTGCCTTCGACAACTACAGTGGTGAGTTGCCATCCATGAATACACTGTAAGCCTTGACGCAGTACTACTTAATAAAATGGACACTATTGAACCTCAGGAGCTCGATAAGTCAGTCTTAGGGGTGCGGTGGAGGTCAAAACACGCACACTCGCACTGTGGATATTCTCTAATAAAATATCTAGGTACCTATGTAGGCTACACAAAGGCAGCGCCGAGAGTATGGGGCTTGAACCCCCCCCCCCCCCCCCCCCNCCCCCCCCATATTAAGCCAAGCCTTCTCAGTCCCGCAATATTGCTGTCATGTAACGTACGTACTTGTCTCCCATAACAACGTGACGTCCCTCCTCATTTTACTCCAGCGCCCCAATTCTTCCTTATTTCCTGCGGCCGGCTCTGTATATTCAGTAGGACTCCTAAAACGCAGGCAGACATATCGTCTCAGTTTCAAGATGACATTTCTACAGTGTGCTTGTTCTACTGTTACAATCTACAATTATGGATGTTTCTCGTTTCGGAGTTCCCTTACAAAAGTTTTTTCTGCTTTTGGAGTCTCTGTTTGAGAAGTTTTACTGTACCTACAATTTGAATTAGATAAAAAAAAGTTGGATAAGCTAAGCAAACCTTGAATTGCCACCTTGCCTCACTGACTGCTCGAAATCGCTAATCTAATGGTTCCTGTAACTGATTGATTTCTATCTGACTTGGAGAGTTCAAACAAACACGGTGATACCTACGTTGAAAAAGTATCGTATAACTACGTCAAGATATGGATAGGTCATCATTGAGTGATGATCATTAAATCGGAAGACAGCGAAGTGACACGAAAATGATCGTAGTTAATTTTGCTAACAGAACATAAATAGGTACGGCTTTCCCTTTATTTTTAAAGAGTGATTTCTGTTTATGGTGTAGATGTTTTAGGAAGTGCCGCATGGTATCTGAACACTGTATACTTTCAGTTAAAATAATAATAAAAATAATATAGTAGAAAAATATGCTCCATTTGAATTTCATTAACATGCTGTTTAACATAGCGTGTTCACACGATGGTCAAATGCTGGTGCAACTCACTCAGATACGAAGATTCTGCGCAACATTTGCCGCTGTAGTCACATGTGGGGAAGGTCCGATGGTCAAATGACTTCGAAGTCCGTTCAAGCCCGCTGCAGACGATAGTCTTTTGTCTTGTGTTTTCGCTTCTACGCGTTCAAATGCGTTGCTGTTTCAGAGTAATCAACAAAAAAGATCACTGCTTTCTGATTTAACGTTCATAAAAAGTTTGTAAGGACACAAGACACTGCACTAGTGACACGGGCTAAGCCAGAGAATACGATGATAAACATTTTATCGAAACTTTTGGTAGACACACAGTCGTGTTTGCAAGGACAGTACAAAATATTCGAACGCGGTGAAGTGAAAACACAGAACAAGAGACTATCGTCTGCAGCGGGCTTCAGGATACCACCGCCACCGTTGTCATGGTTACAAGCTTAACAGCGGGACAAAAACTAATGTTAATATTACTCGTTCACTTCATAATGATATTGACGAAAGGAACCTATTCGGTAGAATATCTGGAATATAATAAGCTGTCACGATTACAGAAGTTAGGTATTTCTGCTACAAGCGTGACGCGTACGACTGTCGTTTACTTTGGAAATTTCAGTGTATTTAATTGACCAGCGAATCACAGTCTAACGTTCAGCTTGCTTTATCCTTAAAATTCCGCGCAAGTGAATAAATTTGTAACTTTTCTGACGTCGCTTCGATTTAGCATCACTGTACTATGCGGCACTGAAGATGTAGGTATAATATGAAAAAGTACCTTAGGTACCTACCTATGGTAAGTGAACATTGTATACTTTACATTTACTACGGTAGGAAATTATTTGTCCGCATTGTTTAAAAAAATACCGTATATATACAGTATATATATATATGTATATTTTTGCTCTCGATAATTTATGTCGGAGTCACACTGTAGAAACGTACGTTCAAGATATGAACGGACGGTCAGCTCGCAAGCCGTCCCGATTACACAGTAAAGTCTGTAGGTATCCAGTAACAGTATAGGCCTTCCCTTAGAATGTACTCAAGCTGAACGACGTGCGAGATGAACTTCCGCTCGCATGCTGAGCTTGCACTTGCGTAGTGTGGCTCCGGCATTATCTATGCACGTAAGGATAGGGAGCGCTTACCTTACCTGGAGTGGAAACAGCCCATCCTTGGTTGCCTTATCCTTTTCCTGTTGCCATTTTTATTGCCGACTGTGAGGAGCTTCCGTGGCGATTGAGTACTCTATACCGGTATACTTTTAATACCTTGGCCAACGCTACATTCGCACGATCAACTAATGACCGCACCTTCAGCTCGCGCGTCGTTCAACTTAAATACTTTCCCTAACCAAATTTGGGGCCGCCCGCCGCGTCGGGCAGGAGCTGAACTAGAGTTTTAGCTTCTGCAGCCCTGAGTTTTGATAGAGTTCCAATGATATTCTTGGTAACGACTTTATTCGTGCACTCGGACACAACGGACGAGCTGAACGTCCACTCAGAAGTTCTGCGTGCAGTTGCAAAGTGTGCCCTCGGCCTCAAAATGCTTGTGCTATCGCTGTGGTGTCCCACCAACTGCCGTCGTTTGTGGAGCTTATATAGTTATCATGTCCACGCGCAAACGTATAAGATCAATTCGTTCTTGCTTGGCTTCAAGACGATTTAGTCTAAATGAACGCGCTCTGTATAAGGTTTACTTTGTTTCTTTAGAAAGAGACAGAGAGTATGTAAATATAGTAATAAATACATAAACACTTGTGTTTTGTTATTGTGTTTGATAATGTTAATAATGTGTCAGAACTAGAGCTTTCGTTGGGTGACTTAGAATTGTTCCTAAGCCTTTGGGACGAGAGGCTTTGCTGGCCCCAAGGACGTTGCGTTTGTTCATCCCTCTATCGAGCGGCAAAAGAACGATCTCGTGGAAATATAGCATCACAAAAGTGACCATATGTAGTCACTTACCTTTTTTAAATTGTTTTCCCAAAGTCATGTTTATAGGTATCACTCTTTCGTTAGGATTGCAGAGCTCAACCGCTCGCTTTCGTTAACTGCAATGTAAAAATAGCTATCCAATACATCATGTATAGGTACTCCATACGCAATCATGTCGGCAAGTTAGCTAAACTAGTCCTAGGCCTATATATGCACTTGATTTAATTAACTCAGATTTAAAATAACCAGCGTTATAGTTGTTATCCAAACACAACTGTAGTTGAGCCACTAGCTGTGTTTTGTGACCTAGGTAAGTATCTGCGAAGCAACATTTGTCGCATCACTTATGCATTATATGTAGCTACGTTACTACTTCTAACTAAGGTGAACTATTGGAAATAATTAACTAGGATCATGTGAATACCGCCTTCCCATTGCAGCTGTGGTCTCCATGTTACATGAAAAACTTTGAACGGCTCTGAGTTTAACTTGGTGAGGATTTTAGGGATTGCATTGATAGAAACTGGGGTTGTGGATCTTCATGTCGTTCGTTCCCTTTAACCAAACGACCCTTGGTTGTTATTTCTGTTATGCTATCACTTGGAAACCATTTTTCAGCGGCTTTGTAAAAAGGCTTAACTGTGATCATAGTCAGCATGCCGCACAGGCACCTCACACAGCTATATAAACAGTATAGCTATATATATAATTTTTATGTTTCAGTGGTGGTGACGGTGGATAGCCGACCCGTGCGACTGCAGCTGTGCGACACTGCCGGCCAGGTGAGCGAGCTCTCATTGTACTCCTCAGCTATGTAAACATTGTCTGCCCTCCCTGCTCTGTACCATTTTATGGACATTTGGAAAGCTTATGGTCTCCCGGTCCCTCCGGCATGTCGTACCCGTGGATCCTTCTTGATTGCGCCTTTTTTATTATGTATTGTACACATTTGCATATACCAGTACGGTATACTATATAATACATTTTATACATAGGGTTGATGGTAGTGAGTTGGTGCTCCCACCAACCGCCCCGACCAACCACCCTTTATCCGGGAGCTTCCTTCAGCGAACAGCTCGTGATGTTAGACCGAGAATACCGGTAGGTTAAGAAAAGGCAAGGACTGGTTCTCCTAAAGTATTACCATGAGAATATTAGGAGAACCAGTCCTTGCTTCACCTAACTTATTCTTGCACCTAACCTAGAGCTTATAGGTGCTGGGGTAAACATACCAGAATGTTACCTTTTTTTTATCAAAATGTCGTCATTTAACGACTGCTAGCCCTAAAGGTATGTATGCAAGCATAGTTGTACGGTACCTATATATACATAATTGTAAATCATCTATGGAGTGAGAGTCATTTTGTATAGTTGCAGAGATAACACATACGAGTATAAACCAATATATATAGCTGTATATATAATTAAGAATATTGTATCAACTTGGGAGTCATATCCTTGAAAATGATAGATTGTCTGTTCCACGAAGCCCTAAACCAAGCTGCAGCAACACTAGTGTGTGTTCCCGGTGGTCGCACAAGGCACGCGTACCTATAACTTCAGCAGCGCAGTCGTGGTCGCTGTGACCTCTCATCCTTTTTCTGCTCTCAGCGCTTCCTTATTTCACCGAAGCTTGGGTGCTGCTCCGTGTGTTGTATCTTGCTGAAGTTATATCTTTTTCCGTGACTGGCACTTCGGGGGAAATTTTCTTAGTTGTTGAGCAGGGTAGAAAAGTCGGTGTCGGACTCGTCCGGGGTTCGGTACATGGAATTGGAGTCGGACACCCACTCGTCCCAGCAGTCGGAGACGAACCATCTACCGTATCTTCCAACTCGGCAGCACTAATTTCAATTCTCGTTTGCCCGTACTTTCGAAGATCTCGTCCCCACAGAGAAGTCCATTGGTTACCACTTATCTTCAAGAATTTCTCTACCAATAAATGTTCCTGAAGTTGTTTTTTGATCTATAATATAGTCTTGAAGATATTTCTCGACGCCAGTAATTATCTCGGAAGATGCGTTTTTTCTCCATCGACGCATCAAATATTTGTGAAGAATGTTTCTCGACGCGTAATATAGGCCTATACATATAGGCCTATACCTACCCCAGATATCCATCATTCAGTATGTATTCTCAGCCCCCAACTAGTATGCTCATCGTCAGTGGGACTGCATGTCGGTCTCTTGAGGTGCAAGGGGTTGCCGTGTAGGTGATGACGGAGTTGAGACAGACCGCCGTGCGGTGCCGTTGTTACTGTCCACTTGCCGTGACGTTATTGCTGCCTGGTGTTACTACCCGTGACCGCCCTGCTGATTGGAGGATCTTGTAACTGGCGCTTGAATCGCTGCCATCTGCACGGTTATGACGAAAGAATCACCAGTACTTATAGCTGCAGAAGTACCTACTATGAACTAGGTACTTTGTGTAACTCCCCAGGTGATTTTTAGCGTCGCCCACGACGATTTCATTTATAAAGAATCTTTTCCTTTTACTAACTAACGTTATTTTAATGACAGGGTTCCCCGCCATACCTGGAAATCCTCTAAAAATCGTGGAAAAATAGAAGACTGCTTTAAATCAGGGAAAAGTCATGGAATTTTGGACAAAATTGGTTAAATCTTGTCCAATCCTGGAAAAATCATAGAATTTGATTATCCGAAGATGCAAACTTTAATTTCATGTTCTGACACAGAAAAGGTTATTGACTGTGATATCTTTTCAGCGTAACTACTTACGTGACTGTGGTACACTGAATAGCCAAAGAGAGTAGCGCGCTTTGCCTCCAGAGCTTTTTCTCCGTTAAAACCATAATGAGTATTTTCTAAAAGCCGAAGTACCTACTTATGCACACCTTGCCTTCAGATTGATTTCTTTCATAATGAGATAAAATACCTGACTGTATGTTTGCCTTACAGGTTATTACAGGCTTACCTGGATTAATTACAATGGAGACGAACGCCTCATGGCATAAGACCATCACCCACGGTGGCCAGCTTTCTCCAAGAGTTTTGCATTTTTCACTTCTCAGTTAACTCACCGGACTGTCACTGGAGCACTCTTAGAGTGCTTACCTCCGCCAAGCAAGGCAACGGTAACAAAAAATTCAAATCGGCTCTGAAACCATGATTTTCTTGATATCAACACCAAAATCTGATCACTTGTGCCTTTTGATAATGTTAACAGTGTCCGTAATTTTCTTGGAGATCCCTTCATAACTTTTTGAGTTAGGTATACTGCGAACAAACATTTTAACCAACATAAGTCAAGCACCCAAATGGACCAACCGATCATCACCGAAATTTAATCAATTATGCCTTTTAACATTACGAACAAGTCTTGAAAATTTTATAGAGGTCCATCCATATTTTTTTTTTTAGTTATTGCGCTAACAAACATACAGTAAAATCAAACACTGCGATAAACAAACGAACGAACAAACAGATCATCACAAAAATTTGATCATTTACTCTCTGTAAGAAACCCAACAACTTATGTAAATTTCATGACAATCCGTCCATTGCTTTTTAAGTTAGGGCACTAACAAAATATAGGCAGACAAACAAACAAATTGATGGACCGATGGACAGATCTTCTCCAAAAGTTTATCATCTATTCCTCTTAACATACCTAACAATCCCTGTAATTTCGTCAAATCGGTCAATAACTTTTTGAGTTATCTTGATGACGGACAGACAGAATATCAGACAGACAGACAGACCAAGCCGCCGAAAACATAACCTCCTTGGCCGAGGTAATGATGGCTCTACTCTTTCTGCCTCTTCACGGGTGGAGTTACAGATTCAACGCAACAATTTTTTATGGCCAGCTAACTCGAGATTTTTTGCCATTTTTCACATCTCAGTCAACCCACTGACTACCGGAAAAAAATTATTATGACTGAACTCCTGCCTCTTTTTAGGTGGACAAACAAAATTAATTGCCTTGTTTTTTGATGGTCAGCTAATTCTAGTTTTTTGGTGTTGGTCTAATCTAGGTCAACCCCTAAAACTCCCTACAAATTATAAACATTTCTCAATTCCTCCCTTCCCTCTCTTTGGGTGTACCCTCTCTTTGGGTGTACAAATATATTTATATATCTACTCAAATCTCCAACGAAACGATTATCACTGTTCTTTGCTTTGCTCGTTTGTGATTTAAATTGTAGATTGCATTATAATTAAAACAAGCTTTATCAGTACACCTTTCAGGAAATTAAGTTCAGTGCTGTCATTAACTCTGGTCTTAAAAGCTGGGAACCCTGAATAAAATTACGGGTGGCCTTGAAGTGTCTACAAATTGGTAGATAAAATAACTGCCGAATTTTAACGACACTTCAAGGACAACTCGTACTTGAAAAGCTCAGGCCTATAGAAGCCTACATGCACTCACAGAAAGTGAGCTGACGATAATATTACTTTGCAGTACGGTACTATTTACTGAGAAAATACCTACCGTATGTTAAGAATAAAGTTTAGATGAAGGTGGGAGATGAGAGCTATCTGGCGTATATAATATTGATATTCCAAGAGATCCCCTTTTTCACTATTTCAAAAAACTGTTATCTGAAATTTGTAGAGCAGCCTGTGGAATGTATTATTCATTTCGATGTTGTTCACCTCTTGCGGGACTACTCTTTAAGTAAAAACATTCCAGGATACTGCAGCATAACTTGAGTCTTATTTCGTTTAAGCATATATGTATATAGGAATCTTTATGGGTGGAATCATTGAGGGTTGCTCTTATGTAGCAAGATTTTTGTCTTGCCGTGTGTTCGCGTCTGTTTCGATGCTGAAATTCCTGCTCTCGCTTTTTGCAAATTATAGGTATCGGTTTGTTTTTGCGGGGCCTGCAGAAGTCCATGTCTTGTCGGTGACAGGAGCCCTGCAGGTGTAGAAAGTGGGAACCTGCGGCGGCATTAGTGGCTTGTTAGAGAAATGCGTGTGTGTCATCCCTCGGCTCGTAGAGTTTGGCCGAGCGCTCATCGAGATCTGGAAAAATCGGGCCATGCATGTTCTGTGACTGGGACCACAGGTCGCAGCGCTCGTGTGGGTCCCTAATTCGTAAAGTATGTCCGAGCCCTTGTCGAGATCTGGAACAATCAGGCGCTAGATTCTTGAGCACCGTGCCCTGGAGGGGGACGTATCATAACATGACTTGGGCGGGGCGCTGAGGTCCCCTCTGGCCAGGATGAACCGCAGCCATATTTCTTTGCGACCGCTTGACGGTATATTGTGTAGCTGTTAGCCTGTTGAAAAAAATAGTGTTGGAACGTTAAGCGTTTCTACTGTTTCCCACACAGCATGTTAACATGTACCGACTTCTCATCGTATTATAGAACAAGATCTAAACAACAATGTAGGTAATTCTTATGTGCAGCAGAGTGCATAGCTCAACAACAAAGTAGTCTAATTTTTATATGCAGCAGAGTGCATAGCTCACACTCGAAATGTTATTAGTTAGGGGTATTCAGGAAATTATCATTTCAAGTACGTAGACTTCTGGTGTGTCTTCATTGATTTCGACAAAGAAGTCATTAACGATTGTTATGGTTGCTATCAGAGCTGGTAAACTACTGACGCCGCGGCATGTGCGCCTCAATCAATCAGGCCGGCAAGAGTCGAACATATTCTCGTCTACTGTAAATTCTCCATCGTGTTGAAAAAAATGGTAGTGACGTCATTATAAGCTCTTCGCAGCCTATTTGGAATCACCGTGTGTACCGTTGCTGTGATGTCATTAATGTTAGTAAAATAATGACGCTACTTTTCAAGTCCCAATGTTGTCTAATTGCCACCGTGCTGTAGTCGGCTTTACCCTAGTGACGTCAGTACACACGCCCCGCCTGTCTTATCAGGTTCTGTATCTACAGGGGGCCCAGCAGTAGGTGGGATCCTCTCACTGCAGGTGGCGCTTCCGACGATCCTGTTTTTGTTGGAACTTTTTCCGTTCCGGCGCCGTGACTCACACACCGGAACTGTGCGGCCGCCAGCCAGGCAGACGTGCTGGTGATGACGCTTTTTGCTACTCGGAGGTCGCTTTAATTAGTAGAGCTAAAATGATTGAACTTACGAAGTAGGTATCACTTTTCGGAGCTAGAAAATCTTTTTTCCTAAAATCGAGACACGGAACAGTCTTTTTTGACCCCAAATTATCAAAATGATTTTGATATTTTGTTCTAATATACTTTAGTTTCTTAAATTTTTTTCCAAGTTTTTCTACATATATTATTACAGTGTTTCATTTGCTTCAGCATACTGCTCTATCTGATCGTCAGTGGTCTAAAACCGGATTGCGGAATCTTAGTCGGCGTCGGTAAATTTCGAGGTCCAAGGAGTCGGAATTTGGCGAGAACCAGGAGTCAGAGTCGTTAAAAATTGGCCTGTTTGTTAAGAAAAAGAATCGGAGTCTGTATTTTTGGAGGTCCTAGCAATTGGTGTCGGAAACTGGTAAAACCCGGGAGTCGGAGTCGGACTTTGCCTCGCTGACTCCGCACCGCTGTTCCAACATACATCGCAAGAGGCGGGCGCGACCACCTGAGTCTTTCAATTTTGTTACCCCGTGAGTGGGTTCAGTGAAGTACGCTACAGAGATCACCCTTTACAACCGCAGGTCAAAACCCACTAACATTGGAGCGATTTGGAAACTGCATTTGGCCCAATATACGACACGGACCAAGTACCTACCGTATCCATATTGGGCCCGTACCAGCCGCATTAGCCCAATGTGGTAGTGAAATCTTCCATCTTGGTACCAGATTACCCACTGGAAACTGCATGAGACACACCTGCTGCGTCAGAATTTTTGGCTGCCCCAGAAGATTTTTTAGTGTTTAAGTTGTTGGGGCGACCAAGAACTCTGTCAGGATGGCGTTGTTTGAGGGGGATGAGCACCTTTGGGTTTTGGTGACTATTGCCGTGCCGCTTAATTCTTTCCCATGATTTTTATTTTGTTATCGTAGATCGGCTCTGTACAATGCTTTAGATAGAGGTTATCTTATCAGTTCTATAGTATTGTAGCCCTTGATGAGGACCGTCTTCAGATTGGCCAAGCTGTTGTCGTGATAGCGCCTATGGCCAGAGTTTTACTATCGAATGACGCTCGTAGGAAAATTAAAGGCACATTACAAGATGCTCCAGAAATGCAACTGTGGTGGAAGTCTCCTTCATCTGATGAGAAAAAAATTGTCGCTGTGAGCACCGTTGCACCTAAGTATAGATTCAAGTTACCTCTTCGCTTCCATTTCTTATGCAAATTTCAAAATTGAAATACACTCACCGTGTACTTAATCTTCGATTTCCTTTGTACCATCAGAAAGAGAAAAGAGCCGTCAGTAATAATCATTAATCATTCAAAGCGACCAACGCGATCGTCAATAAACACCCCGCGCTGTGCTGTACCGTGTCTTGTTGTCAAGTTACCTCCAAGAGGACGGAGTTTGAACACCACGCTCTGAGACCGCATGGAGGAAATAGTGATGGCGTTTGATCCTGCAGGCAAGTATTGCAGGCCCTGGTCCACGTTACCACCTAAGTGGGGCCGCACCACAATCGGACCATAGTCCTGGAGGGACCAAAATTGGAGGGAGGATTTGATTGAAGTGCAGTGGGCCGCGCCGTACCCACACAACAGGACGCGCTCCTGGACACGCCTGTGTCTCTCCTTCCTCGCTCCCCAGCAGCCTACCAAGCAGGACACAAGCCACAGCTCCGACACGACGTCGCAGGATGGGCGGAGCAGCAAGGCACGCCCCGCCCAAAGGCCGTTACCTTACCTTACCTTGAGTTACCTTGAGAGTCTTCGGAAGAAGTCCAGGTGATGTTTCTCACATCACCTCACGTGTGTGGAGTCACTCTGCTGGATGTCTTCTGTGGTGCCGCAGTTTGCAACCAAAGAGAGAGCCAGCAGCGAATTATCTCCACAGTGCACGTAGCCGCTGACCGCTGGTCTATCTGGTATTCTTCTTAAATGTGAATCCAGC
>LQNS02276883.1:22471322-22483919 GCA_001587735.2 Parhyale hawaiensis | reverse complement strand
ATGACAGCCTCTCGTTTCGGCGATAGCCTCTAATTTTGATGACAGCCTCTCGTTTCGGCGATAGCCTCTCATTTTGATGACAGCCTCTCGTTTCGGCGATAGCCTCTTATTTTGTTGACAGCCTCTTGTTTCGGCGATAGCCTCTCATTTTGATGACAGCCTCTCGTTCGGCGATAGCCTATCATTTTGATGACAGCCTCTCGTTTCGGCGATAGCCTCTCATTTTGATGAAAGCCTCTCGTGTCGGCGATAGCCTCTCATTTTGATGACAGCCTCTCGTTTCGGCAATAGCCTCTAATTTTGATGACAGCCTCTCGTTTTGGCAATAGCCTCTCATTTTGATGACAGCCTCTCGTTCTGTGATAGCCTCATATTGTGAGGACAACGTCTCGTTTCGGCGACAGACCTGTCAATTCGGTGTTAGCAACAATCCATAGGTAGTTCTGGTGAGAGTTGATTAACATTACTTTCGGCGTCCAAGTCAGAGCCACATCATGATTTTGGAGACAGATTTTCACTTGAAGAATTTAGTTTCGTTTCACTGATAGCTTATGCTCCGTTCGGATATTTTTGGAGGGGGTCTTTGTTATACAAACAATGTATCAATTCTGGGACGGTCGTCTTGGATAGGTTTTTTATTTCATGGATCGTTTCTTGCTTCGGCGCGAGTTTCTCATTTCGAAAGGACTGTACCCATGCACCTGCCTTTACTATACGGCAGTGACGGATGCCTACCTACCTACAGCTGCATATCACCATGCACAGGTGTGGTCGCCCCATCGCCTCATTATAACACCTGTTGTAATTTTCATGGGTGTGAGCTTATTTCTGTTTTGCGTTGTGTTTCTTAGAATTACATTTTTTCATGGCTTAATTGACTTTTGATGGCGAAATATACGGTATGTGTCTATCTAGATGACCGAATAATCAATTAGCCTATACGTAAAATTCTATCAAATTTAATATATCGGTTCGTTTTGTTTCATATTGACGATTTGAAATTTTCGTGTCATCCAAGATGACTCAATACCTTCCCACTGAATATATTTTTCTCAAATTTTTTGTCTTTATTGGCCTCAGAACTTCAAGATGCTGTGGTTGTGCTCTCTGCTCCCTTGAGTTTTGTATGTATTACCATAAAAATTTAGTATTTCCTCTGCTCATTCTTATCTTTATTTGTATATTGATTGGATTGGGATAACGCAAATGAGAAGAAAATCTCCTGTTTTTGCGTGAATTTTTTCAAACGTAAATGTTTCCTCAACTCGTTTGTTTTGTTATTATGTGGCTAGGTTAGCCTTGATCTTGAAATTATTTTGGTCTACAGTACTCACTCTAGAAAACAATCCTCGTGTTTCCTGTATTCTCATAATATTTTATGTTTTTTTGCACTTCTTTTTCTTTCGTCTCCCTTATTCTTGGAGCTTAGAATTATTTGCCTCTGTACACTTGAAAAAATTCACCACTTCGTGAGTTTCATCAAAAAAATTGAATATTTTCTCGACTCGATCCTTTTGATTCCTTTGTATGTAGACACAGCTGTTCATCAGCCAGTAAGAAAATGTAAGTCAGCGGTAGGCCCCAAGGACAAGGCTGTTTTTTTTTTACCGCAGGAGACAGTTTTTTTCGCTAGTCGATGTCCCAGTCTGACCACATTTTTAGGCCTGCATTTTCTTTCTTGATTTTCTTCAATTCTGACGACCATATATAAACTTAGACTTCTAAGAGCCCTTGGGAAATTTTGGACACATTCGAACGTTGACGAACTTGAAGTTTTAATTTCAACCATTTCAATTACAGTTCGATTTGGAGCGCTGAAAGCTTAATTTTGAATATGAAATATTTGTTTTGAACGCTGGGAATCTCAGTATGAGAGTTCAAATTTGTGTTTACCGATTTAGTACCCATTGATTTTAAATAACAAAAATAGTTAGAAGTTTCATGAAACAGCTGCCACGGCAGTACGGCGCACATGTTAGCTTAGCGTCACACGTATTTTCGTAACCTGTACAATTCAGACGTTGCAGTTCAGAAACTGTTTTGTTTCTTAATATTTTGCAAATAATTTCTACTTTGAGGGTATGTATTTATATTTTTTATATAGTAAAATTCAATTAGAAGCAAAAAGATAAATATATTTATGTATATATATATATATATGTGTGTTTCTTTCTGTGTGTATTATAGAGGCGCTGTAACTAAATCATTCGCATATTATACTTTCCAACGCTGTCGAGGCTACCTATCTAATATGCTACCACGGTAAAATGAAACCCCGCTAGCTCCGTTAATTTTCCAAAACAAAACAAAAAAGCGTTTTTATGTTCTCCGATCCTAACATGGCTGACACATCGAATTTTTCAGTTGTGGATGAACGTATTGGTGGCTGCTGCAGGTACGGCCGTTGCCCGTTACGGGTCACACGTTTTTTTTTTTCTAATCGATGCCGACAACCTGCAAGTGCTTACAATGCCGAGGCCACTCTGTGCAATCGCACGCTCAGCCTGATGAGCGAACCTTTATAAATGTTCCTTTGTCGGACATCTTCTCTAACGGAAAATCTCACGCAATTATCCGATATCTAAAAGGAGCGACATCAGGTTGAGTTGGGTAATTGCCTGAGATATTCCCAGTGAAGTCATCAATGAGCTGATTGAATTATCACGGTTAAAGTAGACGAATCGAACAATCCCTGGTCATTAAGCTAACGGTACAGCATGTGGCCTACTTGAGGTTAGGTATAGTCTACTACAGTATGTGTGCCTATAAAGTAGGTTGGGCACCTATTCTAGCTAAGCTGTCATGATTTTCGACGATCTATGGTCGACTGCAGCCGTACACTCTTCTGGGGGCCGCTTGACCCATATCCGCAGCACGAACCAGTGCGTGTGGGTTTCCCAGTACAGAGCGCGGTCAGGTTGACTTTACCCTTTTAGTTTTGTCCTAACGCGCCCCTCCCTATCCTAACCCGCCCTTCCCTATCCTAACGCGCCCTTCCCTATCCTAACGCATAGTCTTGAGGCAGGCCGGGACCCGAGTTGCTTGCAGCACCTCAGCGTGTCTGCAGCAGACGGACGCGGCAGTTTGCACGGCGCCACCGCCGCGGTTCAGTGACGCAGCAAATCTTCCCACACGACCTTTAACTCAATAGACTCGCGAGGCCCGAGGCCGTGCGGTGCTGCCTGGGCCAGGTAGGTAAGTCTGCAGCACTGGTTCTGCTGCGCTTCGTGCTGCGCCTACGCGCTTTGTTTTGCTGCTATGGAAAAAGTTTCTAGATTGCCGGTCCTGATGTACTGGCTGGAATGCCAGCTCTGGAATACAGATTGGAATGCAAGCTCTGGAATACAGGCTGGCATACAAGTTCTGGAATACAGGTTGGAATACAAGCTCTGGAATACAGGCTGGAATGCAAGCTCTGGAGTCCAGGCTTGCGAACAGGCTGTGGCATAGAGGCTTTGCACCCATCCGCCCTATGTTTTAGTGACAGTAACTGAGTCTGTTATTCCAGAGTGCTGCGCTTGCGCACTCAGTATTGAGTGTTCGCTTCCTCGCCAAGGTAGGCGCTTATTTTATGCACGGTATCTCGGCTTCAGCACTTCTCACATTCACATTACACTGCTCTGTGGCGTTGACCTAACTAGAAACTTCTCGGGAGTGAGGGGAGGGGTCGCAGTTATCTCATCAGCGTTCCGTCTTTTACGCCATAGGCCTGGTAATATTATGGTCGACTGCTGACGTGCCCTCCTATGGATGAACCCCGCTTGATATTAATTCCTCAGACTAACACTTCACTACCAAAAACTTACGGTTCCAAACTCCCCAGATGCCGTAACACACTTGTGAAATTCCCTCGACGTCTCATTAATTAAATTCTCTAATCGAATTCCAGCACCACGGCAGGAGTACCGCAATTTTTACTGGAGTTGGAAAATTACTCCCGCTGTGTCATGTCGTACCGTCGGCAGCTGCACGACCGCACCTCGTACAGAAGTCGGCCATCCCGACCTTAATTAAGTGATCCGCAGATTGACACCACACGTCCCGTCGTAATTTCATTACAGCTCACCGACCCAGTACCTAGCGTTGCCAAGTGAAGAGGTGGAGCTTGAACTTGGGTTCGTAGGGTAATCTGGAGTACATTAAAGATATCTTAACGTTATGCAAAGATATATACTATATATACCGTACATAAAGTTGAGGAGAAGTAACTGAACTAATGCCTGGAATTGCGATGTCTAGAGGTTGAGTTTGCACGTCGGTTGAAATAGGGTATTTACATCCGACATTGCGTACTCACCAACATGAACGGTGAAGTCTACGGTGTCTGCAACAATTCTGTTGCCGCCATTTTTGGCGCCACTAATGCACAAGTCATTGTACTAAAACTTGCATGTGTTGAATGCGCATCACTAGGTAATATAATAGAACTACCAACAATCTAAAGCTGTTTATGTATTAGGATTTAATGCATAACACGATTGTACTAATAAGGGAACAATCTGAAGCTGTATACGACTAGGTATCTAGTACGCAACACAAATGTACCGTACCTATACTAATAGCCAGTAATAATCTGAGGCTGTGTAGGTACTGATATTTATTGCGCATCAGGAATATACAAGGAGTGAAATAATGTTCTGATGTGGGAAGCTGTTAAGGCATTTAGTGCTTACTAGAGAAGAAGATCCTGCGGAGCGATAAGGAGCAGGATCTTGAAGGGCGCCAGAAATAGCGTGGCTGCGGTGAGGGAAAGTTGTGCCACTTCTGGTGAGGAAATTACGTCCCTACGATACGAGGGGACCGAGTGCTTGTGATGCGGGGATATTTTCCCTACCTGTAGGTAAGGAAATTACGTCCCTACGATACGAGGGGACCGAGTGCTTATGATCCGGGGATATTTTCCCTACCTGTAGGTAAGAAAATTACAGTGCCTAGACATAAGTATTTGCACAACTCTATTTTTTATGTATTTTAAAAAATTTAGGGACTGCTTTAGGATAATTAATATGGGAAGTTTATATAAAAAATATATATAATAGAATATTTAAACAGAACAGTCAAATGTGCACTTGTAACAAGAAAATTTAACACAAGCAAAAGTAATGAGGGACAAAAGTATTTGACCAAAAACATTATGGCATTAGTACTTGGTGGCGTGACCTTTATTGGCAATAACAGCTTGGAGACGATTGTTATAGCTGGAAATTAACTTTTCACAATCACTTGATGATATTTTTTCCATTCTTTCATGCAGATAACCATTAATTAATTCAGTAAGGTTTTTGGGACACCAGATTTAAAAAGACGCCACGAATTTTCTATTGGATTAAGGTCCGTTGATTGGCTAGGCCATGGAAGAACATTTATTTTCTTCTTCTGAAACCATTCTTTCGTTAAATTCGCAGTATGCTTGGGTCGTTGTCTTGTTGGAAGGTCTACCTGCGCCGTCCGTAGAATTTTGTGGCACTTCGAAGCATCTTCTTCTCTAATATCTCCCTGTACATGAAACTATTCATCTTGCCATCAATGATATGAAGATCCCCAACACCATGGGCAGTAAAGCAACCCCACACCATGTACTTGGTAGCGTGTATCCCCATGCTTCACGGTGGGGATGGTGTTCTTGGGGTCATAGACAGTACCACGTTTCTTCCATTCATGCAGAGCTTCGTTTTGGCTAAAAAGTTCTATTTTAATTTCGTCAGACCGTATAACCCCTTCCCAAAACTCATTTCCTTTGTCCAGGTGGTCTTTGGCAAATGTTAAGCGGCTCTTGAGATGTTTTGCTGTAAGAAGAGGAGTGTAAGAATGAATGCCAGTACGGTTCAATTCCCTAACAATAGTTTTCTTGTTGACATGCAGTCCCTGAGACGCCAGTTCACTCTGAAGGTCAGCACGAGTTGTCATGGGGTTATTAGTCACCTTGCGTAGCATGTAGCGCCGAGGACGACCCATGATCTTAGGTGGAGCTCGGATTCCAGCTCTTGGCAGGTTGGAGACCGCCCCAGTCACTTGATGCTCGCGGACTATTGCTCCAACCGTTGAAAAAGAAAGATTGACACGTTCTGCTATTACTCTATAAGTTAGTCCCTCACTACGAAGTTGAATTATCCGTTGACGAGGAGCTTCAGGGATTTCTTTAACTTTGGGCATTGTAGCGCGTGTGCGCGACTTCAACGAGGTCTGGAGAAGTAATGATTTCGTCGCCTGTGGTATGTTTACATTGCATTTGTATCGAGATGTTTCGTGAACGTTTTAGAATAATTTCCAAACTAATTTAATCAAATTATAGCTACTATTTAATATAAATGATTCAACATTATATTTATTTTGGTCAAATACTTTTGTCCCTCATTACTTTTACTTGTGTTAAATTTTATTGTTATAAGTGCACATTTGATAGCTCTCTTTAAATATTCCATTATATATATGTTATATAAACTTCCTGTATTAATTATCCTAAAGCAGTCCCTGAATTTTTTAAAATACATTAAAAATAGAGTTGTGCAAATACTTATGTCTAGTCACGTCTCTACGTACAGGGACAGAGTACGGGTGATCAGAAATACTTAGCCCTGGAAATTACGTCCCCGTGATGCAAGGGGACCAAACGCTGCTGATACCTATAGGGATATTTTGTATTACCGATATAGGGAAATTAAGTCGTGATATACGTACAGGCAATCTGATACCTGTCGTATAATCATATTTTGATATAGATTAATTGAAAGATAAATTGCACAAATACGGTAACCCTCATCAGCATTGCATAAATTTGTACGGTATTACCGCACATATCCGATTATCTTTTTGCACAGTGTTAGAAAATGAAGCGATTTCAACGTGGGCAAGTGACGCCTGCCACTAACTAGGAAAGTATCCGCTCTTTGTGCAGTTTGGGTGACGCCTTGTCATCTTGTGGCAATTTCCGTTTCCTCGGCAGAGGTGCATGATGAGGAAAAAAAATCGATTTCCTCAATCCAGCGCTTCATGAGCATCCTATAGGTCGCAGTCAAATCCATTGAGCAATTCTTTTCCCTTTTTTTTCTTCCTAATTAGATTCAATGAACATTGGAGCTTCTGGGAAGGACACAAAAAATCGTTTTCTTAATGAAAAGAAGTTCTGTGCGTCCTACGTCGCACTTGGATTTATTGAACTGTTTTTTGCTTTCTTCGTCGTAATGAGATTCATAGAGGCACAGCTGGTGAAAAAAAGGGAAAGAAAACCGGTTCCTCAGTCCAGACCTGAGCGCGCTGTGTCATATTTGGATTTATTGAACTGTTTGCGGATATTTTGTCGTAATGAGATTTATGATTCATTTGACTGATTGTTTGAATATGTTTATCTTTCTCCTTAAAAACATAAATGTAAATGACTCCTGCTTACTTCTTCAAAGGTAAATATGTCGTTAAAATTTATTTTTCAGGGTTAATAATATTACACACGTTTTATGGTGCGATGAGACAAAAAATGTGAAAGTAAACAATTTCGCCGTTTAAAATGAAGTCTGATGCAATTTCGGCAGCGGATGTGTCATGCTTGCTTCTCTCAAGAATTTTTTTATCGCTTTAACTGATGCGTAAATTCCCTAAAGGTTCATTTGTAGATAGGTACCGTAGGTATGTCGTAGCGTAAATATATTGTAATAAATATGCAAAAGTGCATTCTCTAAAGTTTTGTCATTATTATTCATTTTGACTTTTACATTGGGCACCCTATCAAAATTTAGGGTCTCCGCTGCGCCGTGCAGAAGCTAAATTAACTACGGTACCTTAACTTCTGAGGCAGCCCTGACCTTTGGTAGGCTGCAGCCTGTCCGGGAACCCCGAATACAGCTCATGAGTGATTAGTCCAAGCTTAGACTCGCAGGAACATTAATTTTTGTAACTATTTCCTTTACGAATTTTTTTACTGCAGACCCTAAACAGACCATTCGTGACGAATGCGTCGCATGAACGCGCGCGCGTCCGTCACTCACGAACGCGTGCTGCTGTAGCGCGTGTAGCTCCGCCGACAGGGCAACGACTGATCAACAAACCGGTTTTCCGCGCGCACCCTCGTTTTCGATATTTCCGTACGGAAATTCCTTTGCGTCACCGGCTTGTTCTTTTACGAACACTTTCTGTTATGCCTTAATGATTAATGCTCCAGTTGTTTTTTTTTTCATTACCCTTGCGTGTAATCTTAAAAATAATGTTAACGTGAGCGTTAATTTAGCTGTCACCGTCATTTTAATTAGATTAGACAGAGTATTTGTTAATGGAGTTAGAGTTCCATTCCTAGAGAGGAAATGAAACCAACGTTGCGGTCCCCTAACCACTACCTATGCCTATTTTTTGTACGAAATTTCTATCTTTTCGTGTCTGTTATCTGAGCCATTTAATATTTCGTTCCGTCCCTCTAATTTTGCATGTGTGCCGTCCAGAACTTTTCTTTCTCTAAACAAACTGTCTGTTGTAGAGCACACTCCGCTATTCGTAACCTGAGCCCTTCACTTTCTCTCCTACCCTTTCATTTCTTCTTTTTTACAAACTTAAGATGATAATTCCTGCACGCTACATGTTCTTCCAGCGTTTTAGTAGGAGGTAAATTCGTCGATATATTACAGTTACCCGTTAAATTTACGACTTTCGTAGGAGGGAAATTCGTCGATATATTGCAGTTACCCGTTAAATTTACGACTTTCGTAGGAGGGAAATTCGTCGATATATTGCAGTTACCCGTTAAATTTACGACTTTCGTATTACGGCACTAGCTAGCTCATAGAGGGCCGGAGCTGCCCTCCCGAAATGGGCCTATATATTAGTCCGTTTTCTGCGAGCTATCTACAGTAATTTGATATTTACCTCCGCCTAGGAGATTATTTTTTTCGTGTCTGTCTGTTTGTTTGTGTAGACGAAGATAACTTAAAATCTTATGAACGGATCTTTACGAAATTTACTGGGGTTGTTAGGCATGTTAACAGTAGCAGATGATTAACTTTTGGTGAAAATCCGTTGATCTGTTTGCCTATTTTTTCTTAGTATTTTAACTCAAAAAATAATGGACGATGTTCATGAAAATTACATGAATTGTTAGGTATGTACCGAAGCGTAATAGACCAAATTTTTGTGATGATCTGTTCGTATGTTTGTAGTTGTGTTTGTTTATGTACTTCTTAGCACAATAATTCAAAAAGTTATGAATGGATCTTTATGAAATTTACAGGAATTGTTAATAATGCTAGAAGACATAAATGATAAAATTTTGGTGATAATCGGTAGGTCTCTTTGCGTGTTTGACTTATGTTTGTCAGAATGTTTCTTTCTTAGCAGCTTAACTCAGAAAGTTATCAACGGAACTTCGAGAAAATTGCAGAAACTCTTAATATTGTCAAAAGGCACACCCGATTGGATTTTGGTGCTAATACTAAGAAGACCATGGTTCCAGAACCGATTTAAATTTTTCGCTACCGTTGCGTTGCTTGGCAGAGGTATGCGCTCTCAGAATTCTCTAGTTTTATCATGTGAGGAAGATTTGTAAGCTACATCTTTTGCTCCGTAATTTCAACTTTGCAAATTTAACAGTTATTATAAAATACAATTAGAAAGTTCACCATTACCGTCCCTTCAGCTCCTTAAGTATCACCTTCTGTGCTAACGTAATTAGAACCTCGCAAGGTAATTAATTTTTTTTCCCGTCATATGAGAGTACAAACGTTTACCTCTCGCGGCGAGCAGGGAAACTCCTCATCGCCTTGAAATTACCGCATCGAAACTCCATTAAGATCGCCGGGTCGATAGATGCAATAGTGATGCTCTTATCGCTGTACAGCGGCGGTAGTGCCGCGATATGTGACGCTGCAGCGACACCGCTGGCGATACGAAGGGCTGTTGTTATCGCCTGGGCTCCGATATTGCCGCCGTCTGTACGGGGGGGGGGGGTAATTATTGCTGCCTCAGATTGTACCGTCTACACTATTGGAAATTATCATTTCCATCCTCCGTAGTTGGGAACTGTGTGAGGCAGAGTTTTATTCAAATCTTATACATTTATCATTTTTATTTATTGCATAATTCATTCATATATAAATACTATATTATTTGCTGGATTTTATTATGGGATAGGCTAAAAGATTTGTCTGTTTTGAAGTTTTGAATGACAGCAGTAAGCATGTATGTGCAACTACGTACTAACTTCAAACTTTATTTTTTTTTTTCCTGGGTAATCATCAGATACGTCAACGTTAGGTACTTTGGGGAAGAGGTTAATTTCATTTTCTAGTATTCCCTTTTTATATCAAAACCAGACAAAATTTTTGGCCAGCTCATTGTATCTCCACCACTGTATATCTGCCACAGTATCTATTATACCTATAGCTAGTTAAACTCTGCACCTACGTGTGTTCTGTTTAACGTCAAGATTTCGCCTGTCGCCTAGATATCAGCTACAGGTACGGTACCTATCAAAATTTCATCTATAGTACCTACCTATACATGCAATGCCCGTCATCAAGATCCCATCTCGGTTTATATCTCTAGTTTTCACGCATAGCTCTGTCTATCTTCAAATCCCTAATTGCAGCATATGAAGTCATTTTTATTCCTCCTCATAGATGCCTCTGCCTAAGATCAAAAGTCCAGTTCGAGATCAAACCTAACACATCTCATAGATGCCATCAATGCTATTTTTGTACACATATCTTCGCCTGCTCCTAAAAATTTACCACATGTCAGTGTTAAGTTTGTACTCATACCTCCGCCTATACCATGAAGATCCGTCAGTATTACGTTTTGTATTCATACCTCTGCTGCTGTCATGATCCCCTCAGTATTCCTTCTATAGCTACTCATAAACTTCCGCCTGCTAGGAAAATCCCTCAATATTACGTTTTTTGATTATACCTATGCCTACTATCAAGCTCCATTAATACCGCGTTTTTGCACTCATACCTCCCTCTACCGACTATATATTAAGACGCAGTGTGGCACACAAAACCCGCCATTAAGTCATGCGGCGCTCCAGTGCACCCCGTGACTCACACCGTCGCTATGCGGTGCGGCTCAGACGAGCGTGACCGCCCCTGCCTGCCTGACTCACGACATTCTGCTCACGGCTTCTGCTGCTGGAAATCGTCCTGCTCGCTGATTTTGTTGATTACTGAACTACCTGTGGTTTGGGCCTTCAGTTCATAGATAATAATCCATTTACCGCTCACAGTTTCTTCAAATTTTGTTGGAAATTTTCCTGCTCAAGAGTCTGAAAATTATTGGAATGCTTGTTTTTTTTTGTGCTATCAGTTTCTTACGTTATAATTTTTCTAGCACTTACAGCTTCTAGAGATTCTGCTGTAGGTTTTAAAATCGCCTAGATTTGTTCCTTTCGCTGATAATTTTGCATCATCTCTAGATAAATAATATCAGCATCAAATTTTACCTCCTAGAAAAGTCCGATATCTTTTTCTCAGGAACCTCTGGCGTCATCCCCCCACATAACATTGCAGTTTTTAATTAATGTAGAATCCTCCTGTCTTCAATAACGCTGGCGTCGTGCTGTTATTGATCAAATTTCAAGTAACTGGTCGTGTGCTTATTATGTTCTTTGCGACACCCAAGGTTTACGGTTCGGTTGCTTGTGGTGTACATGACAGGCGTGTATAACTTGTGTTGTGATATGAGATAGTTCCTTGCTCCATCATCCAATTAATGACGGAAAATAATTATTTCGATAACCCCCTCCGGTTTCCTTCACTTTTCTACGTGGTCCCGGTTGCACTATCGTCTCTCACGACGATTTGTGTGCGCAGATCGTGTGCGCGTGAGCGGCATTCACATTGGTGCGCCGCACTGCCCGCTGTATCGCTGATTAAGTTGGGTTAGGTTAGGTAATGTTAGGTAACGTTAGGTAACATTAGGTAACGTTAGGTAAGGTTAGAGAGGTTAGGTTGGGTTAGGTTATGTTAGGTACGGTTAGGTTAGAAGGTTAGGTAAGGAGGTTAGGTTAGGTAAGGGTAGGTTAGCGTAGGCTAGGTTAGGTTTGCCTAGGTAGTATTTATTTTAGTAGTGGCGCGCGCAGGAAAGCTTACGTGAACGCAAAATCGTCGTGAGAGACGATAGTGCGTCCCGGTTTCAAGGCTATCCTTCCCCTTTTCCTTGTTGATCATCTGTTCGGTTTCAACGTTATGAGTTCAGGGAAAGAAAATGTGCTGCAGTGTGGAAAGGAAAGTCTCTCTAGTATCCACGCTATCACATCAGGTATTTTAAACGACTTCAGAACATAAATTTCAAAACTTAGCCGAAGCAACGGTGTCTTTATCGTTCAGGAGATAAATTTCCTCCCATCTTATCTATCACATTGGAATAGGAGACAAGTAGCAACTAGCGCAGTGAATTATCATATAGTGGAATAATCTTCTCTAATGCTTCAGGTTGACGATGGCGAGACCATGCAACCAACCAATCAACCAACCAACTGTAATAATTCCTAAGGTTTTGGGGCTGAAAGGTTAGTATTTCGTAAAGATGGCGGGAATTTGCATTTTGAAAAATAGGGAGAATTCAGTACCTTTCTTCTTTTAGTTCCAATCAGTTCAACTCACACGGTAGCGTGACCTACTG
>LQNS02276883.1:22442615-22461944 GCA_001587735.2 Parhyale hawaiensis | reverse complement strand
ATCCACAAACTTCAGTGCCTCGGCCCATCCACAAACTTCAGTGCCTCGGCCCATCCACAAACTTCAGTGCCTCGGCCCATCCACAAACTTCAGTGCCTCGTCCCAACCACAAACTTCAGTGCCTCGTCCCATCCACAAACTTCAGTGCCTCGGCCCATCCAAAAACTTCAGTGCCTCGGCCCATCCACAAACTTCAGTGCCTCGGCCCATCCACAAACTTCAGTGCCTCGGCCCAACCACAAACTTCAGTGCCTCGTCCCAACCACAAACTTCAGTGCCTCGGCCCATCCACTAACTTCAGTGCCTCGGCCCATCCACAAACTTCAGTGCCTCGGCCCAACCACAAACTTCAGTGCCTCGTCCCATCCACAAACTTCAGTGCCTCGGCCCATCCACAAACTTCAGTGCCTCGGCCCATCCACAAACTTCAGAGCCTCGGCCCATCCACAAACTTCAGTGCCTCGTCCCAACCACAAACTTCAGTGCCTCGTCCCATCCACAAACTTCAGTGCCTCGGCCCATCCACAAACTTCAGTGCCTCGGCCCGTCCACAAACCTCAGTGCCTCGGCCCGTCCACAAACCTCAGTGCCTCGGCCCAACCACAAATCTTCCGTCAATCCTGCTAGGCCAATTTTCCACCAGCACATTATATGAAGATGATTGCCGTGCACAAGGACACCATTTAGATGTGCACACCGAACACAATGTCTCTATAGTCCCTCGGTGCGTGCTGTACGGGGACTGCAGCTTCAGAGGCCGATTGTTCGCAGTGCTTTTGTCATTGAATTGGTTGCACAGTTTGCTTGCTTCATCATAAGTGTTGCCTTGTTGCAGCTGCATGTGTTGCTTAATGTTGTTGCGCCCCTGCTTTGTGTTGTGCTTCGTAGATGTGACAAATACATTCGCTGCGGAAAACCACCCATCCTCATCATGACAACTCTGATACTGACTGGTCTACGATAAAGCATTCCTAAAACGCAGTTAATTTTCATATGCACAACCAGTTCTGAAATGTGGCATGGAAGTCCGAAAAAGCATCACTTACTTTTATGGGTAGCTTCTCATCGGCTAGTGGTAGAACTACGATGCAGGACTCGGCGAGAAAAATGAGTTAATCCTTTATAGATGGCGCCAGCTCTGACACTGGTAAAGCTGTGATACATGATACCAAGAAGGTAATCAATTCTTGGCGGGGACGTAATATTCGATGACTGTAAAGCTTCGTATCAGGATGCTAAAAAAAAGTCTAGTAATCGATATAGGTGGCTTCTTTGTAAAATTGTTAGTGGACATGTCCCGATTCTTTTGCTTTCTATCATCAACCAGTGCGATGTTGTCAACAAATAATTTTAGGGCACCGCCCATGTAGTATTAATATTTTTGGAAATTGTACACCATTGCTTTTTTTTACTTAAGGTGTCGTCATTTGCTTGGATTATTCAATGTTTCTTAGAAGTTAGGCGCTATAACTTCTATTTTCATCCAGTTGACGCTCTCGTAGAATTATTCATTTTTGCTAAGGATTTTGTACATATAGAGTGAGATTGTTCTAAATGTGCCTTCACCTGTGCATATTGTTCTTTCTATATCATTTTACGATGTATAGCCTTATACTTTATGCTATCGGACATGCCTTATGTTGAAAACTTCAATTTTTGTCAGCGGCATTTCAAAGCTTAGTGTTACCTTTATCCGAGGCGATCGGTGTCACCTGTACTGGTAATATAATTTCTTCTCAGAATTTCGAGTGCGTCGCTTCCTTTGACATAGATAGCATCACCTACGAGAACTCTTCAATGGTTCTTGGAATTTTCCTTTGCACCCCAGTTGCATCTTTAGGCCCCAGATGACGTCACATACCCGACTGGACCTTCAGGTGTCCCGGCAGTCGGGTGGTCATCACCAAAAACAACATCCCGAAGGTGCTTACCTAATTTAGCATGCAGCGCCTGTCGTCAAACTCAGCCTGTTGGTCTCCCCCTCCCCGGCCTGTACGATCGCTTATGCCGGGAGCACACTGTGCAGTCGTACGCTCAACTTATGAGCGAATTAAATTTACCGTTTATTTATTTATACATTGAGTCTGTAGCCGAGATACCCGTGGAAAGTATGTAGCTACTTAGTTGCGCGACGTACAAGCTGAATGGCCGCTCGTAAATTGAACGTACGGCTGCATAGCGTGTCCTCGGTATGATCTGCAGTACATGTAGATGGGCATTCGCTTACGCTGGTAAAAATAATCCCATGTTCCTCGCTGTGAATTTGAGAACTGTAGCTGCGGTAATTCCCTTGTGGACGCCGGTATGATATTAGATCTGCAAGTGACCCTTGGCCAGCAATCTGGCTCTTCAGATATACTCGCCATTGACATACAAGAACAACTTTATACACACAGTATATAAATCGTCGTTAAATGCTCTCAGTGATCTTTTTCCAGAAATAGAACCTTGCGGTTAAATAAAAAACAGCACGCGATTGCATAAAGACGGAGCCGTCTAAACAAAAACGGAATGCAGATTGGAAACACGAATTGTTAATGGTAAAATATAAATGATGAATACTTTTTCGTGTCCACTGTTGTCGTGAAGTTTGCAAGTAGTTTCAGCCTGCTGGTAACTGGAAGCCAAAAAATGATTGTTATCGTATTGGATATGGAAAACAATTTAACTGCTATACTAGCTCGTAGCCTTGCCATACTTCGTGCACTGTTTAGGCAGCTGCACTGCCTCAAAGTTAGTGTTGTACGTAACTGTCAGAATCGCACGAATTCTACCTTCCAAAGTAAGTACTTTTTCACAGAAGGCGTAGCCTTTTCACTTTTGGGTGCTAATGAAGTATGAGATCCACATATATTGCATATATTTTTCGAGCGTCGCAATATGCAACCGTAGCTATGATACAAGAATTTTATATTAATGGTCTATTGTTACTTCTAGCAATTCATATCGTAATTTGAAAATTCAACAATGCTTTTTAAGGAATTTTACCTAACTGGGATTTCAAGGTTAGGCCAGGTAAAAGCCAGGACTGGTTGAGCTGGCATTCCAGTGGACTCTCGTAGGAATAAGCTTAATTTTGAGTGTTAGCGCTGAACCATTCCTGGCCATGACCTAACCTTATGAGGGCTAGCTCATAATTCTTGTATCATTACTACGTATCATATAGCTACGGTTACGTATTGCTACCAAGGAGCTTCAATAGAGAAGGAGGGAGCCCTGCGGCCCATGCATAGATTCGCCAGCGAGTCAACCAGATCTCTTATGGCTGTGAGAAGCGTTCATGAATCTGATTGGTGGAAGAGACTGGGGAGCAGTGAGTTTCACGGAGGAGCAGCAGACAAACCGAGTTACTGATATGCGATTGGTGCATACGCGACTGGCTGCAGCCATAAGAGATTTACTGATATGCGATTGGTGCATCCGGCAACTGGCTGACCGCCATAAGAGACTCTTGAGCTTCACGGACGAGGCTCCTGGCTCCCTCCTCTCCATAGAAGCTCCTTGATTGCGACACTCGAAAAATATATGCAATAAATGTGGATCTCATACTTTACTAGCACCCATTTTTATATTACGTAACTTGGCTTTTACCTGAAGCAGACTCGTTACCACAGACTAAGGAAGACACAACAGGCAGTTCTGCAGCATTTTTGCAAGAAAATTGTGTCTGAATAATTAAGTCACGGTCCTCCCTTTGTTATTTTCATCGTAAGTCGGTATACAGGATACAAGTTTCATCTACATAGCTCCATCCGCTCGAAATTTCGTCGATGGTTAATGGCTATAAAACTCTGAACCCAGGATGGTTTTTAGTATGATATCATCCTGGGAGTTCTCTACTTTCTAAGATGGTAAGAATACCCAGTGCATTTCATTACTTAAATTGACGACTTGTTAGTTTGCTCAGTCCAAATATTTTTCTCGTCATATGAAATTATTCATGGCATGCCGCTGTCTGAATGATGACGTCACAGGATTCTCGAAGCAGAGCCGAGCTGCGCTCATTATAGTCTGTACTCGTTACCGTCTGCAGCAAATGCGTTCTTCACTGTGTAGACAGACAGACTCGACATGATGCAACTTAACCGTTACCAGCAGCACGATCGAATCTCCACCACGTACAGCACCGTGTGGGCGGCTCTGTGTTATCCTGCGTAACTGTACTGAGGTGTGCTTGAGTAACAGCTTCCTTGTTATGGGAAATTGAAGAATGAGTGAGAGAGAGAGATGCTGTGTCTGCCTACGCATCCTGATGCTGCGCACTGTGGCGGTGCGCCGTGGCCACCAAATACAACTGCTGCTGTTTACGGTGCGGGACTTTGCTGAAAATGTGTCTGACTCTTCTTGGTGACGTCACTGCATCCTGGACCATCCCCAATTGGTCAGTGTTGGTCCTGTACTCGGTGCTGTGACGCCATAAAGAAAGCAACGAAACCTCTGAAATAGAAGAGCCACCATATTCGCTTAGTAAGACTTCTGTCGAAACATTAGTGCTGACCGTCCTATAGGCAGGCGATAATGACGTCATAAAGAGTAGCTAGCTCAGTAATAAAATAAGCGGAGCAGCCAGTACATGTAATGACTTTGCGGCATACGTCTCCGTCCCGTTCACATTATACTGATATCATCTCTGCTAGTAATTTATACGTGATGTCATAGCACAAGCGCCGCCTATCTAACAGTCCCCCCAATAGGAAAATGTTAGGCAAACTGTTTATATTCATAAAGGCGAGTATCGGATCGCTGGTCTGATCACTGCCCAGACGCCTTGCACCCTCTGTTGCGCGGTGCAAGCACTGCTGTGCATAATGCACAGATAGGCGCCTGTCTGCACTGCCTCCTTGTTTGTTTGCACTGCCCAAGAACTCCTGCGGTGCTTGTGAGTGTGCTTGTTTGGTCTGCGTTGGGATGTTGCGTTGAAGAAACTCCGCTTGTGTTTAGACTCATCCGCAAAATCCTAAACCGTGCTAAGCTTTTCTTTCATGCCGTCGCACGTATGTTACACTGCGTGTAGTGTTATTCCCATGGGAGACTCAAACTAATTCTTGGAAGAAAGCGTTAACTTAATGTATATTTCACTTTTTTTCTAATTTCTATGGTTTACGAACTTAACGAACGTGCATAGCCTCCATTAGAAGAAGAAACTGCTACCGTTTCCAGTTCGTTAATTCCCTGACATGACGTTTGGCCGCCTGAGAAGATGGTGAACGGTTTTTGTGTCTGGGACGGCCATACATTCTGTTGGGGCTAAGACTCGGGGTTACCAAAATGGGGGCGGTGCGCCCCGAAATTCTAAGCATGCACGTAAAGGACTTAAATTACTTTTTTCTCTGAAATAACGCTATATTTGTACGTAAAATGTACGATAAACCGTGACATGAAGAGTTGACTGACTCATGGTAAATTCTACATCATTCCATCTAACTTTGGATCCAGTTTCAGCCGCAATATATGAAGACTCGGTATATGGTTGAAAGATTAACATCACATTTCTATACAGTAATAATGTGTTTCAACATTTGCTTGAATCTACCTACTGCATCTCTTCATACCCGAACTATTTTGCATCTTTTTTTCCGCAGATATATATATATCTTGCTAATCTTAACTGCACTGTTTCACTTCTTACCCTCGTGTACGGTTTCTTATGTAACGTAATCCTCCTAAGAAAACTGCACCTTTATTCCTAAGTTTGCTCTTCCTATCTCTTCATATTTTAGATTACTGTTCCTCCTCATACCTCTATGTAAATTACTCTATGCTTTCTTTTATCTTGCGTGTATATCTTGTCTAACTGATCTTTATTTCAGAAGCTTTCCATTTAACTACGAAATGATCACCATTAGTGAGGCAAGTTTCAGTGATACACGTTAAGACACAAAAGCTCTATTCAATATAACCTGCAATATATACATCTATTCCCTACACTTCTGTCTAGTATTACACCCCGTTGCCCCAGCAATAAGGAGAGCATCCGTCCCCGCCTCCATAAAAAGTCTCGTTGCAGTGCTCTATCCTCCCCATTATACCGTTCAATGCTTCCGTCTTCCTTGATATCTGCGGATAGCGGGCACTGCTTGATCTGATCCTGTTCTCTTGAGTGTCTGTGTAGGTGTATGGTACGCGCTGTCTGTGTGCAGAATAGGTACGCTGTGTCTTTGTGTGCGTGGGTGTTCCGAATAGGCTGTCTGTGTATGAAGGTGTGTTTCATGTTTCTCTTAATTTAAGCGAGAGCTAAATTTATAAATTGAGTAAACAACTATACAAGAAGCTTCAAAAATTATATAGAGTGTTTTTTAGGAGGACAAATTTCAACCATAGGAGAAAAACTCTTTTCGATTTTCAAGAATGACAAAATGCCCAAAACTCCTTAGTTTTCGAGTTATTATAAGTTAAAGATATTTTAAGCTTTAAGTAATTTTACTACGTGCGAGCCAATGTTAGCACTAGTGTTGATAGTTCAGCACGTTTCTGACCCCACGAAAGCACTTTACATTATTTTTTACAATAAAAACTGCAAATATTTCATGGTTAGGAAAATATATCTGCAGTTTCATACTTAGCAATTAACGTAATCACACTACTGTATGGCGAACACTACGTTACGTGGTCAGACTCTACATCCGTGTCGTTTAAAAAAAAATGAAATGCAAGGGTTGCTGCCACCAGATTTTGGACTATATGTGTACAATTTTCAGAGTGGCTCATGCAACAGAGAACAAGAGATCACAACTTCTCCAGGCTGATTCTTTTCCACAGATGAAGCGTATTTTACTCGCGAAGGGTTTTTTAACATTCACAATAATTATCGTTGGGCTCAAGCCTAATAATCCTCATGTCATTCGCCCAAATAATCATCAACATCGATACAGTGTAAACGTATGGACAGGAATGTGGTCGGAGAACGTGCTGAACGATCAAATTTAGCACTGACACTGGCGCGCACGTAGTAAAATACTTAAAGCTTTAAATTTCTTTAAGTCAATATAACTCGAAAACCAAGGAGTTTTAGGCATTCATGAAAATCGATTTATTTCGAGTGTTTCTACTCATGGTTGAAATTCGACCGCCTAAAAAAACACTCTGTATATTTATATTTTACATTCCTACTTAGCTTCACTTACGAGAGCGTGTATTTAGTAATTTCATTCAGTAAACGCCTACAACAATGCTGATAAATATATGTTTATATATTATCTTCAAAGGCAACTCCTCGTGTATGAGAGTAAAATTTGTTCGTTAAGTAAACAGCTACAAGGAAAGAGAAAAAACATTATTTTATTTTCCTCGTGAATTCCACGTGTGATCTAGAGAGCATCGTCCTGTTTGGCCAGGTTGTAGCTGTTTGTTATTTGTTGACCAGCAGGACAGCAGGTCACCTGTTGACACAGGTGTGTGTGCCACAGGTACGGCGACCTCTGTGATCATCTGCGTGCTCGCTTCTTCTCTGATTTGTTTTCTTGTTTGACCCGCGATTAGCTTCTGTATCTATCTCTATACTATCATTCCTCTAGCTCTTTCCAGATTGGAATAGCTTTCTTGACTTTCAGTTGATGTCTACATTAATCGTTTGAAGCTATATTTACACCTATTAAGCTAAACTTAGCTACATATCTTGTGAACAGCCAGGAAAAGGGAAAGTGTGCCGTAATAATTCTTTCTTTCTCTCTTGACTTAATTTGCCTCTCTTCTAAAAATAACACTATATGAAGTGTTACGTATATGCACAGTATGTAACGGTATTAGAGAAAGGGTTACTGACTTGCAAACTGCGTCACACTTGTGGTGTTGTTTCTTCGTGGCTTCACTACATTATTGCGTGTAGTAGAATGGCGTTTCGTGACGTTTTCTTAGCCCTTTCTCTCATAGCGTAGTCTATGTACATTTCAGATAGAGCTGTCTACGATAAAAATTAACCTATGAGAGAAAGGATGCAAAAAAATATTTAGTCGCCCAAGAAACTGATGAACGGTTTTAACCTCTGGAATAGTCTGCAACTCTGCCAGGGTTTAATGTTATCGTTATCCCGCTCTAAGCATTCGGCACTGAACCTCAGCTTCATGTCGGACCAACGTTGGCCTGTTGTTCATTCTTGGAAACTGGATCCAATGTTGTTTCTCAATCTAGGACCGACACTGTCGGTGAATGTTCAGCCGACGAAGCAGTTGGGTATCTTAACTACAAAAAAAAATGGAATATTAGTGCATTTTACTGTTAAGTGTTAATGTATTGATTCGGCATCAAGGATTATTGTTTATACTCCCGCATAAATGCACGACGGACGTTAACGTTAGTGAACCAGCTTCCTTGTCAAATTTTTTGGGCTTCCTTTAAGGATAAAAATTGCTTGAAAAAGATAAGGTTTTATAATAGTGTTTGCATTCTTCTTTGATATCTGAGTTTTTATTCAACATTAATTCAACGCGACATCGTTTCTAAAGAAGAAATCGCTAAATGTCGGATCACTACTGAAAATTAATTTTGGCCCCAATATTGTAATCCAGCATTGTTATTGCAACAGCAATTTGACTAATTTCCTGATACCTCTACTGAAATAATGCATAATTAAACTGACAGGATGATTTCTTGGACGTCTTCATAAAGCGTTTCCCCAATTAAGAGTGACCCACTGTTGGTCCAACAGTTTGACAATGTATAAATACCCTTTTTCTTTGCGCGTATTCATAAAGCAGCGGTCCAGGATCGTTTGACAAGGCTTCAACATTCAACCCAACATTTCAACATGTGCCGACCTCCATCCTTGCTAGGTTATGTTGCTACGGGAGGTTACGTTTGCTATATACTGTATGGCGCAAGCCTTACGGAAACTGATTTCCGATTAAGCCGTTAATGGGTATCGAAACTAATTAATTGGTAGTAGGAGTGTAGTTTTTTGCCATTCACTTCTAGAGTAAAATTGTTACTACTGTATATATATAAACCTATGCATGATACACAAGCGCCCCGCGAACTCACCCACATGCTAGGGATGCTAGGGAAGATCCGCAGCCTGGAACGTACCCGTACCTACCTACCCCTGTCTGCCTGACCGACTACGGGCGCAGTAAGGCGTGCACATTTCGCCCTCGGGCCATGAAATAGTTCAACCGAACAAAAACTGCTGGTGGGTGGCCGCAGTCTGTGGTCGACGGAGGAGGCCTGATGACCTGTGCACGGTACACAGGCTTTGGTTCAAGGGCATGCGCTTCGTTTCAGACTTCGCTGAAGTATCGCCGTCATCTTTAACGGCCGGATTCACTAATTTGTTGATAAATACTCAAATTCTCTTGCAATTACTGTATGTTATATATCGATACTTGTTTGATTGGTCAAAAGCTTCTCTTAGCTTTATCCTTTTCTCGCTTTTTGTTCGGTTGCCTATATAGAGTATATTTCAAATATATATATATATAGCTATAGCTTTATTCGTATGAGAAAGACAGTTTAGTTCACGAGAAAAGGAGTTATCATTATGAACGGAGTATTTAGAAATGATGGAGCACTTGGAGATGAAAATTATTTTAGCCCTAATCTTGTTTTTTCTCAGGTTGACGCGTTTTAAAGTGCTAAGGAAAATTAAAAGATTGAAGTACGAGCCAAGTGAAAAATTGTTTTAGCTCAAAATTTGCCCGCTTTATCCGTCCAGTTTCTACAACTGGCGTTGGTGTGCTTCAGATGAAGTAGATGCGTGCGTATAAGCTCTCGACGCCATATATATTTACTCACAGTGCGTTTCGACTATAGCTTTGGGATAATTCAGATTATCTGAACGTAGGCCAAGGTGTGTTGCGAAAGATATTGATAAGAGTACAAGATTTCGGCGCACCGCATAGTGGCTAACTAGGGTACGGTAGCTCTGCGGTAGTAAATCTCTGCTCACCATTTCGCTGCGACTAGTCCTGAAGTAATGCTTGGTCCCTTATGGTATTTTTACTTACATTCAGAAGATAGAAAGCTTCTGTTCGACAAAATCATGTTCGTTCCGTTTTGAATAAATGACGTAATGCAATGTCTTGAAGTATAGTAGTTTTACCCACTCTGACCGAACGACGGTCTTGTCATTTCAAATATGTGCCTACAGGGTCTCCACGAGATGAGGTTACAGTGTATGTTAGACTATAGCTCTGTGAGGTAGTAAAGGAAATCACAGGCGTTCTGTTTCTATTGCAATGTACTTGTAACATCGTATTATTATTATTATTATTATTATTATAATCTCAACATGGTTATACCCAGTATATGTTTGGCAATAGCTTTTGTGTAGTTGTTCAACAAATGAATGACTGCAAGGTTCGAGACCTTTTTAGGAGTAATGTTAAAGAGACCCTGAGTTGGTAGCACCAAAGGAATAATTTTGGGCCACGTTTTCCATTACAGGAAGCCCTTCTTATAGGTCATACTCCTTTTATGCAGTTTTTTTAACTTTTGGATCTAGGTATCCCTCGTATCGTCATATTTAATAATATTTTAAACCTAGTACAAGGACTACGCAAAACGTAGGCTATATTACCAATGACGAGGACGTTCTAAATCGGGACGTCACTATAGGTTCAACCAGAGCCAGCCGCAAAGTTGTCACCCCGAGAGCTACTCGCACAAAGCTGCCTTTCCCCCGCACTCTTTGAAGTAAGTGTCGGTGCTTCCCATAATTAGCTGCTGTCGACTTCTAATCTGTGCTGCCTTTCTCTGGCGGTGGGAGGGTCCGGTACCAGTCAAACCAGCTGGACAGGAAATGCCCCATGTCTTCCCCGCACCCAAGCAATATCTCCAGTCTCAGCTGGTCGTAGCCATGCCGTATTTGTTCATCCTTCACTCGCACATATAATTGCACTCATACTTCGAAGGTCTTCGGATGAGGTGTAGGGGGCGTTACGCACCTCATCCGATGTACGTATGCAGAGATCGCACCAAGATTTCCGTCTGTTGAACGATTTAAATGCATATGCTCTAAACTAGTGATGGGGCGAATATTCGCATCCGCAACCGCGAAACATCCGCACTTTTTTTGACATCCGCATCTGCATCCGTCGATGTCAAGATGACAACATCCGCAATTGCATCTGCATCCGCGGATGTCCAAAAAATGACATCCGACACATCTCTATTCTAAACACATTAGTGTGGCGGTTCTTTACCTATGATTCATTGTTGTGTATGGCTTCTTGGAGGATCACGAGGAGGTCTCAAGGAATGTTCAGTTCATATTACCTATATATATTTAAATTTACCAATTGAGCTTTAAAGTTTCCTAGGAATGTTGTAACCAGGGTTGCGGAGTCTGATGGGTCAAGTTCGACTTCAACTCCTGGCCCTCCAGTTTTTCCGACTTCCTGGAACAGTTACCATTTAATGGAACCATTAATTTTGTGATATTCACACCTGGTGGTAAGACTTATTGATTTTGCAGTGGTCTGCTATACCATTTTATACTTTTCATAGGAGTCACAGCAATGCCCTGATGAGTCGCAAACAAAAATTTTAACATTACCACTTTAGTGCGAAAATTTCATACTACTATATGCCTGGATCGGGCCGTGCACTCAGTTTACCTTGCTAGGGACATTTGAAATATGATTTACCTAGTTTTTAAATTGTACTTGCAACGAATTGCAGGCTCCAAGTGTTTTCATTGATGAATGGGATAACTGATGATGTTTAGTAGAAACGCTGTTAATAGCATACTGGTTAAACGAGACCTTGATCATTTGCAATTCTTATCACCAGCTCCAAACTGTGACTTGGTTGAGGGCATTTTCGACAGCTTGCGTGTTATCAGCAACATTCGTCCTCACCAGGAATGTACAATTTTGCTCTTACGGACAATATCTTATCGCCGCTTTGAAGGCCCCTAACTACCCCATATCTTGACGTAATTCGTTCACTAATAAAAATCACTATCTCTTTCTTCAGACGTCAACCTTGGGATCCTACCTCTTATATGTCATTGATTTTCAGTGTTGTAATTGTGTATTGTCACAGCTATTTTTGCTGCATTGTCTTGAGGCCCTGCGATATATTGCTAATTGTAAAAATTAAGTTTCTATACCTCTCATCAGTCACAGTCTCCGGGGCTAGGTACACCCGAGCTTTTGCACTGTAAGCCAGTGGATCATCAGAGCAGACGGAGAGATCAGTTCCCGCAAGTATGTCGGATATTTCTCCTTAACTTTGTGGCACATTGGCATCCAAAGTGAGCATTGCGTATGCTCACCTTGTTTTTTATGTCTTCTGAACTTAGGGCTACAGTCTCGGCGCAGTAATTCAAATCCCCCCTCACACCCACAGTTGCTGTCCCAAATCAACTTGGGAATCTCCAGAGCATTATTCTCCAACGAAGAATCATTTAGCCTTGTTCGCGGACACTCTAGTCAGTCTGCATATGTACTATCAGTTGTTTGTTTACCTCTACACATTCGTTTGCAAAGGTACTGGTGGAAAGAAATGGAGAAGAGTTGATATAAGCCTAGCGCTGCCAAGCAGTGTGTGTGTGAAAACATGTCAGGGTCGGCGATGGCTTAACCGCGGTCGCTATGTTAAATATTTACTTGAACGTCCTAATTTGGTCGTCACATACGAGCTGCTCCTGCCGCACCACCTGTGTACTGTGCACCAGCTGCCGTACTCTGCACCAGCTGCCGTGCTGTGCACCAGCTGCCGTGCTCTGCACCAGCTGCCAGTGTTACTGTGCAACGATGTTAACTCAGCTGGTTTTGGCAATACATTGACTTGCAATTTACCTACTACGTTTTTATAGCCCTAGGTATGAGCAAAATTATTTTTCGCTTTGCTCTAGTGTCAGTGAACGATTGACCTTCAAATTTTTTTCAATCTTTCGATGCGGATTTTTTTTCCTTAAAATTTATTGCCGCGATGTTTCAGTCAAGTGGCTCCTTTTTGTTCTAGAAATGTTTACTACCCAGCATTTTAAAATCGATGGCATAATCTCTTTATATAGGTGATAGTTTCTTCCGTTCGCTACCTATGTGGTATAGTGATAAGTGAGTCACTGCCGATGCCACTTCCCATATGTTAATAATTTAATACAGTACCATTTTACACAAAACATTACTGCTAGTGACATTTAGTTTAAAAATTAAAATTATTTGTTCTGCTTCTAGCCCTCAGCTTTGTAAAATCTAGAAGCTAATTCTTCCATTCTGCAAAAACACCGACAAAAAAAATCATGTCTTGCACTCTTTATATACCGTAGGGCTACTTCAGGTGCAATACACTGGAAGACTAGCTAGTTTTAGCACAACACTCTTCTCATGTGCCCCCCCCCCGTAAGGGGTGTGGATAGTCCGGTCATAGAGTACACCATGCATAGCGTGTAGTTTACATCCCGAGCAACCCTCCAACATGGGGTACATTTTACTCTGATCCTGCTATGTATATTACCCATTTAATTGCCTCCGCCCAAGATATTACTTCTCCTTGACGTCGTGGAGCCCTTCTGCGGTATTGTTGTGCCGTAACTCTATGTTTTCGTCAGGTTTGTCTGTCTGTCTTTCTGTCTGTCATCAAGATACCTCAAAAAGTTATGAAAGATTTTGACAAAATTTTCAGGAATTGTTAGGTATGTTTGGAGGAAGAGATGATTAACTTTTATTGAAGATCCGTCCATCCGTTTGTTTGTTTGTCTGCCTTATCTTTCTCAATGCCATAACTCAAAAAGTTATGGACGGATTTTTATGAAATTTAAATGAATTGTTAGGTTTATCATGAAGAATAAATGGCCAAACTTTTGTGATTATCTGTTTGATCGTTCGTATGTTTGTTGACGTTTGGTTGTATGCTTGTTAGCGCAATAACTCAGAAAGTTTTCAGTGAATCATTATGAAACTTACAGGAGTTTTTAGTAATGTTAAGAGACATGAATGACCAAATTTTATTGCAGATCGGCTGATTCGTTTCTATGTTTGGGTTGTGCTTGTCATAATGTTTGTTACGCAATAACTCAAAAAGTTTTAAATGGACCTTCATGAAATTTGGAGGAGTTGTTAGTAATGTTAAAAGATATAAATGGTTAAATTTTGGTGCAGATCGTTTGGTTCGTTTGTATGTTTGACTTATGTTTAGCATAATGTTTGTTAGCAGCATAACTCAAACAGTTATGAAAGGATCTTAAAAATAAATTGCAGAAACTGTTAATACTATTAAAAGGCACAAATGATGAGATTTTGAAGTTGATACAAAAGAAATCATGGTTTCAGAGCCAATTTGAATTTTTCGTTACCGTTGCCTTACTTAGCGGAGGTATGCGCTCTCAGAGTGCTCTAGTTCATAATTTGTTTTATTTATTTGTCCAGGTTTTCAGCATGAATTTGTTCAGCCGTAATCAACTGGGGTTGAGGAGCGTGGGGAGATGCAAACGTATGCGCTTGGAATCACAGAATTTCGAGGGACGGAGCGTGAGTCTCGGTGTCTCTCGGGCAATAGGCCTGTTGGTCCGTCTACTGCGGGGGCGGGCCACGTGGACTTTTGAAAATTGACAGACGGGCCGCGTCAGCACCCGACGCCTACATGTCGAACATGAACAGCAAAAAGAAATACAGTGTTAATCTTTACATTTACTTTTAGAGGGAAAGTTTTTTTTTTTTTTTTTTTTGCTGCAGGTACGCAATTTAGAATGTCTTTTAGTAAGTGCTTAGAACTGGTCAATAACTTATTTCGAAGATCCCAAATTTTTGGCGAGCTGGATTAAAAAGAATAACGGACCGGGTGGGGCCCGCGGACCGTATAGTTTGCCCACTTTCTCTGGCATACTGCCAGCTTTCTTGTCTAATATAATTCCGTATATAATATACCTACGGCGAGAGAAAGGATTCAGAGTTATGGAGTTTAGTACCTTGAGCTGAAGAGTTGCAGATCTTTGTGCAAACCCACACCACGATTAACCTACGGGACCCACAAACCTCACTCGTGGAGAATAGTGGACGTCTTAGAGGTAGTAACTACATAGTGGTAAGCAGGTTTTCTAGATTTTCTGCTTTCATAATGCTGATAATAACTTATTTAGTACGGTATTTATTTGTCCTGGTTTTTAGCATGAATTTGCTTCAGCCGTAATCAACTGGGGTTGAGGAGTGTGGGGAGATGCAAACGTATGCGCTTGGAATTATCTGTATACGAATATAGGTATCCCGTCCAATACTTATAGTCGTCCGTGACATGGATACGTTTGTTTGATTCCAAACTCACATGCATCTTCTCGTAATGCCTGACAGCTGAAGCAAATTCATGCCGAAAACTTGAGCAAAGAAAAGCTGTAATGAAGACATTACAATTAACCGGAACCTGATTTAAGGTTTTTGTTTTTGTGGCCCAGTACTTCGTCAGAAAATTAACGTGGTGGGACTAGGAGATATGGCCATTTGTTGATTTCAGCTCATGCATGACTAGTCTAGTTGTACCTGTGATCTATCCGCCCAGGAGCCGGGCCTTTTGCATTGCGGCCGTTCACAACGAGATACACCCCTTGTGTTTGCGAGCTGTAACGGAAAAACGCAATTACAGGTGCTGAAATTTTGATTTAAAACCAGTTCCGAGTTTCATGGTAGAAAATGCATGTAATGCATCATGTAGTTACATGTTTCCTAGACTTATCTTACGCATATATGTAAACATATAAACACCATATCTGTTTAATTCTATAATTTCCTACTCAGATGGCAGCGCCTACTTTTTGTGACCCTCATAATAAAAATCTTTTAGGTACTCAAATTTTGACTGTTGTGCTTGAGATGCGGTGGTCCCCTGCTGAACTACATACGTATACAAACATTCGAATGTATATATATTATATATATATATATAGTAGATCAGCCGTGCGGTTCTCCCTTGGGTCGTTGCTATAGAGGTACGCCCGCTAAAACTTAATTTCATGTGTAAAAAAATTGTTATATATTATTACAGCAGTCGTATAGGTTCTTCCTCTGAGGTAATTGTACGTGTAAAATTAGCGAGGCCGATTCTACTATTTCGGTACTAAGTGCACCGAGAGATTTTGACTGCATCAAAGGTGCACCTCAATTAGCAAAAATACGGGAACCACTGGTGTATACCGTACCTAGAGCTTTAGCTCTGCTATTTATGCATCAATGATGCTTCATCGATCGCGCTGCTTTCTTCGTGTCGCTAATACTGACTCAACCATCCATGAATAGTGATCGTTTATCCGACCTGATTCGTCACAAACTCAAACACCCACGATCGCGATCACACATGTCCCCGCAATTCTTTATTAACTCAAATATCTACGGATTCTTATCGTGTTTTCTGCCCTGACTCTGGCTGGTTATTTAATCCTAAATAATGCACTGCAATAGATGCAAGTGGCGCCCAAATTGTTGCTTCATTTTTCGCTTCAATTAGCCATGGACTTTTTAATCAGTAATTACCGAACACCATTGCATGTTGGTGTGTACGTATGCTGGCACTGCTGTCGCTTCTACAAAGCCGACGAAATTCGGTAAATACTTGCAAATTTGATTCTGCCCATCGTCGTCTGTGTGATTTTTGCCTCAGTAAAATTTTCTTTCTACATTTGCAATGACCACAACTCCTGCTTATCCATGTATGAGAAGCTGCACTGAGCTGATTTGCACCCCGCGGTCTGAAATATTTAGCTCAGGGAATTGCAGCGCTGTTGTTTGATTCCTGCTGCGACTGACTGTAGCGGCAAAAGCTGCCGGATTGTTTCACATTTACAGACCGAGATATTGGTAATTCTGTCATGCACTGGAGAGTCACTACTGACATTACGTATGCTGTAATATTTATTTATTCCTTCATTTTATTGTTTTACATTTATTTATTAATTTTTTATTTATTTAGTTGTCAATTAATTTATTTCTTATTTAATAAATGATTATTCGTGATTTATCTGTTGTATTTATTTGCATATTTATTTATTTTGAAGAATTTATTTATTTGCTAATTCTTTATATAAGTTTCACCACCGCTGCTGCTACTCGACAACTCAGCAGCGTATCTCATTCAATATTCGCCTCTGAAATCCACAAAAAATATCACAATTTGTAGTTTATATATTAAGTAGAGATTATTAACGACGAAATCAATATACAAGTCTTGTATGGAGTTATGCAATAAAAGGGTTTTTCGGACGCTCTGGTTTCCGAGTACAAAATGTCACTGTCGAACTACAAGAATACAACATAAGTTTGACATTCAGAATCGAGAAAATGTATATACTGAAGAGCCTCGACTCTTGAATTTGTGGCCATTCATGATATTACGACGCTATGCTCGCTGGAGGGAGATGGAACCCTCAACGTCGTAGCCATTCATGATATTACGACGCTATGCTCGCTGGAGGGAGATGGAACCCTCAACGTCGTAGCCATTCATAATATTACGACGCTATGCTCGCTGGAGGGAGATGGAACCCTCAACGTCGTAACCATTCATGATAGTACGACGCTATGCTCGCTGGAGGGAGATGGAACCCTCAACGTCGTAACCATTCATGATAGTACGACGCTATGCTTGCTGAAGGGAGATGGAACCCTCAACGTCGTAGCCATCATGATATTACGACGCTATGCTCGCTGGAGGGAGATGGAACCCTCAACGTCGTAGCCATCATGATATTACGACGCTATGCTCGCTGGAGGGAGATGGAACCCTCAACGTCGTAGCCATTCATGATATTACGACGCTATGCTCGCTGGAAGGAGATGGAACCCTCAGCGTCGTAGCCATTCATGATATTACGACGCTATGCTCGCTGCAGGGAGATGGAACCCTCAGCGTCGTAGCCATTCATGATATTACGACGCTATGCTCGCTGCAGGGAGATGGAACCCTCAGCGTCGTAGCCATTCATGATATTACGACGCTATGCTCGCTGGAAGCAGATGGAACCCTCAACGTCGTAGCCATCATGATATTACGACGCTATGCTTGCTGGAGGGAGATGGAACCCTCAGCGTCGTAGCCATTCATGATATTACGACGCTATGCTCGCTGGAGGGAGATGGAACAGCGCCTGCTCGCCTCTGCTACGCAGCAAAAGGTCAACATCTGAAATTGCTGGTCGTGAATGAGCCTGTAACCGGTTCTTGATTGATCGGAGCTGGGGGCCAGCTCGGGGCTGACTGAACGAATGAAGAATATTTCATTGAGGAGGCCTTGACCATAAGCCGATGATGTGGGACTCGACACATGAATTGTGTTGTCTTGTGCTCATAATGAAGCATTGTGACTTGAGATCGAGAGGGCTTCGTTTTCTTATCAAGCTATTGCAACCTGATACAATGATTTAGTTTATAGAAAAATAATGTCAGTTGACACAGGGTTCTGTCTTGCGTATGGTCGTAATAATGCAATATGAAATGATACAGTGTTCAGTAGTCATAACAATGTGAATTTTTAGCGTGACACAATGTTTTTTCATTGTTTTTTCGAAGTATTGCGACCCAGCACAGTTTGTCCTATGTTCATTTCAAAGTATTATAACCGGGTACGGCGATACTATTCTTTCTTGTGTCACGATTGATGTACATAGTTTCGGGTATCCCCGTTGCTCTTGCCCGTCGTGTCATTTGCATTATGCAGGCTGTGCGTCAAATCTATCCATGCTACCTATCCAGCTTGTTGCTCTCTTTCTACCGTACATTGCTTTTTAATTGTTTATCCCTCGATTTCATCCATTTACTTGGTTGGTTGCTCTTTAGTTTGCGCACTCTATAGGGCATGATAATAATGAGCAGAGTCACTATCATCGATCACAATCATGATCTTGAGTTGAGATGGCTAAATGCATTAAAATTAATAAATACAAATTATGTGATCCTAAGGGTCACGGGTGGTCTTGTATCAGTAACTGACTTCTGGGAAGTGAGCCTTGAACAGGTGTGCTGTGTGTCTAGACAGCATACTGGGGCATTGTCCTGCTGTATTATGTCGGACGTTTAGAATTTTTCCATCTTCAAGGTATTGTGGACACTAAAATTTTATGTAAAGCTTGTGGGCACTACGATTGGCTAGGTTAAGACAGTAGACCCTAAGCATTAAAATATTCGTCTAACCAAATATGCAAACACACTTTAGTATTGGCAGCAAACAAGCGAATAGTGTTCCCGTATTTTATTATTACTAGTGTCCCGAGCCGTCATTGTAAATGACGGCATATTGGGTTATTAATGACTGGTGCACGTGTGCGATAAATGACGGCAGTAAGTTAGCGATTCAGGAAAACCCCCGCTGGCTTCCTCATTTTTCCCCTATCTAATACTGAAGAAAAAGATTCCAAGGTACTCAACTTTTTTTTCGCCTTTTGAAATCTGAATTTTCTCCTATCTTATT
>LQNS02276883.1:22418762-22441837 GCA_001587735.2 Parhyale hawaiensis | reverse complement strand
AAACCATAGCCGACCAGGGCACGAATTAAGCACCGACAGAACTGATTAGTTCGACATCTGACAGCCTCCAAAGTGAAAGAGTGCGCTCCGCACGCAGCACGAGTCGCTCTCCCAAAAACCTTGAGGGCAGGGAGAGAAGAATACAACCGATGCCTCTCATTATTGTACACCTTATAAAACATGCATAGCTCTACTATTCTTCTCCTGTGTGACAGGTGCACTAGGTCATTATCAGCGCACAGCCTGCTGGCTGAACTAACAAGTCGGTCTAACTGACGCAAATGAGTGTCAGCAGCTGAAGCCCAGCCCTATGTTCATCCCGGGAGTAAACATTTGAAAGTATCCCAACCATCCATAGCATGTGAAGGATGCGGACTAGGGTCTAGCGTTTTTCAACTTTTTTTGTTTACCATAGTGGCTATTTCGGAAAAGTGGCCAGTATGGGGAGAAAAACTTGTATTAGAAAGCATTTTTTCCTAGACGGATATCTTCTACCGCCCCTAGACCCATGAAGTTTGAAAAAAGTGCTCTTGTAGGCGAATTTTATTTATGTATTTATTTATTTTTTTTGTTCAAGAAACAGTAGCTACACATCAGAGAAACACGTAGACAAAGTTTTAGGCAGCCAGTGCAATGCTAAGTGGGTAGAACAGGAGAATGAAGGGGTCCGGGGCTCTCAGTAATTTCTGCCTCTGAGCATCAACATCTAACGTCAAATAGCGTTTTCTGCAGCAACGATACAATCTACATGGAGGTAGGGACCACAGCCTCCCCCTCTTCTATTAAACATCGATGGAGATGGTATCAGGGCTACGGAATATACCATTTGTCGCTAGATATTCAAGCTCACAGGCAGAATTAATGAGAGGCCCGGCCCCGTTCATCCCCCTGTTCTACCCACTTAGCGTTGCACTGGCTGCCTAAACCTTTTCCTGCGTGTTTCGCTGATGTGTAGCTACTGTTTAGTGAACAAAATAATCCCCTTGAGAGCACTTTTTCCAAAATTCATGGGTCTTGGGGCGGTAGAAGATATCCGTCTAGGAAAAAATGTTTTTTAAAAAAAATTTTTTTCTTCCCATTTGGCCACTTTTCCGAACTAGCCACTATGGAAAATAAAAAAAGTTTAAAAACGCTCCACCCTAATGCAGACCCCTCGAATCTTGATGTATAGTTTGGGGACCTCAAAACGCTTGGGTTTTTCCTCCTGGGGCAGTACTCCGGATCCCACCGACGATCGTACTCAAGTCGTCCCTTCCAAGTTCAACTGCTAACTCCAAAAGCATCCTCTTACTCCATCCTCGATTTCAGTCCAAAAAATCAAAAGAGACGAGCACCGTTTATTCAGTTCGAACGATCTGCACAGTTTCCCTTTATTGACCAAACGAGTAGCGAAAACGCCCTTGTCCGGAAAGCTCGTGCCGATTTTTAAAAGAGAGAAAAAGGTCAGTGAATATAAGCGATTACATTCTTAAACTAAGTTGATTGAGGCTGTCTGCCCGTTCTGGGGTTGTGCAATGTGGGTGTTCTCAATTAATGACTTGATTGGTCATCATCTGTAGAGGATGGTCTGCCTGGTTGCTCTTCATCGATAAGGCGGCGATCTCCAGCTCGGAACCTCGCGAACCACTTCCATATTACACTTCATTCGGATGAACGATCATCACCGTAAAATGCGCGTATTTATTTGGTTGCTTATGAGGCATTTTTTCTTTATTGAAAAAAGCATCAGTGGCCGAAAATGAATTTTTTTATCTTTCATTTTCAATGGTTACAGAATTAACACAGGTTATGGCATCTCATACCTTCTTCTACGGAAAGATTGCTTAAACTGTGCTGTAAATGAAGGTGTAGTCAAAGCCTTCTTTCTAAACTCAGCGATATTCAAAAAAGGTCGAAAGATGAACTAGCCTACTAAAAATTAGGACGAACTTCCCGGATCACCCAACATTTCAGAAGCAATGCAGACCTCGAGGAAGATTCCGGCAAGCGTGACAGATTTGTACTGAATAGAGAACTAAACTAGCAAAAACTATAGCAATATGTAGATAAGAAGAAAAATCAACAGTGGTCATAATTATACTGTCAGTTACTAGTACAGTGTTGCAATTTAGTCTGTTGGTCGTTAAATAGTGAAAAAGATCTACTCAAGAGCCTGTTCAGAAACACAGCCTAATGGACGGTGATGAAAACCGGTTATTTACAATAATTAGCTGGCCTTTATGAAACTTTCATGGACCGGCATGGCAATGCACTGCGTGCCTACATATGGCCGAGACTGTTCCTTAAGGGCTTACTTAATTAATCCGTAAGATAAAATACTTTTCGCTCCTCCCCCTTATTCCTGATCATTTCTGGGCGCCATTTTCATATCTGAGTAGCATATAATCATTCCTCTTATGTGTCCTTGCTCATGCCATATAACAATAATACTACCTTGCTAAGAGTATTGTAAGCCTAACCAACAAAGCCACACTCGCACATCACTCAATAAACATTATTCCACCTGCCACAGTTACTGCACACCGTGACCAGCATTACAGTGTTAGTGCGGCAATTATATTGAGATTCAATTAGCGTCAGACAGCTTCCTGTTCTATCTCTTGAAATGTATTCCAGTTTGCATCGAACTTCTTTCCTTAGTCAAGTCCTCGTTGATAGCTTTTGCTGTAAAAGGCTGAAGTTTCAATTCTTAGAACTTCATAAAAATTGTTTTTTAAGCAAGACTCTAGTTAACACTCTACACAATACGAGTATATAGTGTAAGTATTATTCTATGGTTTCAACCAAAAGTCTGTGCAGTGGACTACTAGGACTTGACACGATCACTGCTACTTCGTTCAGGGAAGGTTTCACACTTTCTCTGAAAATTTACATGATCGTGGCTGGGTCGCTAATGTCATTCTTATGAAATTTTAATCCGTTAAAAGTTTAGCTATTTCGACCTAGTATGGGACTTAGTTACCTCAAAGTAGGTATGTAATGAGTTAGGTTTGGTTGGTTAGTTACACTTGAATCTAATTAGGTCGGCCCCATACTATACTGAGGCCAGTTCAGTCCTACAGATAAAATACCTATCAACAACATTATATACGTGCTTGGTGGAAAGTTCACTGACGAAATACGAGATAAAGTCCTACATCAGGTTAGAGTCGATGGCAATTTGAAGCTCTCTATTGGCCCTTGTCTCTGCTCTACTCTTGATTGTGTTTTTCAAAATTGTCGTCATTATCTATTACTGAACTCTCAACAGAATAAAAATTTTCAGTTCTTAACACCATTACAGCGCATTTCATAAAACAAGCTCGCCCCAGGAGGGATTGAGAGTAAGATGGACGACCTAGCCTTTCATATGGCGGTACCAAAAGATGGATGAATGAAAGCGAGGCAAGGCTCTCGAGTATCACCTCCTAATAGGAGAACATTAGTTGCGAGATATGTCACTGAGGCTATGGGTGGTTCACTAATGTTTGTTGTGAGTAGGGCTGCTTCGTCTGACAAACAACATTCATATAAACCTCAGCTATTCCCGTACGTACGTCTGTCACTGCCGCTGTGCGTGTGTATGTGCGTCGCGTGTGTGTGTGTCGCGTGTGTGTACCCGCCAAACCCGACTAGTGTGGAGGCCCTTGTATTGGTTGCTGCTGCTGCTGTGTCTCAATCTCTACACGATGTCCCTCCAAAATCGACGTAATTTCGGTGGGAATTTTTTTAGTTTATTCAATATCATTTGCTACCGCTTCCATAGACGTCAGATGCCTTATGATTTTCTGATAGGATTACGACTTGGCCAGTGGAAATCTTCCCCTTATCCTAATTATGTTTCTGATTCCGTTCAGTTGCGTGGCGCGCGTTCAGTATTGCAAAGAATAAAAACAAGGTATCCGTGATACGAGCTAAGGAACAACTGGGGTGTGTTGCAATCAACATTTCTGGCCCATTCTGGGATACCTGTGCCGGCGGTGCTACACCGGTGACCCAGCCAGTCGCAACCCGTGTCGCAATCATAGCTCAAATGTCGACTGCAGCACGGGTTACGGCGATGTGGGTCACCGAGCACAAACGTCTGTTTTGAATAAAAGGAGCTAAAAATTCATTCAAATACGCAAGAAATAAGCTTCTTACACCAAAATAAGTAAATCAGATCAGTTATTTGAAACTTACATTCACAATATTTCGAATAAAATAGAATTTCATTGTCCTTGAGCTTACACTGTTCGTCGCTAGATGGCGCTATCACAACCACTTTTCGGGTTACGGTAACCTTTTTTCAGGTTGTTGTAGCCCGGTTTGAGCGTGATTGCGGCACACACCTGGGGTCTTCTAAGCCATTGTTTGCGGGTGGTGATCTGCTGTTCGGCAATTAATACATTTTCTCACTTCAAAGCCACTATGCGGGCCCAGGCCGCAATCTAGAGAACAAAACTGTTGCGTTTTTAATATGCTAACAGGTCCCCGCTACTTATGGTCTCTTTGCCTCATGTAAATAACTAGTTCTGTCATCACTTTCGATGTCTGCAGAGGCCAATAGGTAGGAACATAAAGTGTGTCAAGAAAAGAGGACAAATCGGGAAAGAAAAAGAAGAATAGAATGAAAGTTGTCAGTAGAAGTGCTACTATCTCGGGAAGCAGAGCAGCTACGGACAGAATGGTGCCCTGAGTGATGCGGCTTCCTAAATTTCAGCGAATGAATAGCCCGAACCCTATGACCTATGGCGCGTATCTCCTCCTACCAGAAGCTTTGACCGCTGCAGACGCATTTGTTTAACTATTTTAGGTTCTGAGGCGGCCACGAATTATGTTAGGGCTTCAGCGAAATATCAAGATTAGACTGAAGCGCAAGAACCAGGTTTTAGTTTCGTAGGGACGCCATCTTGTCGAACTCTTCCATTGCTAGAGAAACTTGTTGCTTTTTGTTTATCGCTGAAATTACTGAAATTATATATATATATATATATATTTGCTAAATATATCTGCGTACTGAAATTTGGTACTCTCTCCATGGCAATGTTATTCCATTACCGGGTGCTTTAAATACGTTTTCGTAGAAACAGCATTGAGGATGTGATCACATACAGTATGGTCATTTGTCTGGTGAAGGGGTAAGGCATAGATTAAATCATATGTCAGTCAGTCAGTCAGTGCGCTTTCACACAGGATGCGTTAGTACGAGTTGATGTGAAAAAATATGTTACTTTTCTCTGTTTTCGTCTTTTTTATTCTCTCTTCCTGTTTGCATTCTTTCTTTCTCCCAATCTTTTTTATTTTTCTTTGTCTCTTTCACTCGGCGTATCTCCCACCGCATCTGGAGCAGGCGCAGGAAGTGTGTACGTGTGGTTGTGTGCAGCCCGCAGCTGTGTGCGTAACACAGTTCGCGCCGTACATGATAATTACAGTTTCATTAACAGGGAAGAATAGAGACATTATTACCACCGTGTCGACGTACACACAGCGAACGCTGCACTTTCCCTTAATATACTTTAACTTGCATGCACTTTCCAATTGCATTGCATTATTAAAGTGCACCGTACCGATCTATTGGCTCAGTCCTATTCCGAAGACTTTACTTTAACGAGGACTTTTAAGCTTCAAGAAAGACTTGAAAAGAGTTAACGGTGGACTTTAAATTTAGTGCGGTTTTTAAACATCAGCAAGGACTTCCAAACTTTAGGGAACTTTTAAATTTAATGAGAGCTTTTCAACTTCAGTATAGACTTCAGATCTTCGTAAGAGCTTTTATAACAAACATTGACGAAGACTTTTAAACACTAACGAGTGTCAAGACAATCTATCTTGTTTATTTCTAAACATTCTCGAAGTCTAATAAGCTGCCTCGTGTTATCGTGCATCTGGTATGCAAGTCCACTACCATATCTAACGTATTCAGATTTTTTCGTATCGCATAGACACGAAAAAAGTAAAGGATTATTGTTTACTAGAGCTTAATTATTTTTCAAAATTACTATTTCATTATTGTAATTACTACTATATTAAATACGAGTACACTGAACTACAAGTACTATCAAATAACTGGCTTAATTCTTTTTGTAATTCTTGCGCATTCGTCGGACACTCGGCACGTCAGGGCCTCAGTGTTCAAGGCTCTGTATCGTCCACCGTGAATACCAGTGTTGTATAAGGTGGTGCAGCGCTATCTTAAGCGGCATCTTACTGTGCTTTTCGGCCTTGTTTCATTACAACTGAACGAACTCTTTGGCCCAACTGAATGGTGATTTTGGGCCGTGTTTCGGTATTTGATCAACTGACCTTTGTGCTCGAACCAAATGGGTCCATTTGGGCGGTATTTGGTTAACAAAACCGAACGACCATTTCAGTTTAACCGAATTGTCTGTTTGGGCGGTTTTTTTATATTATGTTAAACCGAACGAACGCTTTGGCCAAAACAAATTGTTCATTTGGACGGTGTTTCTTGATATTAAAGCTTGGCGAACTCAAACGAACAGCGGCTTCACCTCAGCTTCTGCTCGCCGCGGAGCCTCCAGGACCAGGCCAGCAGATTCCATGGCCTCCTCACCTGCTGGTCGACCGGTAATTATCTTAACTGCTGCCGTAAACGGACGTGCCTGCTGCACCTGCCGGAGAGTGGGGGGGGGGGGTGTTCCCTGGGCTTTAAACTGCCTCTCATCAGCCACCTTTTATCTGACGCTGTGAATTCCCATGGCGGAGGGGGGGGGGGCGTGTGACGCCCCCTGCAGTTCATTCCCGTCAGTGCACAGGGACGCGTGCTATCTTTGCATCGACACTTGATTCTGCGTGTCGAAAGTCGTACACGTGTTGATAACAAAGCTGCTGCACTGTCATTGTACGGCATAAAATAAAACACTTATACCCTGGCGCATTTATACTGAGGCCAAATTATTCGTCGTCTTGTGTAAGTTTGTGGAGAAAATGTGAAGAATTCCTTACAGGAGAAATGGCTGACTCGTAGTATTTCTTGAGCCATCGCCACCAGCGCCGAAATTCGCCATGTAGAATCTGTTCTTATGTGTTCATCACGAACCTGATCTTCAGCAGCGAAAAGAACAGCACGTGTGTCCGCCTCTGTAATTTGCAGAATATTTAGCCGGCACTGCAAGCAGTGTTACATTGGCGACATCGTGTGGACGGTACATCCGCGCACCTCGCGAGCTGCGTCTGTTCGAAGTTCAGGGCCTCTTGATCTCAATTGTCCCTGATGTTGTGCTGTGCTGCGAGCTGTAGATCTTCGTGCAGACTCTGGTTTCTCTGATCTGCAGGAAGCCCACTCCCTCCCTACCTATAGACGCATCACGGCGGCTCGCTTTATGATTTTCCGCAGCGCAGCTAAGGAGTCTTTCGAGCGGAACGGAAGAAAGTGGAATTTGCGCTTGGGACCTCCGCCCCGCCCTCCTGCCCTGCGTAAGCTTTCCATTAAAGGGTCGGTATGTCGGAGATTTTGTTCAGTAAAGTACTGGATTGATAGGCTACAAATACACAATGGTACATTCATTGTACCACTTTCTCTAGCTTTATTTCGTCAATAAACGGTGTTATAAATTATTCAGGGTGGTTTGGATAAAATTTGATTCATCGTAGTGGCAGCACCTAAAAAAAATGTCGAGAATCATCTGAGTTTATTTCCAATTTTCACCTTAATATAAGTAACGAATGATGTACCGGGTAGCAAATCAATGAGCAGTACTTCGATTGCTAATTATTTAATGAATTAATTATTGCCTGCAGAACTCACCGGCAGCACGACTTACAAAAGTAAACGCTTTGACTGCGACGCCAACGAGCGCGTTTTCTTCGAATTTGTGTCTTCGTGAACTTATAAATTGTACTATCGTCATTTAGCTACTGATAATTGGAAAATCTGCCCAGCATTGAGGTAAGGTCGTCAGTATTTCCGTCAAGCCGTGATATTTCTAGCATTACGGTAAATACTATTTAGCATTACCGTAAAACTTACTTGGCAGCACCGTGAAATCCCACTGACGTTGCCGCAAAATCTGTTCAACATTGCTATAAAATCTATTCATCATTACCGCAAATTCTATGAGCATTACCGTAAAATCATTTTAGCATTTGCGTACCGTAAAATTAATAAAGCATTACTGTAACGTAAAATCATTACCTAGCATTACCTACCGTAAAATCAATTTTGAATTACCGTATAGGATATTGGATTGATCTGCATTCAGTGCGGTAATCTTGTTCCTACAAACAACTTTAACTACCGTGATTGGAAGATCAGGTTGAATCTTTTTATTCGCCACTGTGGATCGGGTTTCAGGCGACAATCGTAAACAGATTACGCTCAGAATTCACGGCCGTTCCGAATGTAGGTAATCATCTTCCGATCAACACCTGAAACTCAACCTACAGTGCCGAATCGTGCTCCCAAGGTTCAATTTCGAAAGTAATGAAATTTAATCGGACTGGATTTGTTTTGACCAAAGTTAGCGCTCCGAAGAAAGAATTACGTCGTTGCAGAATCTTTCGGTGCTGTCCCAGTTGGAAAATTTTCGCCAAGCAGCCGGTGTTATGCAGCGCTCTCTCTTATTTTTATTAGCTGTTTTCCAAAACATTTTCGATTAGGATACGCTTGTGTCGTGATAATCACTGTGTCTAGGCTGAAAAAAATAAACTATTGTTCTTCATGGCATTGTTATGTTTAACTTGTAGGCAGACCAACGAGCTGAAAGAGCCCGGTCCAAATTTACTTAGCTATTTGTAATATCCCGATTATTAGTATTCCCAATCTGAAACTTGTGAGGTATGACCTATTACATTTCTTCATCTAACTTTCTTTACTTCCTTATGTGACCTATATTATTCCTTCATGTAACCTATTTTACGTCTTCATTTCTTCTTCTTCATGTGATTTCTTCTAAGTTTTTGTAGGACATTGCTCACCATTAAGTTTATAATTTTGATAAGTATCGAATTTTGATTCTGTATATTCTATAGTGAGAGAATTAACTTGCGTCCCTTGTTCCCAGGATGACTTCGACTCCCTAAGACCGCTGTGCTACCCTGGCACCGACGTGTTCCTGGTGTGCTTCAGCGTCGTCTCGCCCACGTCCTTCCATAACGTGCGCGAGAAGTGGCTGCCTGAACTGCGCCAGCACCAGCCCGACGCCCCCGTGCTGCTCGTCGGCACACAAAGCGACCTGCGGACTGATGTTAAGGTACCGTGTTTGTTATTAACATCTATAAGAGTTATTTTATTCAAAGAGGTAAACCTTGATGCGCGTACTGGTCTTGAGGTACCATGTCTGTTATTAACATTTAAAAAAGTTGTTTTATTAAAACAAGTCAATTTGACCTGCGTAGCGTACTGGTTTTGAGGTGCCATATTTGTTATTATTAGTTCGCTGCTATGGTTGTTACTAAACCTTGAACTGCATTTTTGAGAAAGTAAGTATCGTAGCTAGTGTTGTTGGTACTCCGTGCGGTTTACGCGAAGCAGACTGATGGAAACGCCGCTTCCTTCAAGTAGGTAACTATTTTCTACGTCTTTTAGTGACGCCGCGAAGCGGTCGTAAAAAGTTAACCCGCAAATACCTTCCAGTCCTGGAAAAATGCATAGCTAGCCAATTGTACTTCTGAGTGGTTAGTGGATTCGAGTGTTTACACCACCTCCGTATCCACGATGCACGACAAGTTGCCTATCCCATGCTCACAACACAGACGCACAACTTCTAGACGCTCCTCAGGTGGACCGGTCGAGACCGTTGTGACGTCACTATTGTCCCTTGGTGCGGCTGGAGATACCTACTCTAGGTAGCGCTGGTATCCTGGACACTAACATGCAAAATTTAATACAAGCGATTAATTGTTGCGTCATCATTTTTGAAGAATACGACGCGAGGTAGCGGTAGAAATTGAGCTGGGTAACCACGACGCGCGTCTCGCTGTAGCGACCTCAGCTCATCAGGTGGGAAAATCAAAGCTGAATGGTTAAGATCGCAGTTCACTTACAGCAGATAGTTGTGTCAGATCTGAGTGTATGCGCTACGGCCCTAAATTTCCAGGATTGTGACGTCAAAATTACGTCACGCCGCTGGGGAAATATCAAAGATTCCTCGCTGCAACAGTGGCGTGACGCGCTTGTGACGTCACAATTCTGAAAATTAAGGGGCGTAGCGCATACACTCAAATCTCACTCAACTATCGTCTGTAAATTAACTGTGGTTAAGATATTGAGAAGATTTTGGTAAGTTATCATAGGAAGCTGTAACTGTGATGCCGAGTTTCCTGAAGGTATAAATGCCAATTTCAATCAAGCAAATGTGTTTTTCTGTTTTAAAATATTGTCCTCTACGTTGACTCCTGCTACTTTACAAAGTGCAGGCACCGAGATGCACAGAGGGTGACTGTTTACAGCCGGTACGAGGTTCAAAGGTTGGTACGTCGGTATGGGAGACTTTTATAACAAAGCTACGTATAAATCTACGCTTGGCGAAAACGCACCATACAGCATTCCAAAAGACTAGCTTTAGAGCACAGACTATAAACGATGACTATTCAAATCCCACGACGCTTACCGAAGCCCTGGAACATACAAAGCACAGTTCGGAGACAGTGACAATGCATCCTCAAGTAGGACTCGCAGCAACTTGGAATTTCATCGATTTCGCTAATTTTCTTGCAAAACTAGTACTGAAATACGCACATGTGCTCGTTTGTCCATGCCACACGTACACGAGGCCGGGCGAAGATATGCCACCCAGACTTTGCTATTCGTGGCAGTGTGGCTGATGATGAGCGCTGTGTGGCTGCCATATGCCTGACAGCTGAGCTCGTAAATTACCGTGTTTTCCTTGCTAGAAATTAGCAGCCTATTAACTCGCCAACTGCCACGGGCTTGTTGCCTTCGATGTCGAGCTTCGGTGAAAGGCCGAGGTGAGCTCCAAACTGTGCTACACTGCCTACATTGCTCGGGGTGAAAAGTGTTGTACGTCTCCTGTATATATGTTGATAATACTCGTAGTATTATCATTTATTTCTCCACACTGGGGGAAATTTTATTTTCTTAGTGCTAGTACAGCTTCTTTCATAAAATGAGTTCTCCACAGGAGAACTTTGAAAGTAAGGCTTTGCATGCACGCTGCATTAGAAAATACCCGTCCATATCTAACTTTTAATAAAAAATATCGATGCTTCAGCAAGTTCTCTGTCATCCCTGATCGGTCCCCACTTTGCTGTCGTTAAAAAAATATGTCACTTTCTTCCCTGTTCTGTGCTTTACTTACCTCAAACACTAAACTTTATTTTGTCCTCAGGTTCTCATTCAACTAAATGCAGACCGCGAGAAGCCCGTGAGCGAAGAAGCCGCCCTGAGACTGGCCAGGGAAATCGGGGCTTGCTGCTACATCGAGTCCTCCGCCCTTACCCAACGCAACCTAAAAGAAGTCTTCGATCAAGCCCTCTTAGCCGCCTTACAAGCCAAATATAACCCAGTGCCCTTCCATAGAGGCGCAAATAACCTCAGCAGCATAAGGAGCAGCGGTAGGAAGAAGCGGCGGGGCATAGGTTGTATAGGTCGCAATAGCGACACCGATAGTATATCGGGCGATGCCAAGTCAGGCTGGCGGTCGTTGTGCTGCATAGTCTGAGTTGCAATTATTGCATTATAAACTTCCTGTTAATGTTGCACTGCAGGAGTTCTTAACCGTTGGTATCCTCACCCTTTAGGAAGGGGTACCGGTATTGGCACCAAATGCTGAGGTTATGTTACTCGTAACGGCGGGTTCACACGCTAGTGTTTTGCCCTCCGTTCATACGGACAGCGTTCGAAAGCGTTGCTCTGTCCATTGCAAGAACTTGCAAGAACAGAAGAGTGCACATTTATGTGGATTCGAATTCATTCCAAATTTAAAGGGACATCTGAAGTGTTACTATAGACACTGACTAAACGCGATATAGGCAGTGAGCCACTCAAACGCTAGTAAAAGTTTCTACTTCTTGCTATGCAGACTGACGTGGAGGCCAACATTTTACAACACTATTTAGTGTACACACGGGTGTGCGTGCAACAACTCGACGAAGCAATTGGATGGTTTGAAGTATGGACGGAGACAGAAGACTGCCGTATGATCCGGGCTTAACTGCGAGTATTGGTATTCATGAGTTTGGTCACTCATAAGTGATAAAGATTCATTCAAGAATGTAAGATAAGGCACTGTAGTTATTCCAATACTCAGATGAAAAGTGGTATTGGTCTATGTATATTGGATCTTTTCAGCGAGGGAAGGGTCTGGCTTCACCATAAGGTTAAGAGCTCCTGTAGCTTAGTGTAATACAGAAAAATATCCCACTAATCTCTAGGCATTAAATCCGTAACGTACGTACCCAAGAAATCTCGCATTCTTTTTCCATTATCTCATCGCCTTTTTTTAGAGAGATTGCACTACCTCTAAATCATTTTTCTATCAATTTTGCCCCATATCTTTGTCTTTTAACAAAAAAACTGTATATATTTGTCGTAATCTTTTTTGAAAAATTCTATAGGTACTTGAAGTTGGTCGTGGTGGTTTTGCTGAAAATTCTGCTGTATCTCGTAGTTATTTTTCTAAAAATTCTTGTCTATATCATGGTCTTTTTGTCAAGAAATTGTTGTAGTGTCATCTTTTTTTTAAATTCAACACAGTACCGTTTGTCTATATCTTAAAAATTCTATAGCACTGTATCGTGGTTTTTTTTTTTAAGAATGTGTGAGTATCCCGTGATGTTGTACGACTGGCAGCGGAATTGACTCCATCAACATGTTCTAATCCAATTAGCCTTAACTTATCCGGAACTTCGATCTAAATTGATAGGGTTGTCGGTCGTTTCAAGCGAACCTAAGTGGTTTCTAACTAACGTCTGAAACTCGATCTAAGGTAGCGAAACCAACGCTACTGATTGAACTTTCAAACAAATCAAAGGTATCACTTTTTTTTACTTCATTTCCTGTCATAGACAAAGCTCTCCACGATATGAAATTTGGAGCAATTCTTTCATCGACGCTCCAACCGCTAAAGTTTCCGAAGAAAACGAAAAAAAAAAATAACGAAACGGATTTCTGAAAAAAAATGCATTCGAGTAGCCCATTCGGCAGTGTTTAGCATTTATCGGTTATTATCCGAAGCAGCGCCCAATATAGTCGAAGTCATGGGATGAATGCTGTGGTTTTCCGATAGAGCACGGAGAGATGAGCTCGCGAACTGAGTTTCAGAACAAGTTAAAGTAGGATTCGATTTCATCCTTTTGAGCGAGATAATCCATTCTGACGGACTTTTACTTGTCTGGGACCTCTATCTTGCAGAGTAAGTCTGACTTTTCGACGCTTCTTTAAACGTAATCGGTTTGAGATTAGCGCCTGGAACGTGCTTCTAAGGGCTCATTCAAGTGGCTCATCCGAGTCGCTTTAAACCAAACCCGCGTTCCGCCGATACGTCAGACAGGTTTCCTGGCTTCGTCTAATTGGATCGCGTTTCATGTGTCAACCCTTAATCAGTTCCCACGAGACGGTCGGAAACTCGGTCATCCTTTGTAGAATGGAGCATCAAGCGTACTTGGGGTGCTTTTATCACAATTCAAAGTGGTGTTGGAACCTACGCTCTTGTCGGAAGTATCAAACGAAGAGAATTGAATTCTCTTGCGTCGATTTTGCCTTAGTCAGTCGAGGGAGTCCTAACTCTTGAAATCTACACTCCTCGTACCCACGGCAGCAGCAGGCCTTGCGTGCTTGACTTGTGTACTAAAGGAGCTGAGATCGAGCGATGAGCCAGCCGAGCGGTCGTTGTGGTATCTGGCGTGCTGAGTCAGCAAATTTGCTTGGTCTACAGAGCTGCGTGGGGGCACTTACCTGACCAGGAATGGGAGGGCAAGATTGACGGTCGTAGAACGTTTCGCTATGGCGCAATAGTTCTTAACGACCCGTGGTCGGTTGCAGCTGCACTTACTTTTCTGGGGCCAGTTGGCCTATATCTGCATGTGGGTTTCCCAATAGAGAGTGCAGTCAAAATTGACTTTACCTTTACTTTATCTTTACCTTAAAATTAAAGAGATTTACTTATCTCTGTTGCAGCCGAGTATTCCTCTACTGGTTAACCGTTAATATGCTCAACACTTTGTTATATGTATTCAATATCTGTGTCTCTAGAGACCTTTAATCTAACGCATAATAATGAGTACGGTTTTTGTCATTGTAAATTCTATTACAACATTCAATGTAGTGAAGATTTTATGTTAGTCTTAAGCGTTCATATATTTTCATGATTGTAATATATGTATGTATATGTAGGTATTAGTACGCCGTGATATTAGCAATAGAATTTTCCCAGGGTGTATAGATAACTGTGTTCACTCACGTGACCAAAATAAAGCCACCCGTGACGTAACGGCTACTCAGAGGAACAGATCGTCTCGAAGCGGGGATCCTGTCGAAGCGTATTTGGCCGTGACGTCACGTATGACTTTGTCTTTTACTTTTGTCACGTGAGATTACACTGGTCTACTCTATTCACTTTGGAACTTTCCCTCTTTCTATAAATACTCTGTTCCCTATTGCATTGTTGTGTGTATCTTTTGTTGATATCTTTACGTTAGCCGTTAGCTGTACACCAAGTGTGTCGAAGAGACTGATTCTGGCATAAGTGTATAGGTACTGTAGTTTCTTTTTTGTAGAATTTCTGGCCCTTTAGCCTTTTTTTGATGACCGTACGGCCAGCGACCCTGACCAGCTTGTAAACTTAGCGGTCATCGGCCGTGCGTCCCATTTAGCTAATATAATACGAATGATGTAACTAAGTTTTTCCCTCAGGGAGATATTGTGGCGGACCCTATCCCTGTAACAATATTTTGGGTCTCACGCCAGGAGATGTTGCATCTGGCCGCAACTCCTACTGAAAAGGTTAGGTTGGTTCTCTATGTATACTTCCTCTACTTCTCCGAGAGGTGGGCCGCCGATCGAAGTGGCCAACCTATCCCACTAGGCTCCTACCTTCTCCCGTGCGGAGGGCCACAGAAGCGGCCGTCCACACTCGCCTTTTTTAGGTCTTCTCTTTTTTTTCATTTTTCGTCTCTTTGAGATGATTTGCGCCTTGTTTCCCTGTCGGTAGTAACGCATGTGACGGACTGGAGACAAATAATGTGTCACTAAACACATTCGTCATCCATAGTGGCCCCGCCCCACAGCGGTCGCCCCGATTCTCACTGCTTGAATCCCACTTTTTTGTGGGTGCGGTAGTAAGTCTAGGAGAATACTACTGCTGTTAAGTTTTTTTTTTTCGGTAAAGCCGCAAACCCGCAAGTGCCCGCATTGTATTTTTTTAGCTACCATTCTTCTTTTTTTTTTCTTAAAATGGTCAATGATCATGGTGGCAGTTTTTTTTTTTTCTGAAGAAGGCTGAAAGACGTTAGCCTGCATGTAAGGCTTGTAGGCGAGGGCTGCAAGCCGGGAAAAGGTAGAAAGAAGAAGTTGTTTGCCGTAAGGCCGTGCCCAGCTTTGATGATAATTTAGTGAATTTAAAAATATCGCCTTAACGTTTTGAGCGGTTGCTGTTGAAAATTCCGCTATAATTTTAAAGAAGGAAACAGCGCACCACTTACTAAGGTGTCGATTTTTATTTCCCATGAATCTCTATACACGGCGAAGCCGAGTTAAGCTAATGATCTTGACTTATGAGGACCTTCAGACAGGTGTGTTGGTTTCGCTGCATTGCGTCGAGCTTTAGACGTCATTTCTATATAGATTACGCTTAACACTTCCTGAAATTTAATCTTTCTTCGTAAAATGAAGTGTGTACCTGTCTTGGGTGTAATCGGGTTGTTTCTAACTAATGCAACACGAACCGAAGTGGCGAAACCAACGCTCCCTTCCGAAATCCTGAACCGGTAACGACTAAATTTATTGAGCCTTGATTCACTCGCCCTCGCTGTGCCTTTACTGGAGGGCTAGAAATTCCACTCTGGCTGCATCATACACACGCTCTGAAAATATTATGCTACGGAAGCTTGATCAAATAAAAGCAAGTGATTAGTGATTCGTATCGATTTTTTCTTAAGCATACGACTATTTACATTTGTGAGTGCTATCATTTCCTGAACACTTTAGGACTCTCTCAGGTTTGTGGGTAAAAATAATCTCCTTAGCAACTTACGACTTTTCTCGTTTGTTAGTAAGATATACAATTCCCTTGGCAGCTCTTGACTCTTCAAATCCGTGGCTAAAGTTATTTTTTAAGCAGCTTACGACTCGTCACAATTGTAAGTAAAATTGCTTACTAAGCAGCTTTCTAATTTACAAATTACCATGTAAAATCGTTGCTAAAAAGCTTACGAGTCTTAGCGTTTGTGTGTAGAATTTTTCCTAAAAAAAACCCTCGTGTGTCACTTCATTACCTAAGCTACTACCAACTGCTTGAGTTTTTCTAGTTCAAAAATGCATCTAATTTCGCCCTCATGTAAAATTTTAGTCTTTCTCTAGCTAATTTTTGCGTACGTATGTATAATATTGTACAAAGGACCAGTAGGAGGTACTGAAAATCGTTAGTAGTATGACAGTGGTTAAAACCAAAGTGCATAATTGAGACTGAATGTACCATTCTCGTGACCACCTCGGGAACAAATACGACTGAAAACGTAAAATGACGTCACACTATATTTTGCTCCTTTCCGAGGTGATCACGTGATCGACACACTTGATCGATTGTATTCGCTGTTGAATAAAAACTTCCTTTTGCGGGGGAGGAAGTATACCGTCGCTATTTAGTACCGTCACTCCCCAAAAATTTCACTAATTTCCCGCAAGAAAAACAGTGTTTAATGATTTGAGAAACTACGATAGTTCTACAACGTGCAAACTATTTCTTGAATTCCAATGCTTGATGAATTTTCGCTATTTTTTTACCAAGCCCATGAACTTTTGAGCACCCCTCGTTGTCATTAACATTCCGTCTTGTGGTACGCTCGTTTGCTTTATCGCTCAGCTCTAGGAGTTAAAATGAATATGTTATTACTGTATTTCTAGTCTTAGGGCCGGTTCACACGTTAGTCTTTTCATCGCACTCATTTAATAGATTGTCCGCATGTTTCTTTTTTGTGTGTGTCCTTAGAAACATCCACCCATTGGAGAAATCAATGATATAATTAAATCCACCAAAAGAATTACTATACTGTTACCCGCCAAATCATTTGGCTTAAGCACGCATCAAGAGCAAATTTCTTTTATTTGTTCAAATTTGAATTGAATTTGTATTCATTCGCACTTTTCCGCTGCTGAAAACAGCGACGCATTCGAACAATCAGGCGATAGAACGCGTTAAAAAAAACACAGCACCCCGGACCTTCTCTAGCCATCAGTTGTGTGTTTGTGCTATGGCACATTGTTGCAGTCTGAGCCGGGATGCACAAAACGATCGCAACGCTTCTTGAAGCTGCTCAAATAGCTGGATTGTGATTATTTTCATTCGTGCATTCGATTTATCAGCGAAACATTTGGTTGCGTGGGGGTTTGTTAACCTCATGGAGTTTCTCCGTTCCTGCGTCGCCAGTCTAGTGTGATTTAATAATAATAATAATAGCTGTAATAAGAAAAATCTTGATGCGGATTCAAATTAAAAGTGAAGTCAAAGTCGAACGCATTTCCCAGTAGGAAGTTTATAGGCATTTATCCGTTTTTATCAGATACCGTTCACTATTTCTCGTAAACAGCCGAGAAATGCCTATGAAGTTCTGCTTGAGTTGTAGTTGGCTAGAACTTGAATTAACTGTGATTCAATAATGACCTGCATAATAATGCATTACGAAATTCTATTTCAAACAAGCACCGACTTTTTATTTGGTTTTTATTGGATTAAATAATGCAAATCGAACACGCCTCTATTCTCGGGCTGTTCGCTTCCTGGAAGAAACTAGACTCGGGTGTTCTCCATCTGCATTCGCATCCCCACTGCATTGCGTCTCGGTTCATGCCAGTAGTTGCGCGCTGCCTGCCCATAAAAGATCTGTTGCGTCCTCTTCGTGATATCTGCTCTTTAATTATGATACCAGCGCTTGATTATACACAGATATTGTAATTGCTACGGCCTACGGGTGGAATAACATCATCTCAAACAGAAAGATACAGAGTGCTTAGTAAAATTGAATTCAAAAAAGTAGTAGTAACAAAGAGAATCCCATTATTACATGTTATTTTTGTATATTTTTGCTTAAGACGAGACATTGCTGTTTCGGTTGCAGTATTTAAGGCGTTCTTTGTTGGCACTGCGAGGGCGAGTCAAGCTAATACCTTTAGCTTAATTTTTCAACTATGAGCGTTGGTTTCACAACCTGGGATCGAGTTACAGACGATAACGTCGAATGAGTTACTAATGGAACGGCTGAAAACTCAGCCCTCTTCTGCAAAATGTCGTTCTCGGCCGTCTCAAACATAACCGGATTGTGGCTAACACCTGCGAGAAAACGCAACACAACTTACGCTTCTGTCTTAAGTTCCGGACAAGTTGAACGCTAATGAACTAGTTGAATCGCCCTCGTTTTGCCCATCTACTCTTATGGCACCTGAATTGCGTCATGGAATTCTTCTTCCCTTGGTAATATGATTAACGAATTTAATATATCTAACGAGATGTTACACAACTACCAAATTTTCAAAAAATCAAGTGTTAAAAGGCATATGCCATTGTTGAAAAGCCGTAGGCCGCTTAGCTTTCCCTTTCATTGCAAATTTCATTTGGTGATATAATTGAGGCGAATGATTGTTAGTTGGTTACTTTACTAAACAATTTCTGAACGTGGCATTACTTTTTTTTATTTTATCTCATGCTTCTGAAAGTTACTTTTCCTTTCTCTAGACTATTGGAAAAAGTCACTTTCTGTTCACGTAGATGAATGATATGTATTCCTAAGACCAACACCAATGATTTTATTCAACTAGCGCAAAAACCTGCATTGGTATCTAGAACTGCATGTCAGATGGCATTGGCATCTAGAACAACTTGCCAGATTGCATTGGCCTCTAGAACTACGTGCCGGATTGCGTTGCTGCCGCCAGGGGTTATGAATAACAAAAAATTAATATAAAATACGAAGAAAAAGAGTGCATCAAATGACGTCGCTGTGGACCAGAAGCTAGGAACGCTCGCTCATCAGTAATCATGTATGCCTATTCTTATTAGATATTCAAGCTTATCTTACAGAATGTGATATTATTGCATTATGATTGCGTCCTATAAGGTAGCAAAGAGTCCAATATTGACTATACGAAGATGAATAATGAGCAAAATCCTCCCTCTCGTTGTGCACAATGACGTCATTCAATGAGTGTTCTTTTTTTTTCGCATGGTTCGTGGTTGTCACCTAATTTTCAGTCCCTGGCTGCACGCTTGTAGAATCGGGATAAAGCCTAAGTTATCTATGATTCACCCGCATTGAGCGAGATAGCCTAATCCGGTTAGCTTTAACTTGCTCTGACACTTCCAACTTGAGTGACGTTCGATTTGCCACTTTAGATATAAGGCGTTATCGTTTGGGCCCACTGAGACCGTAATATAAAACTAGTTTTTTGTTCAGTTCAAGTCGCCTAAGGTTCATTCGTTTCGCCAGATTTCGGCAGTTTTTAACCGAAAACTAGTCTCCGTTTACGAAAGTTTGGCGGAAATTTCAACCTGCTCTCAGAGCAGGTTGAGCTCTTTAAACTGAGATAGAATTTCGTTTTGGGCCTCATTACTGACGATAATTGCCGCCATGAAGTGTTAATTTGTTAATATTTAGTGAAAATGACGTAGCAGCGTAGTAGGCTAACGAAACGAATTATGTGGAACTGGGAAATTTTCTTAAATATTCCTTTGGTGGCATATGAGTACTCCTCATCTGATTCTTGGCAGAAATGACTGACTTGTTTGTGGAAATTAAATTATTCTATAACATTTTATATTTTGCTCTACGTTGTGGGTTAATAAGTACGAGAAACTTCGATGTAATGCGTTTCACTGCCGCTTCTCCATACTTTGTACGTCTGGTTTGTTTGTATCAGACGGTCACGTGGTAGAGTTGAGACTACTGTGTTCGGTGGATCAGTGCTCAAGCTAGCCAAATTCTAAGCTGAAACTGGTTTTCGTTTGTTTTTTAATGGAACCAAACGATGATGCCCTGAGTTTCTATTGCAGCGTCTAAAGCGTGACCAGTTTGCAAGTAACGACTCAACTCGATCCAAGGTGATGCATCGACTGCGCAAGAGTGAAGTGACGGACTAGTTAAATTAATCGTACTAGATTCTCTCACTTAATGAGGGTCAATTGGACACGCCTTTAAGTGATAAAAGCAGTCTACACGTTTCAGATCTTTATTAACGTAGCTACACTATTGGAATCTTATGTAGACCACGTGTATTATTCTGTAAATATTGCAAATAGAATAACTTATGTACAGTTTGGTCTCCTTAATATACCTATCCAATTTGCACGTCTTTCTTTTTTCCTTCGTGAAAACTTTTCGTTCTTCACATCGCAGTTTTTTTCTTTGTGAAAGTCTTCCGGAAACAGGAGAGAACTGGGTGTGTTGGTTCTACCAATCCTTACTTGGAGTCCGTTAGCTCGAAAATACCGTACTGATCGTAGAATCATAATCTTTACACCCATGGGTGGGTACATTTCTCGCTTCTACTGTGCGAAGGATTATTTTTTAGTGAGCCATACCGGTTAGTTTTACTATAACCCGTTTGGTGAACTCCTGTAACTTGATAGCTACAACTTGCCCCTGCACCTGGGTGAGTTGTATGAAAAGATGTAGTAATACATAAGAGCAAGCATTACTTATTGATTCTACTGTCTATTAAAACGTCTAGGTCTCCCTTTAACTTTACAGATGTGGTGCCGGGACCTATATATTTTGGCAGAACTGGATTCATAGCTTCAGATAGATTGAATCTTTATGTGGATCATAGACCACACCATTGACTGGACACTGGCCCCCAAGGCAGATTTCGGTCCCGCAATTGGGCCTGACTGCACGGTGCGGCAAACGCATTTTTATATTTCTCCCATTACTTTTTCATACTTTGTTAAGGCTATTTGACTTAATTCTTTTGCATTCAGAAATTACTGCCAAGCATGTACATGCTTCTAAAACTTGTTTACGCAACAAATTCACAAAAATATTGAGGCTTGAAGTGCAATGACGTAGAGCAACTGTTTATGACATCCTTTGATATTTGCAGTAGAGTTAATCTATTTCGTAATATTTTGTAAAATAAATGGTCTCATTTTGTAGAACAGACGCCTCTCAGATTTGTGGTAGGCTCGATTTGTAATGAAATGCCAAGTTAACAGCTGATGAAAATGATAATGAAATTTATTTGGTAGACGGGCTAAGCGAGATGATCAGAACAGACAGCAGAGCTGAAGGGTGAGTCGGATCATCAGAATGATAAGCCCTGGTAGCAGTGAATTGATGAAGAACTTGCTGCCATGAAGTGGTGTAGCATTGAGCATTGACAGCAGTGAAGTGACACAGCATTGGTAGCCTAGAAGTGATACAGCATTGGTAGCCGCGAAGTGATACAGTATTGGTAGCCGCGAAGTGAAACAGCATTGGTGCTATGAAGTGATACAGCATTGGTAGCCATGAAGTGATACAGCATTGGTAGCCGTGAAGTGATACAGCATTGGTAGTCATGAAATAATCTTGCATCGTCAACAGTGAAATGATGTAGGCAAGTATTGGCAGGCGTAGAGTGATCTAGCATTGGCAACTGTGAAGTGATCTAACATTGGCAATTATGAAGTGATCTTACACTGGCAGCTGTGAAGTGATCTAACGTTGGCACGAGTGAAGTGATCTAATATTGGCAGCTGTGAAGTGATGTAATGTAGGCCACCCTGGAGTAATTTAATTCCAGCAACCGTGAAGAAACGTAGCATTGTTATCTATTAAATCATATGTAATAGAGGCAATTTATCCTCGTATTCATGTACATACTCTTGATAATATTCACTATCTTTGTGTTTAGCCCCACATCTCTTAAGACCCCACACAACAGTTCTCTATTTGCTCCATCATACGCTTTCTCAATATCTAGAAAAGCCAAGTACACTCGTCGACCCTCTTCATTCATTAGTCCAATGACTTCACTCACAACATACATTTTATCTCCTGCTCTTCTATCGCTGCTAAAACCATTATTTTCCTCACCATCACTCCCGCTCGCTCAACACACTTGCTCAGTCGGTCATTCTAGATAGCACAGAAGATTTTTCCCAACAGTGTCAGCAAGGGCAATGGGGTCAGATTCTAACATTTTTGCGACAGCTAACCTCTACCCTAGTTATTGGAACATCCATCTCACTCATATCGACCTTCTCAAGACTCACGCAGTTTTGCTGGATATGTACTTCCTCATTCATCCCACCTATGTTTTCCCAGTAGTCTGTTATAGCCACTTTCATCCTTACCCTGTCTGTCACATACTCTCCCTCTATCAGTAACCCCTCCACTTCTTGGCGATCTGTGCTACCGTCACCCCTTAGAAAGCGGTTCTACTTTTGTCCCCCTCGTTCACCGTTTTGTACCAAATATTTCACTCGCTCCCTTTCATATCGCACCACATATTCCCTTTGACTTTGACTTTTAGAGGGAGCCTAACGGTGCGTTAGGGCTTTAGTATCAGCCGAGTACTCCCGTGGTCAACTCCTCACACAGGGCCATCCAGCCCCTCCATACCCTTCTTCCTCTCCCCCCCACACCTTCTCCTGGAAGGTCTTGAAAACACTCATAGCCCCCTCAGTCATAGCCTCCTCCAGTCGTAAAACCACCCCCATTCCCCTATCCTCCCTATCAAACCACCCACGCACTACTCCCGCACAACACTCCCTCTTCATCACCTCTATGAGAGAGCCCCTTTCCCGTTCATATCTACTACACTCAACAACCACATGTTCAACAGTCTCATCCTCTCGAAACTCACACAGCCCACACTGCTTACTGCCCCCTACATTCCACCTATATGTTCTTTCATTAACACCCAAGCTCTTTGTCCTCACCTTGAATAGGAGTTCACTTCCAAAACACCCATCATAAAACTTCTCATGCCTAGGGCATTCTTTCAT
>LQNS02276883.1:22405085-22416177 GCA_001587735.2 Parhyale hawaiensis | reverse complement strand
TTTTTGGGGTGTGTGCTTTCTTCCCTTTTCAGCAGCATTACAGGACAGGTACAATTAGTAGAAAACAAAAGTGCTGTATTGCTTGGCAAGTGAAAGTCTAGTTGAGTGGAAATAGCAGCAATTAATAAAGGGAAAACTAAAGAACGTACCGACTTGAGGTCGTGTGGGCTTGTTCCCGAGAACCTCAGAAAATTTGAGTGAAAAAGAAGAAGAGAATGGTAGGGCCCACAGTACTGTACACTTTCACTTCTCAGATCTTGATGTCACTTTTCAGAACTTGATGTCACTTCAGAACTTGATGTCACTTTTCAGAACTTGATGTCACTTTTCAGAACTTGATGTCACTATTCAGAACTTGATGTCACTTTTTAGAACTTGATGTCACTTTTTAGAACTTGATGCCACTTTTTAGAACTTGATGCCACTTTTCAGAACTTGATGATTGATCAGGTAGGAACCCGCCTAAGTAGAGTTCGACTGTTGAGCTTCTTTAGCAGGAGCTAACAAGGGAGATGATAGCCTAGACTCTAGAGCCCTAATTAGACCAACTTCAACTAGGCACAGCTTTAGTTCAGCCCTGATTCCTTACTGTACGTACAAGGATGTCGGTAAGCTGTGCAGGCAATAGGTACTTTCAGTCCTGGGTTATCCCCAGGCATGCTACAGAACTGATGTTTCTGTTTTTGAATTTTTTGAAGTTTTAAAGTATCCGCTGAGTAAGGTTTCCTGGACCCCAGCCAGTTTAGACCTAACTAGCTATACCTACAAACCGCATTTCCGAGGGCGGCCGCCGGCAACCTACTCGCCAAGATCTTGGTGAGAAGTGCTACACTATGAAATGAGGTTCCACAGGTCGCGGCCCTCATAGGCGCCCACCCGCATTTCCAAGGGCGGCAACCTACTCGCCAAGATCTTGGCGAGAAGTGCCACACTATGAAATGAGGCCTACAAAGCTACAATAGACCCTGCAGTTTTCTATCGTTTCGAGCTCAAGAGCCTCCCGAAGCAGGAGCTAGAAATTGCTTCAGTGTCAAGACTCTTAAGTTAGGTCTAGGCAATATGCTTAGTTTCAGTTGGACATAGCCCTGAAAGTATTACTTTCCAGATAATTTATTTGTAGGGTAATGTCTCAATTACCGAATGCCTTTCTATTACCAAACGCAATAAGATTCCTACCTATATTCGGTAATAGATGGGCATTCAGTAATTGAGACATTACCCTAGATAACTTCTTAGGTGGTTTTGCACAGCTTTTAATAGGTTTATTATTGATATTAAATGGAGTTATCATTGAACACAGCGCTGTAAATAGCCAAATTACAAAAGCCTCTGTCAACTTTGACCCTATTTTATAACTGTGTGTGAAGGATGGATGCAACAATCGGCCTATGTTTAAAATTGCCGCATTTCCGAGGGCGGCAAACTTGTCGACAAGATCTTTGCGAGAAGTGCCACACTGAAATGAGGTTCTACGGGTCGCGGAGCTCCTAGGCGCCCACTCGCATTTCCGAAGACAGTAAACTTGTCGCCAAGATCTTGGCGAGAAGTGCCACACTATGAAATGAGGTTACACAGGTCGCAGCGCTCCTAGGCGCCCTCTTGCTTTTCCGAGGGCGGCTAACTTGTCGCCAAGATCTTGGCGAGAAGTACCACACTATGAAATGAGGTGAAATTGCAGCTGGAAATATCTTCCTTAGCCTACCTAATACCTAGGTTCAAGACAGACAAAAGAATCCGGTTAGCCTAATTATGCTATTGTCTTTTAGCTTTGTGATATCTCTTAATTTTATCTCATAATTTAGAACCCATCCTTCAGATTGCTGCTTCACGTTTTCATTGTGTCCATTGGGCACATGGAGTCTTCCTCTACTAGCTCCAAAGCTCTAGATAATCTGTGATCACCTGCAGCAGGATACACCTAGGGCTAGGCCTATATCTGAAGCATAACTCTGATAATCTAATGGCTTTTCAGGGCCCTTATAGTCATTCATTTCCAGCATCAAATTATGGTACTATCCTTGTATAACAGAAGTCCTCAATTCAGACATAGGAACCAACTGACTCTATGGCATCATCGAATGACACTTTGCAATTTATCAACCCTATAAATAATAATAATTTTCAGCAGAAGCCAGTGCAGGTGGTTTTCCCAGATGGAGTGATAGTCTAGTTGACTTTAACTTTTACCCTTAGAGATACAGGAATGGGAATAGGTCAGAGTCCTGATCTTTTTTCCTTACCAGAGTAAGACTTCCTAGGTTCTTCTTGGATCTCCTCAGTGGCCCTAGGGAGGAAGTTTGTCTCTTGGAGCCAATCCAAGAGACTAAGCGGGCCTACATCCAGCTAATCTCAAGGTTACCTACCCTCCAGATGTTACAACTCACAAACAACGAGAAGTCTTCAGAAGAAGATAACTGTTCTACGCCAATTACGCTTAGCGGCAGCAGAAGTTTTACATAGGCAATAAATACCTACGGTCTCCTCAATCGGGAATGTTTGTTATTGAACATGTAAGTCTTAGCGTAGAAGTATGACAACAGAAGACCAGAGGGTTGGGGGTAAGCAGAAGCTGAGAAGATTCTTGGTCTTATTGAAATTCAAAGTTGGATGATAGCACTTTTTGGATGTACGGCCACAGTAAGAGGCATGTTGGGGCCTCTAACATGCTTGCAGCCAGTTGAGGGTGAAGGCTGACCAGTCTTCTAGGCTGGAGTCCGCTACTGTCCCGCAGATTCTGCCCCACTTTCGATTACTTGGCCCGGCGAGCTTTTAGCTACTGCTACCGATAGTAGCAATGTCAACAGATAATGCTCACCTCCTGGTACTAGATGGAACTTAGATGATGTTACATCGGCCCTTTGGATCTAAGTATACCGGTAACTTCTTCCTTACAGGGCAAGATCAGTATTGAATTCCAAGGAGCTGTGGTATAGTTGTGTTCTACAGAGGCTGAGAGAGAAGTTCCCCAGCGAGGCAGGTATTTCCCTGCTCCCCCTAGTAGGGATGGTTTTGCCTTAGGGAACGACCATCCAGTTCACAGGCCTTATAAGGTTGGTTACGCTAAAATTATCATTTCCTTCTTGAGGATTTTAAGCTGTTTGAACTTGCTTGATCGCCAGTAAGGCAAGTTATTTAGTGGTAAAGGGACCGTTGCGGGTCTCAGATACCTCGAATTCTGCGGCCAGAGGAGTAACCTTTGGAGTTCTTGTAGGATTATCCTAATCTCCTAGATGGTCTCTCCTTCATTTCAAACTGGATGGTATTCCCCTGAGTTCTTGGTTTATCTTCAGTGTATATATATATATATATATATGTATAGATATTGCCTAATTTGGAACACCTGATCTCCCAGTCCAGGGAATCACAAAACCCCTCCCTGCTTTGCAGTGGGTAGGTTGGTGCTGTCTGACAGAGGTTCTCTGCCAAAGTGACCCACTGCAAATATCCGGAATGTTGTGAGGGGCTGACCCTCATTATTGATTTTTCTATGTAATTAATGATTTATTCCTTCCATAATCACCTTGTGTTTACTGTGCTTCACCATTTTGTTTTCTTATCTTTTCAGCTTTTGCATGCTTGCTAGTTATCCCAGTTTAAATTATCCCTGTTTGAGTGCACTTTGCTTACTGTGCTTCACTGCACTTTCCTTGCTGTGCTTTACTGGTACCTATACACACACTTGCCATTCAGCACCCTGACTGGCATCCAGTAGGTATTACTTTGAGCAGAGCATGTTTCACTTCATGAGTATTTCAAGGCTCTTTTAAGGTGAGAACAATTCATACCCATGCATCCTGGTGCTGCGGTAGGTTGCGATACACTGTGACTGCAATACCTGTATATGTCATTCATAATCTGGCATCATTATTGGTTCTTGTTTTTTACTGTGTTACCTATGTGCAATAACTTCTCGTATCTGGCTTACACATGTGCAATACCTTACTTTACTTGTGTGCAATAATTTAGCTTAATGTCTTGTCCTGGCATGAATACTGATTGTGTTGCTTGCTTCCTTTTGCATTGGCTTTTTGCCTCATTACTGAAGCTTGCCTACTGCCTAATTAGTGACTGTAATATCTGAGCCATTATTGCTCTTCAGCATAATACACAAATAACCACGAGACTGGTGGGGGCTATAATTACATTATTGAGACGATTATTTAGAGGAGGTTATTTTTTTAACTTCAGAGCGGCCAGGCCAGTATTGGCTGGTGTGAGCAGTTGACCTGTCATCTGAGTGGAGCCTCTGTCAGCCTGTGTTCCTGTGTCATCCTTTGAGACAACTACCTCCACGCCGCTCTTGCCTACCTCTGCTTACCACCATTTTTATTGAGTTTAGCATTTTGCGGAATTTACTTATCTGCAAGCTTTGTGTTGCGTTCTTTAATTTCCTGATTTTTGTTCATGATACTTGCATTATCAGTGGCCCAGTTTAGATCCTGTTTTCCTTTTAGTTTCTTGAGTTTGTTTGAGTAAATATCCCTTACTATCAGCTACTGATCTTTTAATTTAATTTAATCTTCAGCCCATTGTACCATAACTACCATAACCCACTAACCTTCACCAGTTCATCTTTCATGTAGCATTTATTTTACCCGTATACTGTGTTTGGTTTAATCATCTATTTTTGTTTTTGTTGCTCTCCCATTCAGTTTTTCTTGTGCTGGTACTATACCAGCCTTACCGGGACATTTAGAAGGGGTTACCCGTTTACAATTGACAGCCCCCAACAATGTTGCTGCAATATTTTTGCAGTGGTGAATGTAGGCAGAGTACCTTTGGAGTTCATAAGAACCCAAAGCCCTTCGTTTTGTGATTTTGATTGAAGGAGACATTTGCTCGCAGTCATAGTGAAGAGCCTAGGGAGACCAGGGCTTTTAGGAGAGGGCAGGCCTGCCAGCCTATGATGTCATCTCCCCCTCCCCAAAGAAAATCCAAAGTTCTGTCTTCTACCAATTAGGTAAAGAACTTTGAAAATTGACCAAATCCTGCTCATACCACCTATGGTGCATTACTTTGAAATTTTACCAAGTCCCATTACTTATCCTATAAGGGCTCAAGACTTTGATTTGGTCAAGTCCTGGGCTTATACCTACACAAGAGCAGGACTTCGAATTTTTGACTAAGTGTAAAAAAATTACTAGCAAGTACCTTTGTTAATGTAGAGTGTGGTGACTCGGAACACCCTCCTGGATGGGAGAGTGCCAGCCATTGTGCCAATGCCTTGAGTCATGGTGCTGTTTGACAGAGGTACTCTGCCTACATTCACTACTCCAAAAATATCATTGCAACATTCCGGATAATCTTTGCACCTTGTTATCTACCTACCATATATATAAAAAAACTGAATTTCTTATTCTTCTGTAATTTTTTTCAGATATGTATTCCTGTCAGTTGTTTTTGTATAGGCTATAGTAAAATAATTTTACACAATGGCTACTGTGAATGGAAACTTAAATGATACTTTTGACAATTCTGAAAGTGTTGTCAATGACTGGGAATTTTGCTCCATGTGTGGTACTATTATAAATACAACAAAGCCTGATCTGCCTACAAACTGTGTTGCCTGTCAACATCCAATTGACACATCAGGTATGTCTTCCAAAGTTTACCCAAGTTCCTCTTGATCTTATTTACTGTTTGGGGCATAAAAATGTAACTTTCTCCCATACTGAGTATGTATTTTGATGAGATACCTACCGGTACTGCTGTCTGTGTTCAGCCTAGTATGAATTGCACTGTGATGTCTCACTGAAAACAGAGGCTAGATAAGACTTTAGGTATCTTCCTGTGGCTAGTATGGAGACTGCATGTACCTATATGAAATAGAACATATTAAATATGTTGATAAGGGCTACTTAGTTTTAATAAGGAATTGGTGGAGTGAATCTTAGTTATTTCATAATCTTTTTCCATTAGCTATTGGCTGCAAAATGATTGCTTGAGTTTTTTTAACTGTTTCATTGCAGATCTTTTTGTACCACTACTATAGTTTGGTTGAATTTGAGGTTGCTTTTATTTAGTTTTAGTGACAACCACCTATACTTTTGAAATATAGCTAAGCTTCAAATTCCATTCTAGAAATTTGACTTTAATCCCGAAATCCATAGCCAGCCCCCCTCTTATCATTTCTGTAGGGTACCTATAATAGGCAAGTAGGAGTAAAATCAATAAGTGTTTTTTTTTTCCTGGGTTGTTTGGCTAGACAGATAAGGATTTTTTTTAGCAAGCAAGCATTGTTTTTCCAATTCAGTTTCTTTATAGTAGGCTATAATAGTTCCCCATAGGCTAAATTTCTGATGCCAAGCAACTCGAGTTGTTTGGTAGTTCTCATTTATTACAAAGAAGTGTGCTAAACATGCCCTGCAATGAATGGTAGCTAGCTACTATGTTTCTAAAATACATTTATTTTTGCAGCCATCATTGGCAAAGTGAAGAAGTACAAATTAATATTAACGCCATGGGATTTTTACATCGGAAGCAAGAAAGCAAAGAAAGCAGCTGCTTTACAAAGTGAAGAAGGTCCTGGAGGTCCAACTGATGAGGTAAGACATTTTCTACTTCCCTTGTAAATATGCAGAGCTGTTGAGGTACGACCTTTTCTACTTCCCTTGTAAATAAGCAGAGCTGATGAGATATGACATTTTCCACTGCCTTTTTCTTTGTTGAGTTGGGCACAGCCATTCTTTGAGGTGTTGGTAGTGCGGCCCACAGCCCTTTTCACGCCAGGATAAATCAACCCTTTTGTTAAAACAATAATAAAAAACAGAATTCCTGAAAAAGTTTTTGATCCAAATGTAAATTACTTTTTTTAAATGGTTCTATTGATAATAGCTATAGATGAATTATATCTGGTCTATGCAGGAGCTGCTATGTAACTTTATTTTCCAGTATAGAACTATGTTTGATGACAAACTAGTTATAGAAGTTATAGAACTATGTTCAATGACAAATCAATAGAACTAGTAGGTATGCCATGCATAGCTCATGTTTCATACTTGAATACATTGCTACCGCCTAGAACCTTTGGAAATTCCACAGAACAGAGTCCAGTTAACTGGCAGTAGATGAACCAACAGGCCCATTCCCAGGAAAAAAGGTGTTTCATTAACCCAACCCACACCAAGCATACAAAATACAGAGATATGTTCCAGGACTAACTGCTCATCTGTGATCTGTAAAACCTAGGAGCTTCAATAGAAGAGGAGGGAGCCCTGCGGCCCATTCACAGATTCGCCATTGAGTCAACCAGATCTTTTATGGGTGTGAGACACGGTCATGAATCTCATTGGTGGAAGTGATGGGGGAGCAGCAGACAAACTGAGTTACTGATATGCAATTGGTGCATATGCAACTAGCTGCAGTCATAAGTGACTCTTTACTGCCATGCGATTGGTGCAAATGGCGACTGGCGGCAGCTATAAGTGACTCTTGAGCTTCACGGACGAGGCTCCTGGCTCCCTTCTCTCTATTGAAGCTCCTTGTGCGAAACGCAACTTAGGACGGACCTCTGTTGTTTCTGAGCTAGTATCACTGATACTTTATCTTTCATCTAATACTGAAAGCAAAACGCTCCAACATAGTTCTGTAGCTAATGAGCTACTAGCTAACCCTGTGACTTGCAGTTTTGGTGCCAGTAGAGTACCTATGTGGCCTAGGCTACCTGAACTTCAATTAAATGCAATCAATGTATGCCAGTAAGTTAGGGTAGGGACCTATTCCAGCTAAACTTTACCTAACTCATACTGTGAGGTAGCCCGCATAGTATACCTACTGGTCCTGCAAAAGTAGGTATATGATTATAGTGATTATTATTGAAGTAAATGGTGTTTATTGCAGTCACGTAACTGCAGCAAGTGCGGCAACAGAGGCATGCAGTACACCACTGCTCAGCTGCGCTCCGCCGATGAGGGGCAGACTGTCTTCTATTTCTGCGTCAAGTGCAAGTAAGTTCGCCCTAAACTATCGAGGTAGAGAAAAGGTCTTCAAAGTCAGATCTGTTAGCTGGGGTAAAAAAAGTTACAAGTCAAATTCGTTGGATGACCTTCTCTTTGCTTCCAAAAAACTACTCGACTCTTTCATTAGGTTCACCCATTGCGTGTTATGAGGAGTTCCGGCCCCGGGAACCCATCGTTGGCTACCTTAGCCGGTGCTAGACCTTCAAGAGTCAAGACGTCTTTGCTTCATTTCACTTTTGTACTCCTCCTACTGAAGATGCTTTGTGCTGTTCTTCCTCGTCATTCCTGCCTTGCTGTTTCCATGCATATTATTCTAGTGCGAGTACACCCTCGTGCTGGAGTTCCACGTCTCTGTCAGTATATTGTATGTCCCTTGCTTTTGCTCTCTGAAATAACTGGGTTGTAACTGGAGAAACTCAAACTAAGAAAGAGCATCACCACCGCATCTCTTAGTTGGCACCAGGCAAATTTTTCTCTTCATTTTGTGTCCATGTGTGTGTGCATAATTTATATCCGAGGCTGCAGATTATATTCATTTGTAGCAACCTCACTTGCTCCTGCTGTAACTGGTAAGCAGGGTTACGGAGTCGAAGCATTGAGGTAGAGAGAGTTGGAGCAGCCGGAAACCCACTTGTTTAAAGAGTCAGAATGGGAAGGTAGAGCCTGACTCCAGAGAACCAATTTACAAAATATCTAAATTTAATCGAAAAAATCTATTCATAATTTCTCATCTTCAGTTCTTAGAATAATCAAGGGTATTGGTACTGTGAACATATATTGTTTCTGGCTTAATTCATGTGTTTACCATTGACAGTGACTTCTTAGATGGTGCACATTGGTGCAGCCGAGTCTTGCCTAATGCTGATTATTTATACGATACTTTATCAACTAAATTGATAATTTCAGTCCCAAGTGGTGCAAATAACAGATTCCACTTCAAATGCTAACAAAATATTTTCCTAACTTTACTGTTGGTGTACAGTTTTGGCACGCAGTGCTTAAAGCCCCGTAGAGACCTTGCAGCACGTCACTGCAACTCGTCGTCGCTAGCGCTCAACAAGAGGGTATTTTCAACACGAACGGCAAGTTCAGCAAGCTAGATTTCATGTTGCAAGTGCGCTGATGCAGTCGGGCTAAGTCGGCCTTGAGCAGTCATTGAGTACAGATGTAGTGTCGGTGAGGCGCTCTGCGGCACACAGTCCCTATGCTGCACAGAGCAGCCCCCACACTAACTAGGTTGTCGTCAGACATATTCACTCCTTCAAAGCGTATAGGCAACTAACCGCTGCCAGCGGCCCTTTTCAGAAAAACCAAGATTTGAAAAAAAAATGTTAGTGTTCAAGCGAACAGTATTAACGAAGTAATAACAGATTTTTTATTTTACGTTCACCTAATGAGAACACAGGACATTTTTTTATAATTTCCTTCACAAATGGCGACTTTATTGGTATATTTGGCTTTTTTCAGCCTTGCAGAGTATTGCGTGTAAACGCCACCATCGCATATGTCTTTTTTTACTCTTTACTGAATTCTGGCGGAGGCTACCATGGAGCAGAGCCCATTTCATGGAATACTATCGAGTTGTTGGAAGTCTCAAGGTCTACTGTTTGAAGATCAATGCCTGAAACTCAATTGAGAAAGTCGAAGCCAGCGCACCTACATGAAATAGCCCATCCAGCAAGTCAAGCCTCTATGGTTTACTTTTGGCGCCCAATTGAACTTGCCCTTAGTACCTAATTTGCTGCCTTGCGAGAATTCTCTCACCGTAAAAATTTTTTTGAATTATTTCTTGCTGTTTCACTGTATGGCTAAGGGAAAAAATTCTCTTAACGCTGGCAAGAAAGCGTGGACGCACCGTGAAGGCTTTCATAATTCAAATCAAATCAGATAATTTTGCCTACTGATTCAAAGCTACGTTTTTGTTACATGAACACATTGTTTTCGATGCAGTGCAGGTATTCTGTCAATCTAAAACTCCTGTATGTGTCATAATGAGTAGCAACAATGCTTAAGAGCACCAGATTTTGAAATTTACTGGCTAAATTTTGAAGTCGTGAAGTGGATAAACACCTAGACGCTCGGCGAGTCACCTTGGATCGAACATTTTGATCGGTTTCGTGCCTGTTCAATACGTGTCACAAACGAGATAATGAAATTATAATTATGTGCAAGTAAGAAAAAAATATGACTGGTGAAAACTTATTTCTTCATTTCAAAAACTTATTATTTTTTATATTAGCTTACCTACACGAGAGTCACATGCGAAACACCAATATTAAGCGTGTTTTGAACAGAAAAAACATAGAAACCAAGACGATAACTGAAAAACCAAGATCTTTGTTTAAAAACCTAGCGCTGGCAGCACTGACCGCTGCTGCAACAGCACACTCATCCACAGGCCAGTGTTTACACAGCGGCTGTTTTTAGACGCCACTACTGCGACGAGTTGCAGTGACGTGATGCAAGGTCTGTACGGGGCTTAAGACTTTGTCTGTAACTGTATAAACAGTTTTCTGATGACAATGAATAATGAAGTATAAATATGTAAAAATTTAAGGTCCTAAATGCTACCAATAATGCCAATATCATTGTAAGTATGAAAAAGTACATGCCTTAGCATAATATGTGTGTAAATTGCGGTAAAATGCAGTTAGACAAAATTAAGGGTCTCAGTGAATGCTAGTCAGTTGTATTGAGGAGCCTGAAAAGTAGGTGGACCAGGAGTCTAGGTCCGAGTCGGAGAAACTGGAGGGCCAGGAGTCGGAGTCAGACTCGGGCCATCCGACTCTGCAGTTGAGTTTCTGAACAACATTGTCTGGACTCAAAGGGAGCAGTTTTTGGTTAACCCTTTCGCTATAGAACTCTGCCTGTTGATGGGAGTCAGTTCCCCACCAGAAGATCCATAGGCTGCTGCTGCTACATGGACCTTAGTTGAGACTACCTTCGGAACATTTTTCTTTCGTGTCCACTCCCAGTAGCTCGGTGCCACGGTGACTGACTCACAATTCAATTCAATTCCATTAGCAGGGTGATGTGCATCAGGCCATGGGCAGACCCGCAACATCATATCTTTGGATCGATATACCTGCGTAGTTCTAAATAATACTTGTTTTGCCACCATATGGTAGCCGGTC
>LQNS02276883.1:22373156-22386774 GCA_001587735.2 Parhyale hawaiensis | reverse complement strand
AGAAAAATGACGCAGACAAACAAACGGATGGGCATATCTTCACCAAAAGTTAATCATCTGTTCCTCCTAACAATCCCTGTAAATTTCATCCAAATCGGTTCATAACTTTTTGAGTTATCCTGGTGACAGACAGACAAACACGACGAAAACATAACCTCCCTGGCGGAGGTAAAAATGAAAAGCAAAGTGGCTGCACAATTTATATAGGTATCTACTTTGCTTATACAATGCTTGTGTTATGCAGATGTGTGTTGGTGCGTCTATCTAATGGCAAGGAGATGATTGCCTTCGTCCCAGGGGAAGGACACACTTTACAGGAACATAATGTTGTGTTGGTGCGGCCTGGACGACTCAGAGACACGCCTGGTGTCAAGATCAGATGCATTCGTGGCAAATATGATCTTGGAGAAGTCGTGAAGCGCACTATGTAAATAGCAAGAACAGCTCGGCCTTGAGCAGGTAAGCATCTTGCTTCTCAGTGCCGTCAAATTTAGTTGATTTTCAACAACTAGCGTTTAGAATTTCTCACATTGTTAGTATATATATGTTAATATGTATACCTATCGTAGAAAATTTGTAGCTACTGTACCTGATAGTCAATGCCCTAATAAAAGGCTGTACAAATTATCTCGCTACCTGACAATTTCTTTGATTGCATTAGATAACGCTGGTAATGAAACTTTAATCTCATCATCGCTCAGCACGCCGGTATTGTGCCATTAGTAGTAAAAATTACGTGGAGCTGCTCAAGCGAGAACAGTGCTAAGTAACCAGGGTAATATTTTTTCAAAATGCTGGAAAGTGTTTGGGTGATCGGCGAATATGGTTCACCAAGCGATCCTCCAAGGCTCAAATAATGTCTTCGTTCTAATTATCAGCTTGTAAAAATAGTTTACATAACGAAGTTCCAGTATGAGAATATCAACAGTGAAATTACGAACTTGTGGTAAGCTTCAGGGCCTTGTTGGTTCTGTTGAGATTAATAATTTACATAAACATGAAAGTCGATGTCTGTTGAGCAGCGTATAGGTAGGTATTTCGTGAGTGCTTTCACTGACTAGTGTTAGATATTCAATACTGTACCAAATGGAAGTAGCAAAATACGTGTAGCTTATAACAATTTATTGAAAATCATAGCAAAATATACCAACAGATAGAATCATCTTTAACAACAAATCTCACCTGGTAACAGCTTTTCTTTGTATATAGGTATGTCTTGAGCTCGTTAGTGGGGCGGTAAAACATTTGTTCATCACAACAACCCGTACAGGAAGACTTTCAATTATTTCATGGAGTTATCACATTTATCTCAAATTTATTCTTACTGGAAATATGGAAAAAAATTTCGCTAGCGCTGCGAGCAATACGCCCGCCTAGCGCCGAAAGCACAAAGTCTCTCAACACTCACAAATATTCTCATCCCAGAGTTGCGATCCAACCCACTATAATTAGAACAGGCCGACCACGTACATACATACATGATCAATGGACTCGGCAAGTCACCCTAATGATTCATAGAAATTATCTGACCACGGTAAAACTTATCTAAGAGCGAATCGCAGAGCAGAAAGTTCCGGACATGGAGGAGGAAATCAAGAGACGTAGACAGAGTCGTCTGCCAGCTGGCGTTGTGGCAGCTGGTCGATGCCATATCAAGTGACTCTCAGAATGTTGTAAAATCTTGCTTAGTAGTGCATTGTACAGTAGCTACAACTTCGCGCTTTTAGTGCGGTGCCAGATATACGGGGACATTAGCCAATGTAGGTAAACCATTTAGTAAAACTTATCTTCTACCGACGGACTTTCCCTTGTTTTTTAACTGAAATTAGATTTCTACGTTCTAAGAGTTCAACTGTATGCACATAAGGAAATACATATGCAGGTAGCCATGGAGTTGCATTTAGGTTAGTTTTTTTCCTTTTTATTAATAGTTACTTATTCGCGTTGGCATTGCTGTGATACAATATTCTACAACATTCGTTAAAGTCCGTCATGTCCTGGATACAAGTTTCCGTGCAATACGCCTGTAGATACGCTATGGGGTTTTTCTTGAGTTCATAGGATTTGGATTTTGTGTACACTGTAGATTCTTGTGGATTGATTCCAATTATTTATATTTTGGAACTGGGTATGTCATTACTATTTTCAGCGTTCAACCGTCGTAGGTAATTAGAATTAAAGTTGCGCATCCAGCCGCACACTGTAATCATAGTGAGTAGTCTTTGCCTCGAAAGAGGCGTGGAGAAAGGCGAGTGACTCTCACCGTATGCACGGGATTTCAGCAAAATAAAACAGAAAAGCAGCGGTCGAGGCACAGATAACTATATACCTGTATGGCGGATCAAACCTGTGATTCATCTAATAAAACAAATGTGAGTATTGCTGATGTACGAAAATTATAATAGAGCTTGCTACTCGGCTGGTGGCAATTCGAAAAGCTAATTAAGAAACTGTTGGACACGCATACATGACCAGGGTTTATTAGTCATTCTATCAATTTTGAGTTTCAAGACAAAGAGGTCTGAATCAGACTGTTCTACACGATAGCCCTGATTAGGTACAATTACAATTGTAACTCCCTCCGCACTTCAAATCTATAAACACTGAAAACAATGTGTCCGCGGCCGATTTTGCGAAGAGTGAATCGTTGAAAAAAAAATGTATACTTCACTAGACGCCATTGTTACAAATCATTGAAAAGCACCACATGAAACTACCAGCTATCCATGACGACTTCGAGTGCACTAATATAGGGTGGTACTAATAGTTTGAATTCAGCTTAGGGGTGTCTCGTCTAACCGGCAGTACGTCGAAAGGCAATCTCCAATTTATGATTATATATAACTGCACACAGTTTCTCTGAAAACACACTCTTGAAAGGTACAAAAATTGCAGCATCAACTGCGGTCTGCTAAATAAAAGTCACAATCCGTCATTACTGAGAACTGTTCAGAGTTATAGTTTTAGGACAACGTTTGGCATTCAAGTAAATTAACAATTATTTCTTCTCTTTCCAGGTCACTGGATCCAAGGGTTCATACTGACGCTACAAACTTCTATGTAAAGGCTAATCAATTTTCACGGGTCTGCGTACAACAGATACATTACATGAACGAAATGTACATCACCAACTAGTTTCATTGCCCTAAGCCTGTCATGTGTAACCTTATTTTTAATCACGTCTGTTGCCATGGCATCAACACAAGAAGAGCAGCAGCTTGACTAGTCTTCATTTGGCACGTTTCTTCGCCGCGTCGCTGCCACCGTTGACTATCTTCATGATGAAGTCAAAACCAATGAAACGTACCACTCTGCACAGCAAAGATACTTAACGTGGGGTACATTAGACTCAATGATAGATATCAATAAATGGACATTTACTATGACCATACGGAGTAGTCTCCGGCTCAGTTACCACAACGAAGGCAATCTCACAGAGGAAGAAAGAACATGCCGACAGCAGCGTGGAATTCTAACAGAAAGGCTTATCTACACTTCGATCCCATACTTAAAACAGCGGCAACTCATCAGAGAACAAGACATTTATTTAAAGTTCTTTGAGTCTAAACGAACTCGCTGAAAATTGAGAAATATTCGAACTGTACCGTTAACTCTCGCTGATAGAGGCTGCAGCTCAGACTCCAGGGTCCGACTCTGAGGCCTGGACCGTAAAATTCTTGACTAGACAGGCAATTTCTTCTGACTCCTGGAACCAAGGCAGCTGAGTCGCTGACAGTTAATTTTGAACTCAGATTAGATTATTGAATAGTTTTATTAAGTCTCAGTCTTCACAACTCAGGTGATCTAACTGAGGGAAAAAATAAGGGACATATAGCATGTCTATAGAGACGAAAAACCCATGCACGAATGTGCTCCCACACACAAGATTAGCGCGAATGGGAACAGAAAGTGGGAAAGCACGAGGAAGAAAAAAGTTAATATCAGTAAAAGTATGAAATTGGAAGGAAGCAAAGTGGGCAGGAACGACACGTCCCGAAGGCCTAACTAAGGTAACCTACAGGGTTCCCCTGGAGGCGCTGCTCCTGATGACACAGGATGGGCGACCATAACCCTATGCCCCCAGAGGGGAATTTCGAACTCCGATCTGAAGTTCTAGTACCCAACACGGGTGGATCCCTCCTCCTCCCCTCAGCAGTGTAACCAATATACACCTGAACGTGTCACAGATGCAGTAGTGCACTAGGTATGTACCAATTACTGAGCAGCTAGTGATGGCTACAGCGTAATTAATTCTCCGGCGAATACGCCATAGGAGCAGTAATACGCAAAGTAATGTATGGGTAGAAATGGCAACAGTGTCATCAATACTCACGCGAATATGCCGTAGGAGCAGTAGTATGCAAAGTATTGTATGGACAGGATCGGCTGCGGTGTAATCCACACCTCTGGTAATCTGAAAGCCACGGCTGTAGCAGTCAGGGCAGCACACCTCATGGCACTCAAACTCAGACCATCCTGCTTCGGCTTCTGCTTGACGGGCACTACCTACAAGCAAGTAGCATATATTAAAAGTACGAAAATATAGTCTGCATTATTTTCATTACTATTATCAGATTCAGATGAATGATTTTACCACGTCATACGACCCGATCCAAGACGTGAGACTGTATGTAATGTTGCATCCAGTATAAGCAATGTTTTATCTCAGCTGCCCTGCCGGAAAGTCTTAGGCGACTAGGTCTGCTACTAAAGGCGGGCTCTGTTGAACGAATTCCCTCAGCCATGCAGCACTGGGCAAGAGACGAAAAACAAAATGATAGCTAGCACTAAGAGGCCACTCGTTCGGTAAGGAGGGTCGATTCCGTGGCCTCCACACGGGAGCATATAGGAATCCCATGGGATGAGTCGCTTACCACCATTCAGCGGCCCACCTCACGCAACAACAAATGTAGAAGTCTGTATACACAACATACCTAACAACAAACTTACTTCAGCAGGAGCTCGAGATAGCTTTATGTTCCTGAGGTTCATACAATTTCTGACAAGGGTAGAGGCCTGCAAGAAGATACACTCTTGAAGGCAATATAGTCTGCATTTGTCAGAAAAACCCGAGGTATTCATAATTGCATGTCAGTATGTACGTTATGAATTCACCACAGGTTTGTAAAGCAGCTTAACATAAGGGTGACGAATGACAACGAATTTCATAAGCTCCAACGTGCATAATAAAAGTAGTAAACAAACAAGTTTCAATAACTGGGGCAGCTATTCTCTTACTTCGCATTCAACACTAGATTGCGTATATTTATTAGCTCCGCTAAAGGAGGTTCGTTCCTGTCAGAGTTTTTTTTTTGTCGGTGTCAGTCACTAAGATAACTTCACGTATTGACAACCTTTGAGTAATAAACCATTATCTATTGGCAACTTTCAAGTAAAACATCGTACCGTAAGTCATTTACGATGGGGCGACCTTGTGCGACTCTGCCCTTTCCATACGGCGACCGATTGAGAGTTAAGACTTCGCAGCTGCTAAAACATTTGCCACACCTTAGTCAAACTCACAAATGGACCAACCGATCATCACTAAAATTAAGCATTTATATCTTTCAACATTTACTAACAACTATAAGTTTCATACAGGTTCATTCAAACATTTTCTTAGTTATGGTGCTAACAAGCATAATACTAAAAACAGTGGCAAACTAACGAACGAACAAACAGATCATCACATAAATTTGGTCATTTACTCTTCGTGCTATACCTAACAACTCATGTAAATTTAATAAAAATCCGCCCATAAGTTTCTGAGTTATGGTATTGAGAAAAATGAGGCAGGCAAACAGACGGATTGTCGGTTCTTCACCCAAGTTAAATTATTATTATTATATTGAGTAGTTTAAGTCTCCGTCTCCACAGCAACGGCGATCTAACAGAGGAAGAAGCAAGGGACACATAGTGTGACGATAGACACGTGGAACCCATGCACGATGGTGTTCCCACACAGGATTAACGCGCATGGACCCAAGTTAATCATCTGTTCCTAACAATCCCTATAAATTTCGTTAAAATCCGTCCATAACTTTTTGAATTATCTTTGTGACCGATAGACAAACAACAAGACGGACAGACAAAAACATAACCTCCTTGGCGGAGGTAATTATGACAGATTACCTCATCGAGCTTGGCACCATAAAGACTGCTGTTGATTTCCGACTGCACAGGACCCGGACAGATCATGGTCACGTCAATGTGATCTATTGCTCCCTCGAAACGCAGCGCTTCAAAGTAGCCCTGCACAACAATAAAATGTTGGGTGTAGAAACATAAAAATTAGATTACCCTTTCTTTCCTGATACCATTTGTTGCCTTGCTCAGGGGGAAACGGGTAAGCCAAGCCAACTAACCAAACTGATACTAAAGAAAGAGTGAAGCCAGACGTAATGAACACATCTTTCAAGTAGGTACTAACGTAACCCAGTTTAGCAACAAATCTTGCACACTCTATTACTGGCATTTTTAAACCTTATTAGCCATTTGCAAGAGACCTGAAAGAAACACAAGCTGTCTAACAACATTTTGATTCCAGTAGCAGAATAGCGTGAAGAATATGTGGTACAGAACAGTTGAAGCAACATTGCAGAATATGTCTGAAATTTTAGCACCAAAGGTAATATCTTCCTTTATTAGAGGTATACCGGTAGTATCTCAGAAGTTTTTTGCCTTTCATTTGTAGATAGCTACCTGCACAAGACGTGTTGCAATACCAACCCCAATGCAACGCTGCATGTGGTGCACCAAGGTCACATTCAGAAACGCGAGAATGACTATCATGATCTGCTCACAGCAACTACTTTTGGAGGACAAGCAACGTTTTTTCCCGGTTGTGGTTAATGGTTGGCGTTTTTCCAATTGCGGGCGGGTTCTGAATACAACACACCAAACGACATAGCTACACGATAGAAGTCACAGCTTACATGCAAGGCGTGTTTGGACCCTGTATACGTAGAAGCCTGAGGAAGTCCGAATTTTCCAGCAGTGGAGGAAGTGACAACGTGATGGCCGCCTCCGACCTGTCCACAATACAAAGTATCAGCGGAACTGTCCTAACATTAGTGCATCTACTACATCCAATTCGCAATGATTATGAATAATTTGGGAAAATATCATTAAAAAAATTGCAATGATATAGGCAGATGAGCGAGAACTTATAGACACAAAGTGAATTTGCAACCAATGTTATGGAAATGGGCAAAAACAGCGCAACAGAAGAATTTATTCGAATAAGAGAAAAATGAATATGGGATAGGTTTCTTAGTACCACCAATCAGCGGCCCACTTTTGCGGAGTAGAACGGGAAGTATAGAGAACCCACCTCACTCGGCGAACTAACCTCAGCAGGAACTGGATTAGATGCAACATCCCAGGCGGGAACGTCACTCAGGAAGTCCAGTGACGTTGGACCACAAGATAATTCTGACAAGGATGGGATTTTCCAGAATAAAATCAGTCCCGGGGGCCGTGGCACTGTGCAATAACTGGCCTAAACTTACTTGTTTGAAATGCCTGTTGACAAGACGAGCTAGGGACAACAGGGAGAAAACGTTGAGCTCGAAGAGACTTCTGTCTACGGCGAGGTCAATTTTGTCCCAATCTGCCTGCTGGGCCCGACCTGCGTTGCTTATAAGCACCGACAGCTGTAGAAAACAATAACATTAATTGTACGGGGTAAGAAGACAATCATCATTTTCCTTCTGCTATTGAAAATCACAGTATCAAAAGCATTTGCCCATACTACAATCTACTTTTCAACCCATTTGCTAATGATGCAGGTCTCAAAACAACCTTTTTTCTTTTTTCAAAATCGACCGATTTTTTTTCAAAAACTGTAGTTTTTTCGATAGTTACGCCAAAAAAATCACCAGTCTTTGTAAGTAAGCTGAAATATAATAGGATATTGTGACCAAGTGCCTAAAAATAAACCAGTGTAACAGGAGTTTTCACTGCACAGAGCGAATTTCTAATAAATTTTATAATCAGCGGCTCATTTGTCAAACCTCTCTGACTACAGCACCAAATAACTACGCTGTACAACAGGTACCTATGATACTGTTCGTGTATTTTATTTTTTATTTTATTTTTTTTTTTTGCTGTAGCTTAAGGATACACCTGCTGTTTGTACAAAACCTGACGCCAAGCTGGAACCTAACGTATGGCAATGAATGTAAATTTAGGCCATAGAAAACAACTGTTTTTTTGCGAATGTTTCAAAACGGCTGAGATGTTCACGGAGCTCATCGCTGATGCCAATTCACTTAATGGAACCTTCACAATAATATCAGTGACTCGCTTGTATAGCATCTCCGCCCACATCACAGCCAGGGAGAGTTCTTAAGGCCACCCTACTTGACTTGATATGTGCCCATCAATGCAGTTTATAATTTTTTTAAAATAACCAATATCTTCATAATTCCAACGTTTCGGGTATCGTACCCATCATTAGCGAAACTGTTAGAGGTAAAATACAAAAAATTTACTAGCCGAGACTAAAACTTACAAGGACAATAGCAATGAACAATTACAGAATAACAAAAAGAAGCTAACGGTTGATGATATTTAACGGATATGCAGACTGTGCTTCATAGAGCCGAGGCTTCAATTTAAAAGTGAAGAGGGATTCTAAAATGCGCGAACTGACCGACGAGGACTGCGTACCTAAAATGGAGAAACTGTCAAGACTGACTGGGACGCCACACCGTTCTGCATGATGTCTCATCATGGAATGAGGAGGACTAGTAGTAGTAGTAGAAACCTTTACTAGCGCTTCAGTAGCACACTGCCTATATCGCGCCGAACTATTCCTGTGTTAAGCCACAGGCTCGTGCGCTACTAGGGCGCGGAATTCATCACATTTTATTTATTATAAAGTATTAAAAAGAATACCCTTATTATTTTTACATATAGTATATGCAATTCACAAAGAAACTGACAGAGCCGTAGTTGACGATAGTATTTATCGTAATGAATTCATCACAGTTTTTGATAGAGGTTACATCTGGTAAGAAAAGTCTTGAGAGCATTTCTGTTAAATTGGCCGCGAGGTCCTTCAGAAAGCATTCTTCGGAGGATGGAGTCTGCATCCCGACCAGGTAGGTCTGGATAGCATTCACTCCGCTCGTCGGAAAACGTGGGTCACTCGGCCATTAATTGCAAGACAGTAAGAGGTACGACGCAGTCATCACAATAAGGTTGTGGACGACCCAACCGCAGATAGTCGTGAGTGAGTCTCGTGTGCCCAATACGTAGGCAGCACATTGCGACGTCCATTCGGTGATCGTCGCTATTTGACGAGTGTCACTGTCGGACGGTTTCTTAATGAGGAGGACTAACCAGCACGCTTCCGGTGCGAGCACTCCTGCCGCTGTGTTCACAAACTCTGGTCATTATAGTAAGCACAGTCGAACCTATGTACGTAGACCCACAGAGCGGGCAACAAAATTGGTAGTCTACAGAGCTATGAACTGGTTAGTCCTCTTCATTCCAAGATGAGACAGCATGCAGAACGGTGTGGCGTCCGAGTCAAATTTGACAGTTTCTCCATTTTAGGTACGCAGTCCTCGTCTGTCAGTTCGCGTATTTTAAAATCCCTTTACATTTTTAAGTTGAAGCCTCGGTTCAATGAAGCACAATCTGCATATCCGTTAAATATCATCAACCGTTAGCATTTTTTGTCATTCTGTAATTGTTCATTGCTATTGTACTCGTAAATGTTAGTCTCGGCTAGTTAATTTTTTGTATTTTACCTCTACAGTTTCGCTGATGATGGGTACGATACCCGAAACGTTCTATTTTGATATATGTTTCGTACTGCCCCCCTGGTCTTCACCTCCCTAGTGATCCTGGATGCAGAAGATATTTGGATATAATTGACTTCATAATTCAATACAAGAAGTGCCAATCAACGAAAGCCCACCTTCCCCGATTAAACAAACACGGAAAAAACGAAACACGTTAAGTAGAAAAATTCATTTAGGGGTACATTAACAAGCTCAATATTCAGTGCCCCTCCAATGGACCACTGGAGACACCACAGCTAGAAGACGAGTAGAGCAGAAGAACAACGCTTCTCTCCCAGGTGGCGAGAAGCCTGGGGTGGGGTACGATCACCCGGCCGCGGCCCAGTGCCCTTCATCATAAGCCCCCAAAGCAAGTAGTACAAGGATTACTAACAGAGAAATACTAAGGTAAGTCGAATCATGCCAAATTGTCAGTGACACTCTTTCTCAGCACATCTGCTAGAAGGTCTCCAGCTTAATGTCACCTCAGAGATGAGTTCTGTTGGTCTCAAGTGGTCAGCGTGCTACAACTGGCAGGAAATACTGCGCGGAGAGAAGTATTGAGGACCTACTTAGCTCTACAACCTAACTTCATCAGCAGGAACTGCGGCCAGCTGCAACTTCTCCCGTGGAAAAGGCACTCTGAATAGCTCCTGGGTGAGTAAGGCCTATATATATTCTGACATGGAAAAGGCTCACCAGAATATATACGAGGATCTCCGGAGCAAAAAACATCAACCATGCCTTATTCCACCATGCAGTAATAGTGGTTTCTATAAGATGGTTAAAGCCTCCCTCAATAATTACAGTAGGAAGCTTTCTAACAGAGGAAAAGGTAGGGATGTATATGTTACCTTTGATTAAGCAAATACAATTTTTTACTTTATTTTTCAAGATATATAATGTTTATCTGTGAATATCAATATTAACTAAATGTATGGCTATGTTAAAAATACAAACAGCACTTGTAAAATAAATAGTGATTTGCTAAGTTTATCATACAATTTGCTTATTTACGAGTTTTTTACTGTTACCTCAGATAATGCAACAAGTTAATAAAAACGTCATAAAGAGGAAATAAATACAAGTGAACAGGAATATTTTTATGAAGCGTCCAAAACCATGAAATTAATTATAATGAAAACAAATAAACAATTCAGTAAACACTGAAATAGGTGTTCAGTAGTGGTAAACGTGAATTAATTTTGAACATGGCAACTTCCATTTTTCATGATTTTTATAAGGCGGTTATCAACAGACTTTGTCAGGTTTGATATTTCAGATGGTAGAGTAGAATCTGCAGCTGTTTTTACAGCATTCCACAGGCTTACTTTGTTCGAAAACTGCCGACCAACTTCTTAGACCTTCCTTTTGATCATTGCCCAGAGATTCCCAATGGGATTTAAATCGGGGCTATTCGCTGGCCAGGTCATAATCCTTTTTTATTCAAATCCTATATCTGCAAGCCAGTTAGCAGTGTACCGTGCTCGGTGTGAGGGAGCGTTATCGTGCCGAAATACCAATTTGGATCTGCGTGCGATAGTCTGCTCATCAAGCCATGGAATCAAGTTGGCTTCAAGAAACTGGCAGTACCTTTCTGCATTCAGTTTAACTTCTTCTGCCACTTCAAATGGACCAATAAGGATGTCACCTATTCTCCAGGCCCAAAACATCCCACTTAAGCTGTGTCTGTTGAGGTCGGTCAAGGAGGACCCATCCAGACGCCCATCCATCTGGACCATCAAGAGTGGCTCGGTATTTGTCAGTAAATCTGACATTGGAGAAATCAGTTTTTAAGTTCTCTTCATCCCATTTGACCCTATTTTCTTAATGAGTTTTTGTTAGAAGTGGTCGTTTAATTGCCTTTTTCACTTTCCCTAGCTTTTGGAGAACCTCACATCTTGTCTTTCTGCTTAATATTGGGGCTCCAACATCTTCAAATATCGCCTTACTTGTGGAAAGTTATTTTCTAGCCATAGAAATCTTCAAAAGTCATATATCCCGAGCAGTCAATTTCCTCGTAGAGGCTCTATCCGGAGTTTTTCTGTTGACCTTACCTTCGATTGCATAAGCCTCAATTGTTCGGTGATCAGGCTGTAATTCCTTGAAAACTTCGAGTGTTATCATACAAGAAGCAAATAACGAGGTCAGTTTGATCTTTTCATCACTGGTTAGACCGCTTTTTTTGCCCGCCCATGTTGACTAGGGAGTGATATAGCATAATCTGGTGTAACAGCAGAACCCCGTGCGATAAGCAAATGTTGCCAAAACGTGGGAAATGGTTCCATTTTATTTTTCTCTCATTGTTATTATAGATTATAGTTACAAAATAACTACCTGTGCACTAACTTACTATCAAAATTTCAAATGTTTAACACTTAGACTATCTTGAATAATAAGTAAAAAAAATTGTATTTGCATAATCAATGGCAACGTACTGTAGTAGGTCGATAGTCACGTGGAACCCATGCACGAAGGTGTTTCCACACAGGATGAACGCGCATGGGAACAGCAAGTTGGGAATGAAAAGCAGGTTCCAGGTTAGTAAGAAGGTTTTCTAGAACAGCGCTTCTAGGCCGCATCGCGCCGAAGGCCACATTTCTGTCGGAAGGTCGTGAGTGACGGCGAACTCACATAAGTGAACTTTCTGTCTCAAATTTATAGAGCAAGCGCATATCCAACCCTACAAGGCTCGGCCAAGCGAATTCGCTCAGCCGGGCTGCATTGGGAAACAGACAAAAAATGAAAAGAGAAGAAGACAGAAGCGCTCATGCGGACGGTCCCTTCCGAGGCCCTCCGGACAGGCGTAATTAGAAGTCCCACGGAGTAGGTCAGCCAACCTCGATCGGCGGCCCACCTCGCGGAACAGAAGAGGAATTATAGAGAATCTACCTTACCTAACAAACTAACATTCTCAGCAGGAATTGCGGCCAGCTGTAACATCCCCTGCCTGCCAAGAAGGCACTTGGGACCAGGGTGGCAAAAATCATCGTTCTTTTTTTGTTTAAACCAAAAGCCATGGTTTTTTGGTTAAAACAAAAAAAACGGTGTTTTCTTTTGGTTCATTTTTTTATATTTTGTTTATTTTTTGCAGTATTTTAGGAATTTTATCCAACATTTAAAGGGTTTTCTGCTGTGTAGACACATGTAGGTAGCTAATCATCAATAATTTTAGTCACTTCATTTCAACTTCCTATCGTAGAAGAATGATTTCAAGATGGAGGAGTTACGAACAAGCAGTTAGCAGAGTACCTGCATTTACTACGGCTACAGCTAATATGCAAACTGCAGATATGCTATGATTTAAAACTGCAGTGTCAAATCCTATGAAAAGCTTGAAAACACTTCAAATTACAAATACAACTTGACAGAAATAGCAAGCTTCTAGCTATCTGATAACAGAGTAATGAACTAAAGGAAGTAAAACCGCTATGAAATCCTCTGAAAACATAGAAACACTCCAATATAGAAAGGCATTTTTATAGAAATAGCTACCTACAAGCTAATTAAGAGCAGAGTAATGAACTGAAGAAAGTGAAATCGCTATATGACAACATGCTTCTCATGAGTTCACTAGCTATCTAATAGCAACTACGTATACCGTATAACTACTACTTCTAATTTTCAGTAGCTTCTAGCTTACCAGAATATAATTAGGCATGAATCTCTGAAATTCACTAGCATAAAATTCAATAAGCTATAGGTTTTTATTAAACGTAAGTTATATTTGACCATAACTGTCCTAACACTCAAAACAGATTCCTGAAAAGAAACACATTAACTCATCCTTTCAGCTGTGTCACCAAAATTTGATACTTTCTAGA
>LQNS02276883.1:22318192-22352698 GCA_001587735.2 Parhyale hawaiensis | reverse complement strand
AAAACTGCTATCTTTCTTTCCTCTGTGATGATTCACTTCCAATCCCCTCCTCCTCAACCTAGCAGCCAATTCCTCGAGGCTCTGTCAAGCTGCTCCAGAAAGCAAAGAATGCAACGGGAGGACTAAAATGAAACTTAGACCGTTAGACGTAACTGCACGTAACTAGCAAATTTACGTCGACGAGTCGAAGTTTTTGAGTATGGGACCTCGGGTCTTCGTAGGTTGTTTTCTTAAACAGATCACCATATTTTTTCGATTTATTTCATTCAATCTCCCTCTCATGATTGGCCAGGTACTTGAGCTGCAAAATACTGTAAAATGTTGTCAAGTATAGAAAGTTAGTCATGTCAGGTCGCCAAAATGGACCAAATTCGGCTCTAGTGCTGTGAAGGTTTCCACTACCATGCATTGCAATTTTCTATAGATAATAACTAAATTAGTGTGTATGTTGTGCGCGTTTGATGGATTTGCGCGATCGATCGCGCTGCGCAATCGGTGGATCGTTCAAATTTTAAAATAAGAAAAGCAGTCCTTGCCTCCCCTAACCTACCCGACATTAAACCCGAATATAGTCCAACTTACCCGAAATAACGGCCTAATACCTACAACATCCACTGATTGTGCAGCGCGGTCGATCGATCGCGCAAATCCATCAAACGCGCACGATATATATTCTTTCAATTTATTTATATGTTAGAGATGAAATTCGCAATTTAGGACGATTTTTCAGGTTAAATTAGCACTAATACTCCTAGGCTTCTCGGCCATAGATTCGTCGATGATGACGTTACACTTTTTTATGCTGATTTCTCATGAGTCCTCCCGTTACGCTCTTTGCTTCCCGAGTTGCTACGTCGTTTTAGCCAACTTATGGATGACCTGTTCCAGCCACCTTTTAAATTCAGGATCAGCTGGTCAGTTGGGCTAAGATGGGGGTATTCTGAGATGTGTGGGAAGTGTATATATATATATATATTCCAGTCGGTAATGTGACTGATAGTTAACGTCAGTCAGTATTTTTCAGTGCCCTCCCCCCCCTTCCCCAATGTGGAATACTTCGCGACATCCCTGGAGACAACGCTGTAACAAATGAACGGAGCTCGACGTCTATTCACCATCGGACCATTCTCACGTGTAAATAAAGAGGTGATTTTTTGCACAAAAAATTTGCGCGAGGTTCCTAGCTTTTAGCTAGCGTGTGTCGACGGCGTAAGCATAAATTACATGTATATATACAAAAGGAGAAAAGCCAACGATTTAAATAGATTGTTTAAAAATTCCCATATCCGAAACTCAACAATGAAATCCCAAGATCTTAGGAAAATCCCAAGCATTGAGAGCCCTTGCCGGTATAAAGAGTATTCTCCGAATGTAGTTATCAGATATCACTGTGCGACCCAATGTAGCTGTCAGGCAATGCCTTCGTATTATTCCTTGTAAGATAATTAATTATTCAATAATATAAGATTCCATTAGGTTACGCACGGTAAGATTGGATATCTTTCGTTAAAGATTATATGTTTAGTTCTGTATACTATAATAATTAATTACCGTAACGGACCTGACAGCTACACGGCTCACAGCGCTTTCGGCAAGTAGTTGTGGGACTATCTGGTCCATGAAGCAAATAGCGTAACGGGAGGACTCACGAGAAATTAGCATCAAAAAGTGACGTCATCATCGACGAATCTATGGCTGAGCAGCCTAGGAGTATTTTAACCAATTTCACCAGGAAAGTCGTCTTATATTGCGAAATTCATCTCTAGCATATAAATAAATAAGGCTAATGTATACTTATTTGGCAATATTTATAGAAAATTGCTGTGAATGCTGGCAGAACCTTTCACAGCACTAGCGCCGAATTTGTTCCATTTCAGCGACCTGATTTATCTTATTTTTTTTATTGAAACCTTATTTACACTTCATATTCAGTTCACAATGCTCTTCATCGAACATATTCATTCTTAACCAAGAAATATAAGCACCATTATAGCCAATCCTGTACTCGATAAAAATCACAGTAGGAGTAAATTACCATTGATCGAACTCTCTGTACTTGGCGACAACATTTTATGATATTTTGCATTTCAATCAGCTGGCCAGTCATGAGCGGGATATTGAATGAAATTAAGCGAAAAAATACAGTGATATCTTTAAGAAAACAACATGCGAATGCCTGAGGTCCCACATTCAAATACTTCGACTTATCGATGTGATGTAAATTTGATACGTGCGGTCACGGCTGTGTTTTATTTTAGTCCTACTGAGTCCTCCCGTTGCATTCTTGGCTTCCTGATCTGGTCTAACAGCTACACGAAATGCAGGGCGTTCTAGTTATGCCGATGCCACACGCTGTAAAAAAAACAGTGTGCGAGGGTGGGGGTGATAAGGTATGCTGAACTGAATACGGGGTGCTCGGCTGATGGTAAAACCCTACCAAATACCGTTAAACTCCAAGTCAAAGTCAAAGACACCTGGATTTTCACCGACAATGAGCTATTTATACTTAAGTTGGGTTAGGTTGTTTACCGTACTTATTATCATGTCCTGGCAGCTATGCTGGTCTAACAACTACGTCTCACAGCTACACCACTGTTGAATCCCTAACTCGGTTATTCCCGGTATGCAGTAATAAGTTAACCTTATCATCAAGGGCGTAGGATGAGGGGTGCACAGGGTGCACGTGATGCACGTCCCCCTGCCCCCTCCCCGCAGGAGCTAAAGAGTTCGACTTGCCAAGAACTAAAAAAATTTTTGTTTGCACCCATATAGAAGAAATTTAAGAAATAACTATGTTTAGATTCAAAAATTAGTTTTAGTCGGGGCAAGTAAATTTAGAGCAGTGTACTTTTTGCCTGGAAACAATGCTTCGCCAGACTTTTTATTTGGAATAATCGTACAATCTCTCAATTCCATTCTTGGATGACATACCTAGTGAAAATCTAGACGATTAATTCGCAAACTTAGCACGGAAGGATGCATCACTGTTCGGTCCTGTCTACGCAAATATTCGAAAACTTTCGTTATTGTAATATGATGAGGCCATTAACCAATACTGCCGTGACCTTCCATCACCTGAATTAATTCCACAGAAGCCACAACGGCTGCAGTCTATGTACGAGGGCCCTTCCATAAATAACGCCTCCCATTTTTAACTCAAATAGTTGAAGAGCTACGAAAACGGAAGTGGCTGATCAGCCACCCTTAAAAAATGAGCGACTTGTGTGCACCAGACTCTATGTTTTTATATCTAGTCACCACCATTCTCAATACTCTTTTGCCAGCGATGAACAAGAGCCTTAATGCCTCGGTCATGAAAGTCACCCTTACCGAAGCGGTTCACTTTTATCACTAAGATTACTGCGTTGCTGTCGGGGAGACGCAGCGTCCTTCATAGGTCGAAAGAAGTGGAAGTCTGATATCACCAGGTCTGGATTAAGAGTCGGGAAAGACAGAACCGTGCAGCCGAACTTTGTCGCACATTGCGTGGTCTTCAAACTTGTGTGTGGCCTGATGTTTTCATGTTGCAAACGGAGTGTTTCATTTTCGGTTTTAAACGAGTACTGCGGGCCTTCAACTTGGTGAACGTTTCAACGTAGGCTAACGGTCAGAGTTGATAGTCGCCTCTGGTTTTTAGAAATCCGAGAGGATGCTGCCCTTCCTGTCGAAGTAGACGGTGCCCCGTACACATCACTTTGCCAGCAAATGTCTCCGCCTTGAACTCTTCTTTGCAGGGTGAGTGTGAGTGGTGCCATTCCATTGACTGCCGTTTGGACTTCGGCTCATAGCGGTAACACAACGCCTCGTAACCAGTGATAATGCGGTCCAAGAATCCCTCACCTTTGGCTTCGTACCGATCCAACAAGTCCTGAGAGACATCCTGTCGGTGATCCTTGCGTGTAACTGCTTGAGCAATCGTGGAACCCGCATAGCATATGCACTTGCTGTATCCTAGGGATGCCAACATCGTTCCCGGTTCACCCTCGGTTGCAGCAAGCTTGCGTGCTCGACTTTTGACATTGAAGGTCAAGGGATCCGTACAATGCCAGGCAAACGTTCTTTGTACCGCTTGGTATGTTTGGTTGGCCGTTGCTAAGTGTGCACAGCTACCATGGGGCACTTAACCTTGCCAAAAAAAAGGAAGGGTAGGGGAGCAGGGGTCATTAATTTTTGTTGATTGTACCATATTTATAATGACCCGTGGCCGACTGCAGGCGTACCTACTCCTATATCAGCAGTACGAACTAGAGCGCATGGGTTTTCTAATGGAGGGTGCGGTGAAGTTGACTTTATCTTTAGCGACACCCACATCAAACTCGACATGCATATCATTTATCGTTATACACCGATTGGTGAGGATGACTTGATCAAGGCGCACTTTCTTTCCGAGGTCGTGGCTGTGCATGGGCGTTCAGAGCGCACTTTGTCACTCACATCTCACTGTGGCAACTGTGAAATCGACGAGCCCATTGCCTAACTGAGCCAGCAGAAACTGCATCGGATTCGTTAACGTCTATACCAGGTGGGTGCCGTTGAATGTTGATTGATTCAAATTTTTCTGCATGGATGAATTCAATGACGCACATTTGCTTCTGACGAACGTCAATTACAGGAATAGCTATTTTTAAGTGTCACACCATCAACATCTGCTACAGAGAAATGAAACTTTCGGGTCATGAGTGCATGAGCTCAGTCATCATAACAAACTTAATTTGCAAAACCCTCGTATCCCTTCGGGGATGGGGGGGTGGGAGGGTGAAAAAATTCTGTGGAATTACTTTTAAAAAATCTATCTACTATATTACTGAAAAAAAAACACATTCCACATGCATCAACTTAAACTGGGCGAAAGGATAAATAGTTACCGTACATTGGACAGAACATATACTAACGGCGGTTTTTACGACCCTCAGTGCGGCGGTTTTCCCTCGCCTCAATGCGGCTGTATGATAGATCTCCAAATTTCCACATTTTCAAACACTTCGGGTTGTTCAAACGCCAAAATGAGTCTCTATGACTCAGCTACCGAAGCAGCTATATATATTATTAACTTACCCCACACTAGTCTCATTTGCTCTATTAGATCATTTTGTCTAATAAGCTCCCTATATTTCCTGCAGTTTTAGCTGGAGTACGCAGTTCTTGCGAGCTTCAAAAACTACTTTTTCTTACTTCATCTCGGGTTGTCAGTACTATTTTGTCCCCTAGCTTTTATCCGTCACACTGGAACAATTTGTCCCAAGTGTGGAAATGTTGAGAATGTATCCTACAGCCGTATTGGGGCAGCTAAATCGCCGCACTGAGAGCCGCAAAAACCGCTGCATTTTCAAGTTCAATAAGTAACTCAGTTTTTCTTTTCATTCGACATGAAACCGCCCCCACCGAGTCCGTTTATTTTCAACTGAGGTCGAGAGTCCACATCGCTCACACTAGCCACCTCACAAGCACAATTGCGCCGGGTAACTGCGGCTACTGCCGTAGTTAATGAGGTTGAATAGACAATTGAACCTCCCTGGCTGTAGTACTGCTCAACTCTATTACAATTCCCCCATCTCCTTAGTCGGTAGCGTTGCCAACTCTTCATGACAAATGCCACTAAACTCTCCCGAAAAAGCCGTGGAAAAGTACGAATACGAATTAACATTCTACAACTAGAGCTAAATACAAAATCCGTACGTCTAGTCGTATGCTTACGCATGAAGTAAATAACAGAGAGCTGGGAATACAGGCGATCCTCACATTATAGCAACTGCAGCTCTTTTTATTTTCACCCAATTATAGCGGGACTATTTAGTTCCAGAGCATCAACTACATCACTTTGAATTAACTTTCTGGAGCAAGTAACTCCTTTATTTTCCGAAACAGTTTTCTCTGAATGGATACCTATGAGCTTAGCAATTTAAGATATACTGTGAGAGGAGATATTGTTAGTTAATAACAAAACAATTCACTGCATAGCATATATTTGCAGATTGCTAAATTCAAGATCTTAAAAAATTATAATAATTCGTGACTTTTTCCATGCGGCATTATGTACCACGGCACCACATTTGTCGGCTATGTAAGAGAGGAAACATTGACCTCATGACTTTTGATAGCTTCTGTAAATATTGGCCGCTAAAGCAATGAACGAAGAGACGACAGAAATTAACTGTTAATGAGAAGATAATAATATTGATTGACTTAAAGCGAGAGAAAGAAAGTGGCTGATATTGCTGAAAAGTTCAAAAATTGCAGAATGCGCGAAAATGAAATGCAGAATGCACAATAAGGCTTAGAGACTGTTCATACGCTAGCACAATGAACGAGTTTCTTCAGATAACCGTCCGAACGTGTTGTTGAGCCACGTAAACACAACTTTGAGTTTACAAGAGAGGTGTTGAAATGTTGCCGTCAGTTTAGTTTACTCAGCAAGCGCCGTTAGTAGAGTACGTTTCGACATCTCTTTATACATTTAGCCAATTTTAAATCAAAGTTCTTTGCAAATGTGTGCCATTTCAATGGACACAGCAAGACATTCGAACAAGGGAATGACGAAACTCGCTCTTTTGATTAGCGTGTATGTACAGGCTAATATCGAGAAAAATTAAAGACGTTTAAGAATATGTAGAAATAATATTTCATCAAAGATGGCTGACAAGAACGTTCAAATACATAATATAATAAAGCATAAATTTGACCTTTCCTTAATGAACGTTTCTTCTAATCATAATAATAAAAAGTTGTCCTTCACGGCCAGGCTAGTACTAACCTGACATTTAGAGTGGCACCCAACTCTAGTGAGGAATTCAATCTAGTCAGCTCTATAAAGTGAGGATCGCCTGACTAGTTATTTACGAAAATCAAACATATGTGTCGTTCATCATGATTGATGAATTCCACACAAAACTAAAAATTGAACAAGTTTTGTTGGTAGTATTATTTCATTTTCAACCTTTTCTTTAGAATAGCAATCACCGAGGTATAAAATTCATGACGGTGGGAGCCAATAATAAATACGAGTATGAGTGATACCTATTGATTCTCTCTTCTCTAACAGCGCGCACTCTCGAAATGGTGTTTTGTCCCAATCATTTAAGCACCGTTCCGCAATCTTCCTATATGAGATAATTGTTAGCTCAAGGAAACTCGGTTGTGAATGAACACCAAGTAGAGATACTGCAACGCGCGTGTCCTACGCCAGAGCCGCTATCGAGATTTGAAACGTCTCACAGAGTCGACTACCATCTGTCTAATCTAATTTACTGCCCTAACCAAAAATGGAATAGTCAGGAATTTCAGTTATTGTATGCGCCTTTCGTCTCCGACGCCAGGGCTCTGACAATCTGTGGTCGATTACAACCGTGCGCTTCCAAGGGCCAGCGGGAGTGTGTGTGAAACACGAACCAGCGCACATCGACATCCTAGTTGGAGTGAGTAGGCAAAGTTAATTTTACATTTTACCTGATCGGGTGTCCGCTTCTTTTCTAAAGAGATTAATTTTTTTATTATCGGGATTGTAGTTTCAGCGCTTCTGACACCCTGCCCATAACGAGAACGTTGGCCTAAACATAGAAGCAGGTAGTCTAAGGCGCAGTTGTGGCATAGGCCTTCCAACTAATGTGTCATAGCTTTGTAGAGTTAGTCGACAACAAAATTACATGACTTGTCCGGAACTGCACACTAGAGGTGGACCGAATGTCTGCTTTTTAACATTCGCGAATATTTTGTTTAGATATTCGCGAATGCGAGTAGCGAATGTTTACTCTAGTTTTATTTCTCAAGTAATAGGGCAATGGCATTTTATTTGGATTCTAAAGTCTGGAGTCTGGACTCTGTAGTAGACTATTCGAAATTATTGTAAGAGTTTTGCCATAGAAAAATGAATAGCTAATTAAAATCCATTAAATTTTGTTGGTTTCCAGGATACGGTTCAAAGACCCACACTTACATGCATTCCACCAACCTCTTTTCCCAACCACCGCCCTTTGAAAGAGGATTATTTACGAGTAGCTTGACTAGATTCACTAGATTACATGCAAGCCATTACTGCTATTGCTAGCAAGCCTACATCTATGAACTCCAAGTAGCTAATAGTTAAATTCTACTATTTGCCCCCTCAGGGGGCATAGGACGGGCCATATAGGCCATAGGGTTAGGTTAGTTAGGTTCGCATATCCTATGTTATGGGGTGTGGCGACCCCAGGGGCTCGTGTAAGTTACCTTAGTCATTAGCTAGTCCTTCGGGACGTCTGTCTTTCGTGCCCACTTTGCTTCGTTCCCGATTTCATACTCCTACTTGCTCATGCTTTATTCTATTCTTCCTCGTCTTTCCCGACTTGCTGTCCGCATGCCCGTTGATACTGTGTGGGAACACCTTAATTCGTGCATGGATTCCGCGTTTCTATCGGCATACTATACGTCCCTTGCTCCTTCCTCTGTGATATCGTTCTGCTCGGAAACGGAGGCTCAAACTTTCTGGCTATAACTAACTCTACTATTGGCAGGTTGAACTTCAAAAATAACCATTTTTCTGTTCTTTCACCAGTCAGGTTACTTCGTTTTCCGCCGTATACTAAGCTGGCACCACTAAAAGGACGTTCACTCGCAACACAAGTTGGCGGACAAGAAAGATAAGACTTCACTAGTGAGAAAGATTAGGATAAATATTCGCTTGCATCTTCCACCATTTCAGAGGATCTTGATCGGTGGATATGCTTAGATATTCGCAAAATATGCGCATGTCTACATGCGAATGCAAACGCGAATATTGGAAAACATGCGAATATTCTGTCTACCTCCACTACACACAGAAACTTTGGCTTCGTTGCAGATGTTGAGAGCCGACTGAAAATTCCATTTTACAAAGTAAGACTGAGCTCTTGGAACTCTCTCACGTAACTATTAAAGGTCAAAGCCTGAAACTGAAATCAATGGATCAAAGCCAACACACTTGCATAGATTTTTGGATAGGCTACATCAAGCCCCGAAGACTTAGTTTCGCCTCCTAATCGAAACCCTAAGTCTTACCATTCAATCCATTTTGATAATTTCTCCTTTGAGAAATTTATAATATTCACAGTTATGTAGGCCTCTGCGTGCTTAATTAGTTCTACAAGGACGAAATTTAGGGTTGACATGCTATCAGTTTTACACTGTGGAAAATAAAATTCAATAAAATGATCCATATGATTGGTCGTAACACCGAAACATCTCACAGCTTGGTTTGAAAGTCTTCTACATTTGTTAACCCTGCCGATATGATAGATTTATTTTTTTTTTGTAAGTTCATTTCTTTATTGTGAGAGTTTAGATGAGCTGTATACAAACGAAAATATTAAATTTTCACATAACACAAAAGGTACACAGCATAAAGAGTACATTCTCTTTTTAAACACCTATTTTGAACCGATGGCAGGATTTTCGAGGCTTTAGACGTCAGCGATAGGTACAGCAAAGTAGAGGCAATTAAGCTGTGTCCCATATAGGTATGATTTGTCTGAAATTTCGATAGTAGCGTTGACGTCACCACTTTCAATCGCATTGGAGGTGTTAGCAACAACCAGATTTTACTTGAGACTGCTAAAAATTCAATATTACGGATCAGCGTGAGTTTTCGGTAGTCTCTGGAGTAATCGAGTCTCTGCTAGCATCTGAAACACGATAGAAAGCGACGAAAGAAAAAATCCTTTTTGAAGTTAAGGACAATTCAAGCGAGTAGTGAGCATAGCTGAGTTCAAGTTCCCTTGGCCCATTAATGACACATTTAAGGCTTGTTCGATTGGCCGCCGAAATGAAGCACTCGAGGCTTAACTTGTCCAAAACTGCAGACAGGTGCGCTGGCTTCGACCCGTTAAACTGAGCTTCAAGCATTAACCTTTAATCGGTTACTCTTGATACTTACACAAACTTAATCTTGATCCGTAAGATGGAGTTTTCAGCCGGCTCAACGTTATCGTCGTGTTTCTAACACTTGCAACGCGATTCAAGATGGCAAAGCCGAAAATTCTTGCCCGGAGTTTCGGACTAGCTAAATTTAAGGGTCGTATGCTTAATTATGACTCCCAATCTAAGATGCCCTTAACATCGTGGGGCAAACACTGTCGTATCTCCGGCTGCGCAATTGCGGATTGTAAAGAAAAAGCAAGGTAATTCTTGGCTGACGGGAGTTGAGACGTGCTTATTTGCAATAATAATAGAATCTGTCCATTTTAAAAATAAACTGTAGATCAATAAGTAGAGAAGTGACACATCGATTCTTTCATATGAATGATCCAAAAAGTCTTCAAGAAGTTAATAATAAACGCTGGGCAAACATGTGGACCTTTATTTCTAGCCTGGCCAAGCATGTAGACTTTGATTGTAATTTAATAATAAACGCAATTATAGTCAAACTAGCGCAGCAGTCCTTTAGGGACGAGGCTTAATTGAATGCAGCAGTGCCAAATCTGATCTATTGACTAATTCACTCTCAGTATTCGAATATAAATGTAATTTTATGGATTGAGACAAGTTATACCGCGCGCTTAAGTGAGATGTGGCAAGGTTGCTTGACGTTCTTATAGCCACTCCCATCGGACTCCTTAGGCTGGCTTGACCATAGAAGCTTGAAAAACGAATAGTTTTATTCAGGAATGATCAAAATTCATTTTGCGTGTCCGAGAAGTAGGAAACACAACTAAGCAATACACTACATGTTGGAAGGTAAAAATATTTTAGTCCTAGTTTGGTAGTTTGCATTCTTTCAAGTGATATTAGTTTTCGTTTGCGAGGGAGGAGATATTTATTTCCAAACAGAAACTGTCACAGTTGTCGAAACAGCAAAATGGAGTGGCACGGTCACTATTTTACCCTGTGACTGAATTTTAAAATTCTTCCGGTTAACTGTGATGCACTCCAGTAGACGCGAATAAGACGGATGTCTGCATAGGAACCATGAAAATTGGTCTTATAGCCTGTAGTTTCAAAGCTGACGTAATTAGAAAACAATCCGACATGGGACATTAAATTTCAGAATTGCGTCATGGTTGTGTTATGGTGAAAATAGGTACTGATGCGATGTGACACTTTATATATAAACATACCTCGGTTAAATTTTGGGACGGGTAGGTTCCAGCCATACTGGGCGGTTGCCCCTCCCACCAACATATGTTGGTTGTTCCGCCGCCTCCGTCTTACGGCGTCTTCGATTGGGCGACAACATTAACTTTCAAGGCTTGGCGTGTCGCAAACTTTAGGCTTATAGAAGCACGAAGTAACCTTTGAATATGTAAAAGAAATTGCTTATTTTGTTTTATTTGCGTTTAATTATTCTAAATATATGCCTGCGAAAATATTTGTGTTACTTAATGAGTTGAGTTTTTTGTGGAGGTGGGGGGCATGAAATCAATTAAGGGGTTGACCCTGGCTGTCCCGAAACCTCTGCAACGTCCCTGTTCTCACATTAAAGCTTCCATGAGGGGATTTACAAAGGATTTCACCATTAACGCGTCGATCTGGGTCGTCCCCTTGAGAGTATAGGAAACAATTCCATTGAATTTCTTCAGGAAATAGCTGGGGCATTAGGCCAGAAATAGCGCACAGTCAGGGGCACCAGACAATCAACACAATAGGGTTGGGGGCGGCGCTCCATCAAGTACAGATGGTGTCTGGTGTGACCACACAAAAGGCACAGTATCACCTCCATACGTCCATACGATGATTACTGCACCTGGATGTTGTCCATTCTTGTATTCCCGGTTCTATTTTTTTTTCTTATTTATTATTGTTAACGTCATCCTATTGTTGTTACCATCTATTAGTGGGAGGCTCTATGGACAATTTGCAGATTCATGGCGATGGCCTATTATGTTAAAAACCTACAGTCTTGCAGCTATTGGTGCACACACAGACCTGCTATGAATAGTTAATGCATCATCACGGTAATGATCAAAGATACAAAGAAGTAATACTCAGTGCCATATTGCACCACTTATGGTCTATTCCAGGAGCGTATTACACTCTTTGCTTCCTGGGTCTATACAATGTTACAAATGGCGGGGCAGCAGCACTCCGAAAACAGGATAAATGCAAATCAATCGTATTGGTTTCTGGTGACCTCTCAGTCATGCACATTGATTTAATTCGTGCACAACATGCTACAGGTTACAGAATGGGAGAAATTCTACCAGGTGTATTTCTAACGAGTAAGGCACTCTCTTGTCAGGTTGCTGTAGTGCTATTCTTAGCCTGCGACACGCACTGAACATCTCTAGAGAAACTTCAAATATCGATAGGGGGGGGGGGCTGATATATAATCATCGATCGATCAACGCCAGGAGGTATCTATTCATGCGTGAATATAGAGATTAAACGAGGCAGGCTGGAAGCTGCAGTGCAATCAATAGGCGAAACAGCATGCAGTGAGCAGTGCATAATGCACACTACTGCTGCCTATCTAATCTAATAGGGGTGCAAACTTCACGTTTTGCTTTTTAGTTGGCTGTAGATAATATGTTGCCCTTATTTCATTTTCGCAGTGCTTATTACAATCATATTCAAATTTTTCAGAGGTTTCAGATACAAAAACTACACTACAGCGAACTCCTTTCATACATTTTAGTTTAAAAGTCGAGTCAATCTGAAGTGAATTCTACTAGTTTAGTAGCTGTCCGTGCCCTACTACTGACACGAAGTAAGGCGCAAAGCATCTCAAACCCCTGCTGGCCACACAGCTGAACGAAATCGCTAGCCACGGCGAGTACCGAACCCATAATTAGCTGCGTCACCTAACTCTCAAACTCAAAGCTTAAACTTGACAAATTGTAGCTAACACTCTACATACCGTACTGTATACCAAATGGATTTTATTGCCTCCGCCAAGAAGGTTATGTTTTCCTCGGGTTTGTCTGTCTGTCTTTCACCAAGATAACTCAAAAAGTTGTGAACGGATTTTGATTAAATTTACAGGGATTGTTAGGCATGTTAGGAGGAACATATGATTAACTTTTGGTGAAGATCCGTCCATCCGTTTATTTGTCTGCCTCATTTTTCCCAGTGCCATAACTCAAAAAGTTTTGGAAGGATTTTTGTGAAATTTGCATGAGTTGTTAGGCACATTACGGAGAGAAAATGACCAAATTTTTGTAATGATGTGTAGGTTTGTTTGTCATTGTTTTTAATTTTATGCTTGTTAGCACAATAACTAAAAAAATTATGAATGGATCTTTTTGAAATTTATAGGAGTTGTTAGTAATGTTAAAAGACATAAATGATTAAATTTTGGTGATGATAGGTTGGTCCGTTTGTGGAGTTTGACACATGTTTGTCAGATGATTGTTAGCAGCAAAACTCAAAACATTATGAACGGACCTTCAAAACTAGAACGCCTCGTAGCGTAAGACCCGCGCTAGGGGGTAAATTCAACGAAGTTATTTTTGATGAACGAGGTTAGGGCACAGCCCCAATCCCAAAGAGTAAATCTTCAGTAATAACACAGGAAAATATAAAACATTAGACAGGAAACCGACATTAGCTGAAAGCGAAGTTGACCTAACGCCGTCTGTTGGATTACAATGAAGCAATTCGCAGTGTTAAACGATAACGTTGGATGACTGATATTTTCTTCAGAGCTGGAAACATGCTTAGGACACTGGTACAGTATATTAGTGTTATACATGCACCAAAATGAAGCGGTTATTGTGCAGACTAGCGTGACCCGTGGAAATTTCACGGTCGGTTAGGTAATGTCCTCACTTTTTGTAATGAACCAATCTTAACCTACGCTATTATCAACTCACTTTAGTTCACCTACTGCAGTTTCTCAACCTAACCTAGAGATAAGTAGCGCCTGTTCCTTAATCCTAACGAACTACGTCAACCCTCAAGTGCGCTGCACGGGAGATCCGAAACATGGCAACATTGCTCCCTATCCTTCCCTTGCGTTGCTGTGTATGCAGCTTCGATCGAGTTATCAAATATTATCTACAAAAACTGCTGAAACTGCGAGCCGCGGCAGCTATTCCACTACAGCGGGAGCCACGTGCTCACTTTAGACTCTGTTTTTGAATTGCTGCTTGTTATAACGTACAAACAGCCAGAAACGACTCATACTTTAGATATTCTTTTTAGTGTCATAGCATAGTCCAATCAGATACAGAATTGCGTGGCAATGCAACATTTACGTAGGCGTGCGCGCACCCTAAGCGCTGTACAAGCACAACATATAAAGACACTATATTACTGGTGGATCTCGCAGATATTTTACCAGCAAAATTTTCGCCCTTGTACATCACGACAGAGATATAAAAAACAGCATAAGCAAATATAGCAATCTCGCTTTTAGGAGGAACTTTTCTCATTGCTTTTCTTCTATATTTACACGCCTTCGCTATCCTTCGTTTCTATCGTCTGATGATAAAATTATTTAAACTCTCATATTTTTAACGTTTCCAATTTCAACGGTGTATTTTATGATTTCAATTCTACTACGGGACAAGTGGCTGCTTTACACTTGATGTGCGATGGCCTGCCAACATAATACAACACTCAGCCCATTTTTTTTAATTGATTAATGTTGGTAAGTATTTTTTCTGTTAGTTTACGTTATTTCTCTAAATATCGCACTTGCACTTGAAAAATACAGCTTAGAATGAAGCAGTTGAGAACAGCTTCGTTAGAACCGTATTATGGCTACGATCGAATTTTCCCATATTTGGATTGGTATGCAACTCCAGCAACATGAATATTATAAGAAATGAAATTTGGTAGCATGGTAGGTATGATACGTGCTAAACAAACATCATGTCTTTGCTTAGAACTGACTGAAATTTTTTTCAAGTGCGAGCTGGAAGAAAACAGCTGGGGTTGAACTTCTTTCCAGCGAAAATCAGATTCTTACAAGTCACAGTTCATTTACTACAGATAGTTAAGTCAAAGGGAACACCCTTCCGCCCAATCTCAGCCAATCAGCGACCCGCCGTGACACCATCTCAGCCAATCAGCGACCGCCGTGAATTTCAGCCAATGGACGACTGCTAAGTCACACTGCTGGTGTTAACAAATGAGGCCGGGAGCGGTAGCTCCTTATACAGTAGTATACCAGAAAGGCTTTCCCGCCAATTGTTTATAATTTATTACCTCAAATTGGAACTACTCATATGGGCCATACACTTCATTACATAAGTTAAAGGAAAATAATAGATCATAGATTTGATGTATGTGTTGTATTGCATCTTGATTTTCAGTGCCATAAAAAGAACTGAGGAAATCATCTGAAAATGCTTGCCTAAGTTGAAGCGCATGCTCTGCGCGGAATAGAATGATTCGCATGATTATAAAAAGAAAAAAAATAGACGATTTACGTTCACCAAGAAAATTTTGCATTACAACAAGTTATAAAGTAGAACGTTATACACACATGAAAAGCACAATAAACTGCAACTGAACAATTTTACCAACGTTTATGTAATAAACAATCGCGACACACACACATAATCTCTCGCACACACGACGCCCCTATTGGAAATTACCCAGGATGTCCCGCTGCAAAAGGAGTGACGCTATTGGCTGATACATTTTTGTAACGTCACGACTGTGACGTCACTCTCCTGCAACTGCAGGTGCTGCCACTCTATTGCCTGACATAACTATCTGTAGTAAATGAACTGTGTTACAAGTTGAATTTTCCACTATTATTGAAGAGCGTAACACACGAAGGAACAACGCTATTAATATTATAGACTAGAGTGCCCGCGCTGTCAATAATAACAGCGAAGAATTTGTGAAGGCCGGCCCGTCTCGTGTTACCCGCAGCCTCACCGCAAAGATATTAAGGCAGAGCCTCCAGGGAGCTCCCTGTCTGGGCAGTGCCGCATGTTGACGGGACATGCACTTTATGATTTCTCAGGTTATTAACTATTTAGGGTAGACGGTTGAGCTCCCTTCTATACATGTAAGGCTCTTATTAACTTCCTTGTGTAGGATGCTGTGCAACTGCCAACTTGAATTAGGGAACCGTACAGATAAGCGTGCAAGGCTGAACAACACCAAGCTTTCTTTCGGCGATACGCAAAAAAAACGATATTTTTTGCCTGTACTCGATATTGCTTCTAATAAATACGGAGCTCTGTATCCAAGATACTCGAGGGTGGCATATAATTCGGACTCGAAAAATTTTCTCCTCAAGAGAAAACATGTTCTGTTGAAAGAAGAACCCAAAATATGAAGAAAATAATTTGCTGCCGAGAAAACTATCGTGGTCATTACGCGCCTGCTGACAGCTCAAGAATGAATATCTTACAAGTTGCCTCGATAATCAACGAAATAAGAGTATCAGCTGAAGTTTGGATTAAGGAAATCTCCGAAGAGAGTTCACATCACGATGGAAGAGATTGTTTAGAGAAGCTGTATGCATCTACATCGAGTGGACTTCAACGTTGCCAAAGAAAGACCGGAATGAGATATACTGTTCGAGTGACATCATTTGCAACCTGGAATATTTTCTACCTATCAGTTTTCTATGAAGCTCGACAGGATGACCACAGTCTTCAAGCAGATGAATACACTGATGAAACCAGGGAGGCAAGAGCTAATTTTTGCGTATCTATTTCGTTAAGAGCGTGACACGAAACCTATAAAGAAATAGAAATACATGAATATATAAACACACGACGGTCATTCTTAGTATTAGATAGATGCGATGGTAGTATAAAAGGTTTGTATTATTACATTCAGCTAAATATTACAATTGACGCACGCAGTCTCACGCGGATTTTTCGTATACATACAGCGAAGAACTGTTTAAGGAACAGATAATCATATGATTAGGATTGGTTCTTGTCAAAATGCGCTTCTTAAAGGGGATGAGCTCCTCCGCAAAGAAGACTGTCAAAAGATTAGAGTACCTAGGTACCTCATTCAACCAACTAACTTCGTCAGCAGCGACTGCCGCCAGCTGCAACATCTGCTGAAAAGGCTAGATCCATATACATACATCCTGACAGGGGCAGGGGGTGCCAGAATGCACCAGTGAGGGCTTAATTTACAGAGGCGTACTAAATTAAAATATTAGCAAACGAGCAATTTATAACAATTTATTGAAAATCACAGCAAAACACACTGAATATATAAACGTTTTCAACAACAAACGTAAAATAGCAACAATTATGCTCTATTAACATGTTAACATTTTGGAGAATGGGTAAAACAATTACTCGGCTAGTTTCAAGCCCAAAAGCAAGGCTTCACATCATTTAATGAAGAAATTGCGCCTAATATGTACTGTACTCTCAGTAACTCTAGCAATAACCCTAATGGAGTAAAAATACTAAACTAGCGATAAAAATAACTTGTTACGCATTCAGACCAGCTTGTTTCGACGAACGTCTTTCTCAATGAATGCATCTGGAAATAAAATTCAATAACACCGTCAGGTAATAATTCATACAGTAAACATAAAAAAAAAAATTTAAATGGTATATAACGGTACGGCTGTTGGATCTACATTTAGAGATGGGCGAACTTTAGCTATATAGAGAGATTCTAAAACCCTTACATTACAGTCGGAAGTAGAAGTTACAATTTCAAAGTGGCCAAGAGAACATGGATGAATGGTGCTTTCACAGTGAAGTCTAGGAGAAAAGTGAGGCAAGACTGTAAGTGGGAGGTCACTCCTGAATGCTAGTAAAACCTAATTTTAGACTGCTTTTGAGTAAGTGGTACTATGGCAAGTTCGACAACTGTATTTATAGATAATATACGACAGTAACTCAGAAGGCAGTCGGTCTTTGTACTTGAAAAATGATCGGATTTGGCAGTCATTTCTGAGAGCGAATATAAAATCGATTTGTGGATAAAACTTAGCTAACATTGTCTTACAAAGTATTCTGTCATTTCGGTTGACGCTGGTCCGATGTATAGCAGGGGAACATAAACCTTACATTTTTCGACAGTACGGTACATGCAGGCAACTTTTTATCTGCGAATATATCATTAAGAAAACGGCCAAGAAACTTGTCAAACAAAAAAAGCAGGATATCCGTTGTTACTAAAAAATGATCGCATAATGTCCACTTCTAAATTAAAAACTAAATACGTTTCTGACAGTTTATATGCTCTATGCAGTAAAGTACGAACGGAGTTAAGTTTGTATACTAGGGGACAGAAACTAACGAAACTACAGCCTAGCCCAGTGATCGTGGGCTTCCGATACACAGATGAAATAAATTGGTCATTTGTTCTTTCAATGTTTAAGTCTAGAAATGGTATTTTCTTATCAACTTCACATTCCATGGTAAAATTTATGTTGCTATGGTAACTATTAACGTTATCTAAAAATAATTAGGCAAGAGAAGGATCATTACAAATGTGAAAACACCAGTCATCCGTTCTCTCTTGACCACTTTGAAATTTTAACTTCTACTTCCGACTGTAATGTTGTGGTTTTAGAATCTCTCTACAAAGCTATTTTTTTTGTTCAATGTTTACTGTATGAATTATTATCTGAAGGTGTTATTGATTTTTATTTCCAGATGCATTCACTGAGAATGACGCTTGTCGAAACCAGCTGGTCTGAATACGTAATAAATGATTTTTATCGCTAGTTTAGTGTTTTCATTCTTACTAAGAATTAGGTTTGCCACCAGTCGTCCCATATCAGAGGTAACCCTAATGGATAACGGAAAATAGACTACTACAGTCAAATTCCTCAGACAAAATTTTTGAAACGAAAACTTCCTGAAACTGTGGAAGTCCTGTAACGTTCAGTTTAAATGTGGAGAATTACGGCAGCAGGCGCCGGGCCCACCAGCAGAACTGTGAAGTAAAACTCAGCTGGTAGTTAGTGTATAGTAAAGTACAACTTTACCATGGTATATATACTGAGTTTGATGAAAGAATCGTATTATGAATGTAGGGGAAACGGGTATGCTTGCGATTTACGAGCATAGACTCCCAAAAGAGTCCTTATGAAGCGGCGATAATAATTCTGTTGCTTTAGGAAATATACAATAGCATGTAGGAGAGGAGTTGCTTCTCTTGGAAATTTTATTAAAGCGGCACTGTCTTTTTTACTAAAAAGAGCAGCACTAGCATTTGTTTTCGGTACAACAATACTGTATTCAACAAAACTCACTGGAGTTGATGCAACTTTTCTGTCCAATACTCCTTGAGGATTTCCCCACGTTCATGGGAATTATATCTTAACAATGGAATATGATGGGGGTTTTATTAAATTTTGTTTTTGCGCATTAGCTACTGAAATGCGCCTTTTTTAATTTTTGAGGGTGGCAAGTAATTTTGAAATGGGCTTTCGTGTCGGTTCACATCGCGAGTAGCACCAGAAGGCAGAGTGTGAAAATTTCCGCCAGGAGAAGGAAAAGAGTTGAAAAAGAAAAACTCGTTGCTCTACAAAAGATGTAGCTACCGTGTGAACTGAGGTTTGGCAAATAGAGATAAGAAAAGCTGAGGTTAAGGCACATTTTGCAGCACGTATACCGCGGAAAAAATTATACTGCATCTAAAGAAAAATATCCATAGCGTTGATGGATGAAAATTAAAATAAAGCTTACTATTCTACTGCAGTTGTCTTAAGAAAAAGCTACCCTAAGAAATTGTTTGGCACACGAGCTCAGCTCTAAAAATCGCTAACTTACTACATTATTATATTATAATAATAATTAGATGATTAAGCCTCCCTAGACACAGCGATGGTGATTCAAGAGAGGAAAAGGAAGGGACGTGTAGTATGTTGACAGAAACGTGGAACCCATACACGAAGGTGGACCAACGAGCATGGGAACAGCAAGTAGGGAAAAAAGAGAAAGAATAGATGAAAGTAACATCAGTAGAAGTACGAAATCAGGAAGAAAGCAAAGTGGGCACGAAAGACAGACGTCCCGAAGGGCTAGCTAATGGCTAAGGTAACCTGAAGAAACCCACTGGGGTGCTGCTCCCCAAAACATACGATAGGCGAACCGAACCTAACTAGTTATGGCCTTACTTACTACAAAAATAAACACACGCCCACATTTAAAAACAGTGAACACTTAGCAAACAAGCGAACAAGTCTCCATCAGAAGCCCATTTTGCGCAGGTGCTTCATAATTATACAAAAGTAAAACTATTTAGTGACAAGATGCCGTTTTGGTATATCATTTAAAAAGCACTAAATATACTTCACCATTGCACAAGAACCTCTAGTGCACTAGGGTTAGATTAGTGATAAGATTTACTAGCACAGATTCTACGCCGCATCGAGCCAAAGGTGAAATATTTTGTCTCATAATTTCTGCCGAAGATCGGCAGTGACGGCGAACTCGCATAAGTGAGTTCCGTGTATCTAATTTGTCGGGTGCGACAGGAAATCACAGGGTTGAAGAGTCCAAGGATTTTAGGGAGAATCGAAAAAGCACTCGCACGATAAGTAGCTATATAAAAATTTGAGCATTATTAGTACTATATAATAATTCACATCGTGTTTTTATTTATTTATTTATTCATTTATTTATTTATATCTTTCCTGTCACGCTCTATGGGAATAAGATAGGAGAAAATTCAGATTTCAAAATGTAAAAAAAAGTGGGGTACCTTGCAATCTTTTTCTGCGGCGAAAAAAAGTTGGGTACCTTGCAATCTTTTTCTTCAGTATTAGATAGGGGAAAAATGAGGAAGCCCAAAAGACGGCGGGGGTGTTGGTGAAGTGTTAATTTTTTGCCGTCATTTATAATGACGGCACGGGCCACTAGTAAATTAGAATAAAATACTCTTGTGAGCTTAACATGTTTTTATATTTTGGTAAAAAGCAGTTTGATAGAACTGATGGTCATGCTAAATGTTGACTGTGCTAAGGAGTCACAGTCGGGAAAATTGGATATATAGGAGTCGGAATCAGACTTAATTCATTTGACTCCACAACCCTGGAGGAAAATAAGACGCAGAGCATCGCTAACCCTACACGACTTGGCTGAACAAATTTGCTCAGCCAAGAGGCACAGGACGAGAGACAAAAAAGAAAATAGAAGCATGAAACAACCATGCGGACGGTCCCTTCCCTGGGAACAGATAGGAGCTCCATGGGATGGATCGTTTACCACCATTCGACGATCCATCTCACGGAACAGAAGGGGAAGCAGTGAGAGCCTACCTAACTCAACAAAACTAACCTCGTCAGCAAGAGCTGCGGCCAGCTGCAACATCTCCTGCGGAAAAGGAGACTCATGTCAGCCCCTGGGTGAGTGACGCCAATATATATTGTGACAGCGAAAGACTGTACACCCTGTGGGCTAGTGTACAAAGGAAAGGTTGCACTAACAGCGCTACTTAGAGACATGTAAGTAAAGGCTTTAAGACGACAGCGTTTGGCATTTAAGTAAATGACAAAATATATATTCTCTTTCTAGGTCGTCAGATGCCAGGGTTCATGATGGATCTGCAAATATGAATACAAAGGCAACAGACAATTTTCCTTCACGGTATATGTGAAAATCTAGACATTACAATTATGATCAACCGCTACGTATACCAACTTGTTTCACTGTTCCCAAAACCTTGCCCAGTGAAGCCTTATTTTTAACCATTTCAGCTGCCAATGCATCGGCCGCACCAGAATAGCCGCCCAACTTTCAATGGTCACTCTTTTGCGCAGCTTTGGCGCGACCATCGCGTATCTTCATGATGGTGTCAACACCGACGAAACGGAACACCCTGTAAAGCAAAGATGAAAAGATGCTCACCTGACTTGGGCTACATAAAAACAGAGGTTATCGATAAACGACTATCCTTTATTTTCCTCATAGCCAATAATCACTGGCTATTATAATTATAGTGGGTTGGGTTACGACTTACTACCGCCGCAGGCATCACGCCCACTTTGCACCGAACACACAATACCAAGCTATATATTACCAATTGTTGCACTCTTTTACAGACTCAGGGCAGTGCCGAGTATAAGTGCTCTATCACAAAAAGTCCAAGGTCTATCTGGGGTCAAGGCCCCATCAAATTCTATTTTTTTGTACCATTGCAGTATGACTGCGCAGATAGGCAGTACAGTATGATAGGCGCAGTAGTGCATAATTTAAAGTACAACCAGTGAAATCAATAATCACATGAATATGGCGTAGGGGCAGTACTGCACAATGTAGCTACTGTACAGCCAGCGCACTACACAATTATTAGCTATTAGCTATATTGAGGGTTTCCCAGTGTAATACTTACATGAACACGACATAGGGGCAGTAGTGCACAAGGTACTGTATGGCCAGTCCAGGCTGTAGTACAGTCCACACCTCAGGTAACCTAAAAGCAATGGCAGTAGCACTGAGGTCTGCGCATCTCATACTACTCATGAGGGAGCCACTCCGCGTGATGGACATAGGCTGCACAGGAGGTATAATTTAGTGAAGAGACTTGAGTAGTAGTAGTATAAGAAGATTTAAGCCTCCCTACATAAGTACTAAGTTCTTCTAAGAGAGGGAAAGGAAGGAACATATAGTATGTCGATAAAAAAACGGGGAACCCATGCACGAAGGTGTTCCCACACAAGATCAACGCGCATGGGAACAGCAAGTCGGGAAAGAAGAGGAAGAACAGACAACAGTAAGAGCAGTAGGAGTATAAAACTGGAAGGAAGCAAAGTGGGCACGAAAGACAGACGTGCCGAAGGACTAGCTTATGGCTAAGGTAACCTACACAAACACCCACCGGGCGCTGCTCCCCATAACATCCTAACCCTGTGGCCTATGGCCAATCCTATGCCCCCTGAGGGGGAAGAGACATGAATGTACAGGCGGATCTCACAACTCGACTCCCTCAAAACTCGAACAAACAAGCTACACCAAAACATGAACGGTTCCCTCAGTAGACATGGTCTCTCTAGGTTAGGGTATACTGTAGAACGCTCATACACCGATTTTGTGAGCAATGCGAGAGTTACATATTTTTATTATTCAGTACTTAGCATTTTTAATATGACCAGGGTCGCTGAGCAAGCAGAGCGTAGTTTTAGGACCGGTCTGCCCCTTTGTTCTCCTTCTCAATCCTCTGTACGAACACAAGCCGAACAGTGCAGTGTTCCAGCTTCTATGGGAAATTTTAAAGTCCTAGCAACCACTTCCTACATGTCTGACCTTCGAAATTTTAGAGTCCCTCTATATTTTCAAATCAAAACCGCAGCTAAATGATACCCAGAGCGCGTTCCCTCTTGGCATAGCTAATAGCAACATAGTATTGTTTGCCCTTTGTTCCTGGTTTTATCGATCCTTCTCGTAAGTGAAAGTACAAATTAGGTATAAGTATAGTCGTTAGATGGTTTTAGTTAGGTTTGCAGAACTGTTCTTTTCCAACAAACTGACTTTGTTCGACCTAATGTTTGTAATATTGTTTTTCAGAATTCATTCCGCTGATGATGGACAGATTGTCCGAATCGTTCGGTTTTGTTCATTGGTTGGTACTCGGCTTTTAATAAATGTCGTTACGGACAGCTATATTGGTCCTACTTTTTATTATGCGTCCTCTAATGAATTGCAGTGATATGTACTCTACTCTGAAAATGTTGCAGTTTAAGGATGTCTACAACTATTCCTTACTTAAATTTTTTCGATTTGTGTTAAATAATCATCCCGATGCATTTCAAAAGCATTTCAGTCCGCTTGTACCCCAACAAAATTACGAAACGAGGCGTTCTGTTCTCAATCTCTCTAATGTGCGTGTTGACGTTGAAAAACGCTCAACAGTTTTTCAAGTAGCATTGCTTCTCAATAAAATTCCTCTGTATTTACTAGATCCAATTTCTAACGATATATTTAAAACTGTAAGGTATTAGGTATTATGAGAAGATTTAAGCCTCCCTAAATAAGTACTAGGCTCTTCTAAGAGAGGAAAAGGAAGGGACATATAGTATGTCGACAGAAAAACGGGGAACCCATGCACGAAGGTGTTCCCACACAGGATCAACGCGCATGGGAACAGCAAGTCGGGAAAGAAGAGGAAGAACAGACAACAGTAAGATCAGTAGGAGTATGAAAGTGGAAGGAAGCAAAGTGGGCACGAAAGATAGACGTCCCGAAAGCCTAGCTAATGGCTTAGCTTTGCCGTTCTTATGCCTGCCAAGGTATGTCATAAACATGCATCGAATGATTCTGCAATAGGATCCGGTGGCATACAGAGAAGCTCACGTATGCAACGCGTGGGCGGAAGTGATGTGTTCAAGAGCGGGTGCTTAGCAAGCCCCTGCAGCACTAACTGTGTAGACGCAGTGCCTACTCTGCACATTTGGAGCATTGCACTTGGTCTCCATTTCAAGAAGCGATGTCTTAGCTACTCACCCCTTGTGACTTATTCCTTTAAGGTTGTATACAATGTGTAAATAAATAAGAAATTGGCGTTGTTCTCTCACCATTCTGCACTAGAGCCTGAGTAACTTACTATTCCGTATTGAAAAAAAAAAATACATCTGACTTCTGGTCACACAGGACATTTATAATCCCTGCAGGGGTGTAGGATCACAGCTCTGTCATTTCTTTAGATGAAGTCCCCACAAGTAATGACCCATCTCCAACTTAATTTTGATAACCTTTTCGAGTAGGGTAACATCTTCAATTCCCCATCTCAAAGCGCAACGAGCTGGAAGATATCTCCCAAATTCCCAGAAATTTCTGGTCCCAAAAAAGCAGGGATCAAGTCCAACTCCTCGGTCCAGTCAGTCTACGTCTCTGATTCTAAATCCAGAGTCCCAATCCAACTCCGACTCTTGGACACTAAAACTATCCAATTCTTACAGTCTCCGACCCCATAACCAGCGAAGAATTCACTCTTAACAAAACACAACAAATAAATTCATTAAAATTACCTCGTCAAGCTTGGCACCATAGAGACCGCTGCCTAGCTCAGACTCCGTAGGACCCGGACAGAGCATGGTCACGTCAATGTGATCTGCCGCGCCCTCTAGACGCAGCGCTTCAAAGTACCCCTGCACGACAATAAAACGTTAGATACAACAATATAAAAATCAGGTAACAGTTCCTTACCGACGATGTTGTTTGTCTCATTCCAGTGGTTGCCCACTTCAGAGGCAGAAGGGCAATCTAAGCCGACTATTTAAACTAGTACAACAGACTACCACCAGACGTAATGAATATTTCGGTTGGGTACTATCGTAGCTACCTTAGTTCAGCAACAGATCTAGCACATCGTACGACTGGCAATTCCAAACACATTGTCAGCCTTTTGCGCGAGACTTAGCCTAAACTAAACAGTTATAGCCTGTAATGAAATTTCGATCCCCGCAACAAAAGAGCGTGAAGAATTTGCAGGAACATAACTGTGGAGGAGTCAATACAGAATTTGCCTGGTAGCTAGTACCAATATATTCAATAGTCGCGAACGCTCCAGGATTTTCTGCCCAACTCGCACGGGAAACGCATATCTGACAAATGCAAGGGCGCCACACTCAGCGGCGACAGTGGAGTATTCCCACCGCTTACATAGATTACATTTGCAGAGGTAAGTTCGAAAGGCTTTCGTGGTACTCTGGAGTAATTCCGTTATCAACGATAACTGGGCAGAATTTCCACACTCACAGGACAACTGTGTCAATCACAAGCACAACTGACATGCTTTACAGGTGTAGGCAGGGCAGCGCCCACCGGGGGTTCAGATTTGCCTGTCCAAACTAAGAAAAACAAAGCACTACTACCTATTAGGTGTAACTCTTTAGAATCAAAGGTAATTTTCAACTTGCTATAGATACGTATCCCTAGGGCAGGGTTGGCACTGACATTAATTAATCACATTAATTTAATCAATTGATAATTTTATTAAAAAATGATTTTTTTATTTGATTTTTTTTATTTTTTTCATGAAATGGAATATTTTTACACTATGAAATGATCAACTCTTTCGAACATTTATGCAACACAACACCAGTTCGACCTACGGCTCCCCTAAATAGAGTTCAATATATATATATATATATATACATGAAGAAAACAAGAGGAAGCTCATGCTGAAATTTTCATGATATTTAAATACTTTGATGCTCTGATTTAATCTAACCTATCCTCTAATCAGCCACTATCTAAGTAACTACCATTGCAGCAGGATTCCCATTGATTAAATCAAACTTCTTTAATCAATTGATTAAATCAATGGATTTTTCTCATAAAAGATCATGATTTTCTTGTGAAGCTAGCCTGTTTGATTTTTTCATGAAATGGAATAGCTGAGCACTATCAAATGATTAACTCTCATCAGCATTTATGCAACACACCAGTTCTATCTTTAAACATATCAATGGTTCCCATGAAAGAATTCAACAACCTATACCGCAACATAGCTAGCTAGATAATAAAAATAAAAGGAAGTACATGCCCAAATTTAATTTTTTATGGTATTTAAATAATTCAATCCTTAGATAAAATCTAATCTATCATCTAATGAGCCACTATCTAGGTAACTACTATTGCAGCAGGGTTAGCACTGATTTAATCAATTGATTTTTATAATAAATATAATGATTTTTTATGTATATATTTCATTTTTTCACGAAATGGAATATGTTTACACTATCAAATGATTTGTTATAAGCATTTATAGAACACAACACCTGACGTTCTCTTTAAAAGAATTCATCAACCTATACATCTACTTAGCTAGCTACATAATTAATACAAGAGAAAGTGTATGCTTAACTTTTATGGTATTAAAATAATGTAATGCTACTGCTGAAATATTTATGTGTCATTAGTCAGTACCTTTCAGTGTTGTCTTCACAGCTGTACAGTGAGATGCTTTGAATCTCTAGTTAAATTAGGTTTGCTTTTCATTCACATTTTCACCCATATCAAGCAACTTCAACTTGTTCACCACTCTTGGAAAAATTTAGTTAGACAACTGAAAAATCATTCACATATCTGCATGTATTATTTACTGAGTTACCTATCATCTCCAAGCTTAAACCTATTTTGCCTTTATTTTCTCAGGAATTGCATGGCTCATAACTATTACTACACCATTTACAACACTAGGTTTTGCAGTAGCTACCTTACTTGATATTTTGCTATTGCCTTAGTTTGTGTTTTTTCACTCTGTGCTGAAAATTTAAGCATAAAAAAGCCCTTGTTTCATGAGCATTATCTTAAGCACACTGTAAAAGAACTATAAAGAAATATTGTATCATTTCGCATTAAGAAAATATGAAAAAACAAAGAAATCCAATAAATTTGAAAAAATCAGATCAAAAATATAATTGATTTTTTATTTATTTATTTATTTATTTTTTAAATCACCAACCCTGTCCCAGGGAGTCTTTTCGCAGTTCATTGGTATATGAGGCGTGTTGCACTACCAGGCCAAAGGCTACAACTGGGGACACCGGTGTTCCCACCGTCATATATTGTGAAGCAATTACAACCAGGAAAGCACGAACTATCAGAAATCCCTCACAGTGACAGCATTTTGAATTACAGATACACTTTTCTCCCAGCTGTAGTTGACGGTTGGAGTTTTTTTTTCGATTTGTGGTTAGGTTCTGATAGTAGCACACTTTGACACGCACAAAAACAACACAAAGCTTACATGCAAGGCGTGTTTGGACCCTGTATACGTGGCAGACTGAGGAGCCCCGAACCTTCCAGCAGTGGAGGAAGTGACAACGTGATGGCCGCCCCCCACCTGCCCACCAGACAAGGCTGTCAGCAGCACGCAACCCACATTAGCATATCAACATTTAATCAAAAAATTTGAAATTAATTTTGTGAAGAGGCACAACAAAAATGACATAGATGTACTGTGCACTGATGATAGCACCTGAGAGGTACTAAATGAATTTGCAGCCTACATTATGGAAATGGCAGAGAAACGTAACACAAGCACATACCTATATGTCAATAGCAAAATGTGTATGGGGCAACGGAACCATGAATGCTGCAACATGAGCTATGGCGGAAAACTGACTTTCATTTTCAATGGAATTCAAAGTAAAAATAGATTGTGGTCGTGCAAGCAGTCACCTTGAATGCACACCCAAACTAGGAAACACACTTGCTCTGGTTCGTGCTGCACATAATTCCCCTACAGAGCCCCGAAAAGTGCACAGCTGCAGTCGACCACAGATTGTGAGCTATGGCATCAGAGGTGGAAGGCTAATTGACGGTCCCATTTCTGTGTAAGCCCTTCATGGAGACTAAGAATGAAATTGCTGATACTGCATCGTCAAACAACGGATTTCGCCAATGGATTGAAAATAGAACGATCAATTTTTGCTGTAACCATCCTCGCCAGTCGACCATGAGGTGCGACTACAAGCTATCACGTCAGTGTACAATAAATGGCATGAACTTACTTGCTGGAAATGCTTGTTGACGAGACGAGCCAGAGACACAAGGGAGAAAACATTGAGCTCGAAGAGATCTCGGTCTACGGCCACGTCAATATTGCTCCAATGGGCTCGCTGCGATCGACCCGCGTTGCTCAAAAGCACCGACAGCTGCTCAAGATAAGACCACCAAATGAACGTAGCAATAAGTTAGGTAAACATTTTCCTACAGTTCAAATGTGAATCATTTCCCCTGTATATCTATCTACAGCTTCTCTGTTTTTTTTACAACATGCTATTCGCTATGCTGGCAGTGAATGGCATTTCTAATGAGGCCATTTGCGTAGCCATGATACACCATCGGTGAACAGAATGGGTAGTGTTGAGCATCTCTGCTCTGAAATTCTTTTTGCAGCGAATGTGCTGCAAGGAAATCATCCTCCACTTCAGTACGATGTCTGAGCAAATAAAATGACATTTTGAAAACAGAAGATTACCCTGTTGGGAGTGAAGAAATTGACCGATTTAAGTAAAGCAGAAAATGAAGGGCTACTGATCAGTATCCACGGGCTCCGAAATAGTGAGAAAACAATTTGATACGATAACAAAAATGGAAACTTCTAACCGTACAGACTGCTGAATGATCTGTAAACTGCAGGAAACAGAGCTTAGAAAAGGTGTGCAAATGCATAAGAGAACATTGCAAAAAAAGCACCATCGTATTTCTATGCCATCATCAAGACACAAGTGAGAATTCTTTGCTGACAGAACAAATGCGTGATTCAGTAGTGACATCAAAATACTAGGAAAGGTTAGACGAAATGAAAGGTAGACGGACTGCTAAAACGATAGACCGGGTTAAGCGGCGGACGTGAATTCAGACGGGGTGGGCTACTATATGAGCGCTACCTCAAGTTAAGCAAGGTCTGTGAAAACCAAGGAGCTTCTAATGGGAGGAGCAAGCCCAAGCACTCTCTGGGCGAGTAAACGCATGGCTTTGTCACGTGACTGAAGCTGGCGTTTGGAGTCCTTAAAGTGGCTGAAGGGGCAGTGGTCAGCACATATAATTAAGGAAGATACAGACAGGCAGTTCTTTAATATTTTTCCAAAGACAATCGTGTCTGAAGATTTATATCCCGGTGTTCATCCTGTCACTTTCATCATCAGATGGTATACAGGATACAAGTTTCCTTTNTATATAGGCTGCGTGAGGCAATGCCGCTCTCCGATTGGATAAGCCACTCAGCCAGTTTAAGGGAAAAGTTTACTCGCAACGCTCCCGTAGGATAAATAGAGAGGGTGCGCTCCTCTCGATTAGAACCTCCTTGGTGAAAAGTCACTAGCCCTGGAATTTCCACGGTGCAGCTAGTCTATACTGTTTATCAATACGCCAGTACCTACTTTTTGTGTCACGCTCTTCATCATTAATAGATAAAAGAAAATTAGAGATTTATTGACTTTTGGAAGCTGACGTATCTATGATACGGCGGGTGTAATTCCCGGGCCACTGGGGAAGGCCTTTTTAAGTTTTTAATCATGTTTACGGCCCGAGTCTAAGAGTAAATGAGTTGGATCCTGAATAGTGTTTTGCTACAATGGGAATGGCACGTGTTCCGTAATGCCGGGGACACACTATACTTTCAAAGGAACCACATGATACGAGGATGTGCAAATGGCATATCGTTCATGACCCCGTATCTATGATATCGAGGTAAAATATATTTCAAGACGACGAGTGAGCAGGGCATCCTCGCCTCCAGTAGTTCGTGCAATTGCATATGTGGACTTGGCATTAGACACGGCAGCTTAGGATTATTATCAGCAAAGAGGCTGGTCGTAAGATATCATACATCGACTGTCGATGTTGTTGTGAAGTAAATGCGGCATTGCCATGGTACATCTGAAAGGCCTTGCCAGACCGTGAGTCTCACGGGTTTCGCGAAGACGAATCTGAGCTTGAATGCATGAACATAAAATTTAGAATTGATACGGGAAATACCATTGGACTATAGCTACTTCACATATTTATTTCCCTTGTGTACAGGCAGAGTGTTGAATATACCTTCCAAAGTTAAGAAGCTGGTGATGGTGACCCACACAGCCAGGAGTGACCAGGGTCACATAGCGCGTGGTCCATGACCAGCTAAATATCACTTGACTTTAGCGAAAAGAAAAAAAATATGGTGATGATGACGATGATCCAATGCGGGGTCATGGGTAATTTAATGGTGCCGGACGGGGCGAGTGGGACAACCTCTGGTGAGGTGTTCGTCCGATGATGATGATGATGATGATGATGATGATGGGTAATTTAATATACCGGTAACATAAAACTTGATAAAATTTGCTTATTACCTTATAATTTCCAGGGGTCCAACCAGAAAGGCCCCGCCTGACCGTGGGTGAGTACATAAATACACGAAGAGTTTTTAGGATTAAAATACAAATGAGATACTGCAACCACGAAGTTTTCTAAGAGTATTTGTAGGATAAGCAATACCATAGGAAGCTTGTTAACTAAGGCATTGCAAGACCTGGTTTACACTACCACACTTGCTAACATTCTGAGAAAAGAAATGTAATTTGAATTAGGTACTCAACCCTTTCTTTCTTGAATTGAGCTCCCTTTCTCATAGAAATAACACTAGGCAGTTGAAATGTGGTATGTAGCCAATGATGTGAAAGGGTTAATATAGATAAAAATCACAATTATCTTACAGACTGCAATGTCATCAACACTAGTCCCGCATACAGTACTAAATAAACCTAATGCATTATCCTGGAAGATATAAAATGTTACCTTGCCAAAATGATCCAGTACTTTCTTCAGAGCTGGTTCATGCTGGTCAAGCTTGAGCATGTCTAATGGCAGGACCAGGATATCCTCATCTCTTGCACCAAAGTCTGAAGTACAATGAAGCATTCTAAATAACTATACAAAACAACTACAGTATAGAAGAAAAACCAGTTCAAGAAACATAGGTAGTATATAAACATCTCCTATGATCCTAGGATTGAACCATTAGCTACGTAAAGTAGCTACAAGAGTTCTTCTCCATAATATATCTGGTTAATTATGAGCTCTTTCCAATATGATGTAAAGATATGTACTGTAAAATTATCTCATGGATAAAAAATAATAATAGCATTCTCACAAGAAGTTAATGAAAAAGAGTACTAGCTTTTAGGTTTATGACAACATACTATAGAAATCATCCTTTGAAGTATGGTCATAAGAAGTTATAGCTACTTGCTTGAAGCAATGAGTGGTAAGCAGTGATGCAAATTGTCAATAACTCAAGGTCAACAGTTGAGGCTAGTTGGCTACAGGCTATGCACACAGCACTGCCTGGCCCCATTGGACAGGCAGTCCTGCACATCGGGCATCTTTTATGTGACATCAATGTTTTTCCGAGAGGTATGGCACAAATCCGTTTCTTTAATCAACACAATAGCAAATCATTCACCATTCTTGTTGACAACATTTTATTTTTACAGCTGCCACAATTGGCAAAGATATAGTTACAGCAAGGCTGTAAAATTCATTTGCGTACAACCCTCATGACTATTTGGAACACTTTTGAAAATGGTACAACGAATTTAACATCACTTTCTACTTGCATAACCCAATTCTTGAATGAAGGATTGCAAACACCTTAGGAAAAAAAAACATCAGCCTCAGTACTAACAGTACAGGATAGTGCAGACTCACTTATACATTTCTCCTTGACTAATTGCAAGCGCTTCTCATCTCGAGCAGATAAGACCACCTTTGCTCCTGCTTTAGACAGAACAATGGCCAGAGCTTCTCCTATGCCACGGGATGCGCCTGTGATCCAGATCACCTTGCCACGCAGCCTTGAGCCTGGTATATGCAAACCATACAATATTATGTATCTAAGCCTCCTTAAACACGTTAGCTACTATTATTATTAGTATTATTAATGTTATCATTAAAACTTTACGCTCGGACCGCCAGGACAGGAAGAACAACACAAATGAAGCACTTTGCAACACTGGGAAACCCGAAATGCAGGTGAAGAAATCCAACAGATAGCCATTAACTGCTAACTTCAACGTCTGTATGCCAACACGACCGAAAGCCAATGCCAGTAATGAATTCGAAACCTTCACTGACCAGGGCACAGAGCACCGACTGAACTGACGAGTTCGGCATTAACACTCTCCAGAGTGAAAGAGTGCGCATCAACCGCAGCACATGCAATCTTTCTAGACCTTGAGGGCAGGGACAGAAGAATACAACCAATGTCATTCATGAACACCTTATTAAACATATAGAGTCTGGCTACCCCTCTCCTTATAAAACAGATTCACTCCATCACTTTCAGCATCCAGCTTGTTGACTGAACTAACAAGTCGCTCCATATCACGCAAGTGACTTTCAGCAACTGAAGCCCAGACCGGTGAGCAATACTCCAATACAGGCAGCAAAAAAGCATAAAACAATCTGCGGTCTACATCTTTGTCACCAAACAAAGAATTTACCTTACGCAGCAACTCAATCTTACAGAAAGCACGTGGTGGCACCAGCCTGATAAGCAGCTCAAAAGTAAGTTTCTCATCAACAACACCAAGAATCTCCAAGGAGCTAGACCCCTGGAGCAAAGTGTTTTCTATCTTCAGAGGTGGATGCTATGGTAAAAGTGTCCGAGACTGACTGACAATCATCGATTTGGTCTTACCGGCATTCAACTTCATACTCCAGTCTGAGCACCATTCACAAATGCGTGACAGGTCCTTATTCAGAGACTGGGCAACAACGTTATGCATGCTGGGGGTAGGTATCACTGCTATCAAAGTGGAATCATCAGCATAGTTACTCATTGTGTTTTCTAGCGAAGAGAGCATATCAGTAGTAGCTATAGAGAACAAGCAGCAGCGAGCCAAGTACATTACCCTAAAAGATGCCAGACTCCAATTCTCAGGCTTTCACCCTTCTTTTGTGAATGAGGATTTCGTCGTGGAGGTTGTTCTTATGGATTTTGCAAAAGCTTTTAACACAGCATCCCATGCAGTGCTGGTGGGGAAGCTCCAGTTTTCGGGTGTCCATACTGTTATTAGCAGGGCTTCTCAAAAAACAGTCAACAGACACTCTGCATTTGCTCAGACACAAAATCACCACTGGTAATGATTGACAGAGGAATACCTCTTTGTACTTACTTCTGATCATGCATTACAACTGAGAGTGGTCTATGAGCTATATTAATGTATTACACACTTACAATGCAGTTAAAGAGTAAACTTGAAGCTACAGGATAAGTAGTAGTTCTGCAACACCACCTCATATCTCAATTGCTCAGGTCTGATTGAACAACTTTGTGAAGATTGAGTGTTAGCTAAACTACACTCTTTTTCTTATAATGTCATACCTCCACACGCTATTTACAATTGCTCCCTTCCCGGTGCCGTTACTCCCTACAAGAAAAAAAGGACAGGCCAAACTAGCATAACCCTATGGCCCATGTAATATCTCCTCCGTACAATGATAGCATCAACAGTGTGGTCATGTATAGCAGCAAAGCAAAAAGTAAATAGCTTTACCCACTGGGGTCAGGTGACAGCCAGTTCAGGACATATAGGATGAGGTCAGCATCAGCTCTTGCCACAACTCTGGACAAAGAAAATGCATCAATTGCTATTTGGTTCACTTTCTGCAGATTGAGGATACATCGGCATAGTTCCTGTAGATTGAGGATATATATAGGCCTACAGCAGTTAAATTATTATATCAAGAGCAAAAGTAACTACAGTATATATACACATGCTAAAATCAGACAGGAAAATACAAATGCTAAGGTAAAACTTTTTTGGAACATTTAAGTTCAACATTATAAACTGGTGAATGTCCAAATGGCAAAAGATCTATGTGCATTGCCAAGATCATGTCTCTTCCACTGACGTGACACAACATTCATAGCTATCATCAGTTTTATTTTGAAAAGTAGCCAGAGATGTTAAGAAAAGTTAGAAAACAACCCAAATAGCCTACATTGAAAAATTCAGGTCAAAGTCTTGCAGAAACAGCAAAATTGTCACCAACGATATCTACATCTTCTCCCAGAGTATGCAATTGGCTGCTGCCAATGCCCATACTCTGCAGTTTGCACCTTGTGACTAAGTGTTACCCTAATTTGCAGTACTGTACAGAAATTATTCAAGGAAGAGTAATTATGGTACATAATTCTAAAGGCAATTAAAATTGGCTTCTTTACACT
>LQNS02276883.1:22286410-22315187 GCA_001587735.2 Parhyale hawaiensis | reverse complement strand
CTGGTGACAACATTTTGGACTAGTGGCAACTAATTTTGTGGCGACTGGCGACCTGATTACCCCGGCGACCAGCCCCCTTGACCCTCGTATGGCGACTCCTCTGCCACACTCTGGAATGTGGAATACTGACTTCGACCCATGTTGTTCTAAGAAAGCCATCGATATCATCTCACCTATTGTTCAAATGAAACGAAAAGATGGTGAGATTTTATGTAGAAACGATAACGTGATTCAAATCAATTCTGATATATAGGGGCTCATTTAACAAGTTACTGCTCCAGTAACAAAAAATTTAAAATCTACGTTGACGTTTCGGCATCTTACTAGTGCCATTCTCAAGACTATTAAAATCTGAAATGGAAATATAGAGAGATAAATTTCACAAAAATACAATAGTTAGCAAGATATAGATATAGTAGGGCCTAAGAACAATGTTAAACAGGAAAATATCTGCAGACATTTAAGGCTGCGATGGCTGTAACAGCAGCAGCAGCAAATATGAAGAGCTATCTAGACGGCGACATGACAGTAAGTGGAGCTGTTCTGGCGTTATTGGTACGACTCTGCTTTGCTTAGCAACCAGCAGGATCTCAACCTCAGTGTTCATTAAGCCCACCAATCTTGGCATCAATGCCTCTTTTGATTTTTATGCCCCACTCGCATATAAAAAGCCCTTAGTTCGAACTCATGTCAATAGAGCCATTAAATGTTCTTCGACATGGCAGATACTTGACTGTAAAATCCGATGTTTGAAACAAGTCTTCGCAAACAATAATTATCAGCAGGCAGCAGAAGAAAAGTATTTTCCATCTGCGTTTTCAAGTGCATTTCTCCTACAGCAAGCAGCGAATCTCCAAAAATACCATTCTTTGTGCAGCTAACTAACCTATCCGCATTCAAAACTGACAGCAAGACTTTCAAATCAATAATCAAAAAGCATGTTAAACATGTCGGTGAGCATTAAACAGTATCTCTACAACCCTACTTCAAACCATTCACATTACCATCTCGTTTCTCCACCCGTCAATCAGACCGATGTCTTGGGAACGAGAGTTGTTTACCACTTTACGTGTTCTGAGAGCAGCTGTAATGCCGCTTACATTAGTTATACGACGAAAGCACTTTAGACCCGCATAAAGCAACATAGATATTCGTCCAATAGTATCTACAAACACTTTAGTTATGACCACCATATGGCGGTTCTACCCTTAGAAATAGTTTAATAGCGTTTCCGTATTTTACGCAGCTTCTCCAAAACCATCGACCTCCAACTTACCGATATAGAAATCAAACGCCAAAATTCCTTTATCAATGTCAAGTACAATGAATCTTATAATCTACTAAAACTCCAATAGTCAGAATCGTTCCAATAATGCCGGAACAGCCCCACTTACCGTCATATCGCCATCTAGAGAGCACGTCAAAGTTGTTGCTGCTGTAACGGCCATTGCAGTGCCTTGTCTGTAGATATTTTCCTGTTTAACATTGTTTACATTCGTAACTAGGGAATTTTTATGAAATTTATATCTCTATATTTCCATTTCAGATGTTAATAGTTTTGAGAATGGCACTAGCATGATGCCGAAACATCGACGTAGATTTTAATTTTTTTGTTACTGGGGCAGTAACATGCTTTTACTCAAGGATAGTCTTAAGAAAACTTAGTGCAATAGCAAAGACGTATTTTAGTATGGTAGAAAAGCTAAGTAAACTTGTTGTTAAGATAAAAGCTGATATATCCTACTACATAGTGGTGAACAGATAAACAAAACCATTTAGTTCAACATGACGTGTAAGGGAAATTTGAAAGCTGAGTTTGAGCTACTGTGTATTTGTGAGTATTCAACACTTCAACTAATGATGGATATTAAATTGAAAGGAACGCAATTGTGGGAGATCCTGATTTGAGAATGTAACCTGATATTATGTTAGAAACTATGGAGCCGGAGTTCTTATAATAAGAATCATAATCAACAAAATATAATAAACACCATCTTGTGTTTATTTGTTCATGTATTTATATATTTGTATGTTTTGAATCACGCTATTAAAAGAAATAGATAAGCGAAAAATAGGCCAGGTTGCAGATCTTGTAATTAGGTTGAGTTTTCACGGAGAACGTCGATGACCGGGTTGTAGAAGATGGCGAAAGTGGGATCCTTATTCCTTTATCTCAATGCACTTCTTGCTTGAAACACTTCTTGATATCGAAGCAATAACGATCTTACAGCTTCTCTTAGCACGGCCATACTGTCTGATTTCTATAACTTTCTCCATACATTGAAGCATATGTTTGCTCTCACTCTGCGACGTTTAAATTCAGTAGCTCATCAATGAAGAGCAAAAGAAGCGGTTATTTTTTACTGGCAGTAGACATAACGATTTCTCTCAGCTTGCTGACTTCCTTCTACGGAGCAGTTTTCGCTTCAACACAAAATCTTCGATGTACTGAAGGCTTATTCTGTATGTAGGATACGTTGTGGGTAGTTTCTTTAAATTCAGTAAAGATTCGCTCCTAGCTGATGTAAGATATTTTTTTGCACGTGTGACCTAAGATGCGAGACGATTGTGCTTCTTAGATAAATTATTGAAAAAGAGAGCACTTATCTCTTATGATAATTTGAGTCGACAGCAGTAATGTACCTATCCTTCAGCAGCATTTTAGTGACAGGCATATTAAATGAAGACGGGTCGCCTCAAATTATTCGTTGTCATTTTTGACAGCGCGGCCACTCTTAGTAATGATAATAAAAAGAATGGACTTACTGGACGCTTATGACTTTCTCGCCAAGCGAGTCATGCGAAGCACAAGTCATGCCCCTCTACTGGCAGAGTGTGATAAATGTTTCACGGGATATGTCGCTGCTCCCCTTTAGTGAAGAAATATCGTAGAACTTGTATACAGGTTTGCTCTATATCCTCCAGTTATAATGGCAATCCCCTACAGTTTTAAGTGTAAATGGCAACCTCCGTACCTTCACCGATGAGATATCTTGCATAATTCAGCCTTACATTATTTGCAGTAAAATTGAAAAAGTAATATCACGTTTAAAAAACTCCACTCTAATGATATGTATGAAAAACGAATAGATTACGACAATTTTAGATTTAATCTTAGAATATAAAAATCCCGCATCAATCAAAAATTTCTATTTGTGTCTAATTTTGCAACGAAACGCTTTCGAAACCATTGACCAGTTCTGCAGATGGCTGCTTTACCTAATGCGGTTAGTTGCTAGAACGCTCTTCAGCTCTGCATTACCATTTCTTTACCAATAGGTTCAGAATTCAATACATGAAGTATAATGTTGAAATGAGCAAGGAAGCAAAGCACTAGATGTAACCTTTTATCGATGCAATAACGTTGCCGGAGCTGTAATATGACATGTTCATACCTGAGAACAAAGACAATATACTGTAATCCCTTGTAGGCTTTCTAAAGTCGAAAGGTCAAGGAGATTTACGACTGTAATTTTTTGACTAAATTATGAAGGATTTCGTGAAATAATCGCGAGGAATGTTATATCGTAGCTATTGCATTTCATATACAAAAATAAAAATTGTCCTGTTACTAACTCGGCATATTTGAAACGCCACTGATATCAAAACTGTAGAGTTCAAAAATTTGCTGGATTCACTTTTAAGAAGAATACCAGATAGACCAGCGGTCAGCGGTTACGTGCACTGCGGAGATAATTCGCTGTTGGATCTCTCTTTGGTTTCAAACTGCGGCACCACAGAAGACACCCAGCAGAGTGACTCCACACACGTGAGGTGATGTGAGAAACGTCACCTCGACTTCATCCGAAGACTCTCAAGGTAACTCAAGGTAAGGTAACTTTTGGTATGCACCGGACTTCGCAGTATGGTCTTATTTATATATATAATTGTTTAGGTTGGTATGTAATGTTATGCGAACAGCAAAACGGGCTGCCATAAACGTTGTGAAATATGAATACCTTTGTCCGACTTTTACTGCGTATGAGAATGCCACACGGACAAATCAGCTTTCAGCGGTTACGTTCAGTGAGGAGATGTAACTCGCATTTCCTTTTTTAGTAGGTCAAGACCTACCACCGACCGACAGAATGCAATTGTTTGAGGGACTGGAAACATTTCCATGGTATGCACGGTACTTGTGAACACTGTGCTGATAACCTATGACCATTTTAAAGCATGTAACGTGTTGTAACGTGTTGAATATCTAAACTAAATTGTGAATTTGGTTTCATACGTCTTTGAGAATTAGTCGGCAATAATAACTTTAATCGGAAATATAATTTAGTAATTTTTTTTTTGGGGGGAGGGGGGGAGGTGGGAGGGGGCATCATGCCTTTGCTCACGAGACTTCCAAGAACCCAACCTTGCTCCGTAAAATAGGCATTCCAGTCAGCTCAAGATAATCGGATTGCTGCCAACATTTGCAACATGATTCAAAGTGGCAATATCCAGTTATTACTGTCTGCAGTTCCGGAACAGTCAAGTCTAGTGGTCTTGGCTTAGATCAACTTTGACGTGCCAGTCGAAGGAGCCCTTAATATAGCAATTTTTTAAACAAGTTGATTGAAGTCTACGAACAGAAAATACAATATCACAACTAAATGCCCAACTCTATTTGAGCTAGGCCGCAGTTTTAATGCAGTACATACTACTAGCAATTTTTTTTTCAAGTGTAGCTGTGGACTACTTTGTTATTCAAGCACAAGACCTTGCGCATTCTCAAACGGCATCTCCAGTAGAGATTGGGAGGACGGTGTAAACGAAACAGCAAGATTCGTTTTTCTTCCAGAATCGGTTCATCGATTCGTTGTTTTCAAAGCGGATGGAGAGCAGGGCGTTTTCATATGATCAAAACAACGCAATGAGTGACGTAACAGCAAAGTTGGGCTTAAGCGTTACGCGTGGCTCTAATTTTGGTCACGTGATATTATACACTGTCTCTTTTTACATTGAGTATTTGCATGACCAACAGAATAATAGTATAACAATCAACATGTAAAAATAAAGAATAAAATTCGTCACTAATTAAAGCAGTAAAAAAAAAAAAAAAACAATCACAGCGTTTATTTAAAAGTTTAGCATTGTTCTCTTGCCGGAAGGGACGAGAAACTCGAGATGTGCACTATGTAGAATGCCACAAATTTTCTTCAGGGATATTTCGAGCCAAGGAACAGTTTTTTTTTGCCTGAGTGAACGTTGCAACCTCGGCGGCAGTGATATTGCAGCTTCAAGGAACGTGACTACGCTGTGATTAAAGTCGCCCAGTACATTTTAGCAGAATTAGTAAATGAACGTCAATGCGGTCGTTGCGTAAGGTCAGTTTACACCTCAGTCTTTTGAACGCGTTCTTTCGGATGATCGTCAGCGTGCGTTACAGTGCCATTAATAAAGCAGAAAACTGTTCAGGGTTTTAGTGTTATTTCACTCTAAATTTGAAGAGACTTCTGCAACTTTAAGTACAGTGACACCTGCCGGGGAAATTGACTCGATGGCCAACATTTTATACCCATTTTACGGAAGACACGTTTAACAGATAAACAGTTAGACCGTGCTTCACGCGACAGTCTTTTTGAACGTGTTTTCTCAGTTGATTTTCCGATTGTTTGCTTGAGTTGTTCTAAGCAGGTTACTACCGAGTGTGCGTGTCTATTAAAACTTTGCTATACTGTTAGCCATTATTTCAGAGAGATTCAACACACGTCGTTAGAAAGGTTTCATGCATGTCTTATATTAGATGTGCAATTTTAGCTGTTTCAACGGCAAGGGAACACATTTGAGCAATCTACCTTAATAAAGACATGTTCGATTGGCAGCCGAAATTAAGTCTTTGGGTGCTTGACAAGCCTAAAACTGCAGACAGAAGCTTTGGGTTGCCCGACTGACCCGTACTGCGAGGGTTGACATGAGTACGATGATCATATGGGCCGGCTAAAGGCTCCATTTTACGGAGCTAGAATGAGTTTCCGGCAGTCTCAAACGAAACCAATTGCGGATCAACGCATGAAACTCAATTCAATGAGGCGAGGCCAGCGCCCCTGCCTGACGTTTATATAAGGCCTGGACACGTTCAAGAGGACTCAAAATTAAGCCCTTGAGGCGTGACTTGTTTGGAATTTCTGGCAGGCGCCTCGGCTTCGACTTGTTGAATTGAGTTTTAGGCATTGACTCTCAGCAGGTTGTTCTTCAGACTTTCAGAAACAATATCTTACTCAGGAATATGGAGCTTTGAGCAGGCTCAACGTAATCGCGTTGCCTTTAACACTTGAAACGAGTTTCAAAGTGACAAAACCAAAGCTTCTGTCTGATTTTTCGGACAAGTGAAGCCTCGAAAATTTAATTTTGGGGCCCAATCGAACGTCCCCCCTCCAAAAAAAAAAAAAAAAACAGAAAAAACGAACGGCAAAAACGACCTTCGCCGCCCAGCACTCCTGCCTGGAACTGAGAGCTCGATAGGTGCCTAGAATTGCTAGCTGGATTTTATAGGTTCACCTATTGCCTTGGCGAAACAAAGTTGATCTAAATTCTAAATATTAAGTCGACTAATCATATAAAACCCAACGTTTCGGGAATGCCTCCCATCTTCAGAAGTATAAAATATCTAATGTAACCTATTAAATTAAAACAATTCTTTTTATTTTCAAAATGTGGGGAGCTGACATGTTTTTCGGGGGGGTCTAAAATGCAACTGAATGGAGCGAGCTTGGAGGGTCCCGATGTCGACGTCTGTACAGGAGAACGATGGGTCAGGCATGAACCGTGTGTAGAGGTACAGCCGAGGTCATAATGTTGAGGCTAGGTTTTTCTCTATGGTTGTAGAGAGATCCCGGTGTGGTGAGTTCGAGTGTGATAGAAAAGTCTATGATTGAGAAATCAGTTGTGCTGATAGGGTGATTATTTTGTTCAGCATGGAAACGGGGAGCAGAATGAGCAGGTTTAGCGAGGAGTAGACCTGTTCTACTGAGCACTCCTGAATGTTGATCGATTCGAGCTTTGAAATGTTGTCCAGTGCTACCTATGTACGGAGCATTGCAGGTTCTGCATTGTTATTTGTAGATAAACCTAGACAAGAGAAGTTTAGGAGGCTTGTTTTGAATTTAAAATAAGACCTAATGGTGAAGGAGTTTTTGTATGAAAATTTGAAGTTAACGAGCGGGTAAGCTTCAGAGAGGAAAGTTTTCAGTGTGTTAACCGTGTTGACAGAGTCCTTGTTGTAATAGGGAAGCGAATGAAAAAAAGTCTAATTTACAGACAGAAGGTTTAGTTATGCCTGGATCGAATAGTTTGTCAAGGAACAGTTTGCAGTAGTGGTCCAGAAGATGGTATGGAGAACAGTTATTTTTGAAAAATGTTCTAAGAAAGTTTATTTCATTTGAAAATGCAAAGTAGCAAAAAGACAATTGGTATTCCCGAAATAGTAAAGTTTTTATTGCATTGATTTTTAATTGATCATTGCAGTTACTGAAGAAACTAGTCCCGAGACCTAAGGATGTGGGTTTTCTGTAAATACTAGCAGTCAGTGTTGAATTTTGATTAGTTATTAAAACATCTAGAAAATCTAAAGAATTGTTAGATTGGTTTTCAGCGGTGAATGTAATATTTGGATGTTTACTACTCAAATACTGCGGAAAAGAGTGCGAATCTGTTTGGTTTCCGAATATGAGCAAGGGATCATCTACGAAACGTTCATAGTAGATCGGTTTGAAGTTGTTTGGGCAATCGTTTAGCCAAATCGCTTCCTGATGACATTAATAGATATTTGCCCACGTATGCCCGGATGGGCTGCCCATGGAAACTCCCTCTACCTGCTTATACAGTCTATTGTTAAAAATGAAAAAAGAATCTTTAATGGCATGGCGGAGAAAGGTTCTAAAGGTAGGTTGACCCATGTTGTGGAATAAGACTGTGTTATCAAAAATTTTGTTACAAATGATATCTATTGTTTCGTCTACGGGGATGTTGGTGAAGAGATAGGTGATATCGAAGCTGGATAGGTAGGCATCCGTCGTCAATTGAAGGCTTTTGATACTGTCTCTAAATTCAAAAGAATTACGTAAGGTATACTAGTAGTAATACAGATTACGCACTAGAGCACAATCACAACCATCTAGCAAAATATACACCCTTCCGACAATGACAATCTTATCAATGATAAAACCTCGGTGAAACAGAGCTCTACGGGCAGTTCATTTATTCGCTATAACTTNTATACTGATTAGTTGTTAAGGGTTTCAGTAATGGCACGAGAAACTTTGCAATGGGATAGGATGGAGTATCATAGGCTGCTAGAATTGGTCGTAAGGGGGTGCCGGTTTTGTGTACCTTCGGAAGCCCGTATATGACTCCAGGGGAAGCAGCTGAATTGTACAGTGAACAATACGTCGAATTTGAAATAATGCCCCTATCCAACAGCTTTTTCAAAAATTTATGAATTTTAGGGGTGAATTTAAGCGTAAGCTTAAGAGACACAACCAGGTTCACTCTTTACGATCCATATACCGATCCCTTTAAGCTTACGCTAAAATTTATGAAAACCTCCCCTCGGAGAGAAGTAAATGTACTTAGCTACTTGTTAAGAAATGCATGAGAAAGTTCAAGCAGTAAGAGAAAAACAGTCGACGTAATTGAATGTCCACTAAATAGAATATACCAATCAAAAAATTGGCCACGCTACCACTTCTTTATGGATTACTCAGCAGTTTCACCTCATTGGGACGTCCTGTCTCGTCCCTGTCAGTGTGACGTCACTGTCTCGTCCCTGTCAGTGTGACGTCACTGTCTCGTCCCTATCAGTGTGACGTCACTTCTTCGTCCCTGTCACTGTGACGTCATGCATTGTTACTGTGCAGGCCCCTATAGATAATATACTCACGGCCTTCAGCCAGCTCCGTGTCGCTTATAATTTCAACTTAGCGTCAAGTAAAAAAAAAGAGTAATTAAGGAAAGAGCGAGAAAATTTATTCACCAATTAAAACACACCTCGTCTGTGCAATTAAGAGCAAGATAAAGTCAGGGGCCAAGTCGGAAGAAGTCAGGGATGCTATCAGCAGCTGGGATCCAACGAAGCTAATAGAGGCTCGAGGCAGCAGCTTTGCTTCTGCTTAATCCCTCTTAATGAACGAATAATCTTAGATTATATTGAGATTCGCCCTATACTGAGCTTAAGAGCGCGTTCGATTGATTGGAAATTTAGGGTATCGAGGCTTAATTTGTCAGGAACTTGAGATATGTGTACTGGCTTCGATCCGTTGTATTTAGTTTCATGCACTGACCATTAAGAGGCGGTTATACCCCTGAGTTTTCCTGCCGGCTCAACAAATTCGGGTTGCCCCTAACACTTGCAGCAAGATTGTAAATTGCAAAGCCAACGCTCCTGTTCGAAGTGCGGTACAAGTTAATCCTCGAAAGTTTTATTTCCCAAGCCAATCGAACGCGCCCTAAAGCTTGACTGGCTACATGCAGCTCTGGGCATCCAATAACTTCAGTTTTCCAAAACTTTGCAGGTTTTGGCAAAAAAAAAAATAAGATTAGACTTGTTACCTTTGATAGCTACTGCTCAGCAGCAAGTATCTTTTGTTTGCGTTTTTCTTTTTTGTTTTTATTAATTTCTGAGCCTTAAATTTTAACAGCTCGCTAAAGCTGTCTAGGAGACCATGTCGAACTCCAGGCACTTGGGAAGGCGGAGGAGCTGGAGATTCAAGATACTGTATGTGTTCGCCGGTGAATGCCAGAATGTTGTCGTCTAACGTTGTGCTTTACTGAAGGCTGTGCGTGTCAAAGAAATTCTAAATTTATTCAATCGTAGTGTATGGTCTAAATGCGTGTTCGAGCAGCCCACGTTTCGTGAGATAACCTAATCGCACTAGTTTTAAATAGCCCGAAACTGCCATGAGCTTGCGATTTACCAGTCAAACCTCAGCTGGGAATCGAAAGCTAATTATTCAAGATTTCGGATGAGTGAAAGTTGGTTAATGGCGGACGCATCAAAACTCAGGGCGAGTTCTCACGTTATTCATCTCAGCGCGTTCACTCATACACTGCTCCGAATACGTTACTGTAACCTACCCTGGAAATAGCCGAGAACTGCACCGTTTTTTGAGGTTTATTTCACTCGACAGCTGTAGAGCTATCCATATCTTGCCTGTTGTCACCTGTAGAGGAAACAGGTTAATAATAATTTTAATATAATATTTTAATAACTTTTGTGGCGTAAACTATTGAGTTGACGACGAGTCGACGACGCTACAGATCATTCGGGCGAGGGGATGAGCGAAAGAATTAACATGAATGACGTGTGAACTCACCCAAACAGTAGGAAATTTAAAACTGGAATAATAAAATCGTAACTTTATATTTGGTATTTTCCTGAGAACAATTGGAACCGGAAAACGAAATTTACTTCTTTCACTGGCATTGGCCAACCATTCCTCTCACCAGTGACCTAGATTTGACCTCACATTGCACCCAACTTACAAAAACGGTGAAATTTACGGTGCAATTCGCGGTGATATTTTTCGAAGCCAGCCGTAACATTTGGCCCGCTGTCGTTTCTATAGTTTTCAACTGATTCAAATCGCTGGTACGCCATGTTANCATGGCGTACCAGCGATTTGAATCAGTTGAAAACTATAGAAACGACAGCGGGCCAAATGTTACGGCTGGCTTCGAAAAATATCACCGCGAATTGCACCGTAAATTTCACCGTTTTTGTAAGTTGGGTTCACATTGCAGCCTCCAGACTTCCGGGAAGTGAAGAAGATGCGGAAGTTCGGATTGAGTGTCTGGCTGAGCGCTCCGACCAATCACAAGCGAGCGCCCCAATCTGCGCCAGCCAATAGCAGCGGTGTTCTGTAGGGCACGCTGCCTTGATATTAGCTGGGTAAGATGGATACATGCCAAAATCTTAATTAAATGCAGCGTGTCTCAAAAATGCATTCAGAGTGGAAAAAATACAATGCAGTATTAATAATTTGGGCATATGTTCTAAAAAATCATAGAAGTTCTTATAAACTACGGGGATGTTCTACAAAATACTACACTACATAATACTGTACTACATAAAATACTACATAAATTGGAAATGTTTTGCGAAAGGGACGGACTTCTCAATATAGCTTTGAATTGCATTGTGGCTTTAGATTAACCCTCACATGTTTCCTACTTGCAGTGCCGTGGTGAGTCGAAACCAGTTAATAACCGAATTTGGATTTGTAGGAGGAATGTTTCATACTAGCTGGAACCTGTGGAAATTCCAAAGAACAGAAGCAATGTTCTTCAGTGATTTCGCGCACCCGTGTCATTCTAATTCCTCCTTCATCTTTCCATGCGCTGATGTGCCCATTTAAATAGCACACACTTGAAAACAATTTTGAGTTATAAAACCATCCAGACATAATGAGATGTGCGAAAGTTAACTAACGGCACCTGCGGAGCTAACTGCACTGATGGTAGATATTTTTACACCATTTCTTGGCAATCTCGAAGCTATGTTACGAGAGTTGAACATAACGTTGGGACGGAAAGATGACGATACTTGGTCTTTTGACTGGCGTGTGTCATCGCCATAAGGCAGCAGTTTGCGGCCGGTTCACACGAAAGTCTTTCGAACGTATTCGTCCCGTCAATCGTCCGCATGCGTTGCTGTGTTGCTTAACAGTTTTGCTCGATATTTTGAATATTTTGATACACGCCCAGTTGTGTTTACAATTCAGAACGCAGTAAATCATTCGAATGATTAGTTAAGGGACAACGTTCATTTATTAGAGATAACACTGCATTGCCCGTTTAGCTGTAACTAGTTCTGAACTTCAACGGATTCGCCATTTTGCACTATGTTTCAGGCGTCAGTCTCCAACCGGCTACGCTTGAGAGGCTGAACACTGCAGAATGAGGCTTTTTTCGGCCATCCCAGTCGAAACCACTTTGCGATTAATGGCTAAAATTCGATTTAAAGTGACGAATACAACACTTCGGATTGAAATTTTTGACAAGTTGAAGCTCATCGGATTAGATCTTCGAAGCCAAGTGAGCCGAGTTAAGCAAATCGAATCATTGAAGGGTAAAGATTCTATTTGTGCAGTAAGCTAATTTTAGAACTAAGGAAATTATTTGTTTCGCATAGCTGATACCTGCAGTGACGAATGCAGATGAAATTGTCATTGTGACGAATCCAGCTTGAGAAAGCACCATGGGATCAATCATGCACACAGGCCGTCCAGTCTTTGAAGTGCCTACAGAGCCTACCGAATTGTCCCAGGTACTTATATATATATATACATGCATCTCTTATATATCAATGCGTATGTGTAATTTGCCGCTCAGGGCAACCCTTACTAACATTTTTATGACTTTCCAAGAGATACAGAAATTATCTGATTACTCTGCCGATTTTAAGCCAACGTTTTACAACCCATATGTAGATGGTACATTTTTTACTTTTTCGGCATCCAAACCATACAACTAGATTTATAAACTACTTGAATAGTAAACACAATTGCATAACGTTCACAATGGTAAGCGAATGAAACGGTAACCGTCCATTTATGGGCTGTTTGATGACAAGCGGCAATGTCTTCCACACTTCCGCATGCGTTGGAAAACCTAGCTTCACGGGACTTGGTATACGTGTTTTCTGCTTCTCCATATTCCACTTGAAAAGTTGAAGTATCAAAACATTATTATCTAGAAGATACCGGCTGTCATTTGCATTAGAAAACTCCACTTCGAATTTCGCTTTCATTCTTTGCCAACAATTGATTTATGTTAAATTTAATTGAGTCTCAAATCAAGAAATTATTATCAAAACGGTACACTCTTTTAGCGCACACTGCATGTGGATACCTTCCGCCCATTTCACTGTTTGATCTTTGCCGTATTTTTAGCACCCTGCAGGAAAACTACAAACTAAGTTTAACTTGATTTTTTTTCAATATTTTTCAAATGTGATGCTATGTCCAATTTTGGTTCCCAATTACCTATACAATTTCATCTTGGTTTCGGTGCAAGCAGAGCTGGGACCATACTGAATCAAATGCGGTGTTTCGGTAGTACCGGAAGTAGATTCATCTACCGCGCTACCGAATCTTCTTCCGATACCGAATGGATCTTCCGCATGACTTTCTCCGGTAGATTTGAATTTCCTACTCCGAGAAAAGAATCTTATTAGCAGATGCAAGGGTGCGTTCAGTTAACAAGCAAACAGGAAAACGTCCGCCGAAAACGTTTTCTTGACCAATGCTTTTAACAGAACGATCAGTTTTTCAACATCCTCCGCCCCAAGAGGTCTCCCTTGACAGCCAGGCACTTCGAACAGCTGCTGCTGCTGCTGCTCAAGGGGACCAACAAGATGTTCAAGGCCGTTCTGAATGAGGACTTCATCAAGGGCCCCGACACCGACCAGGACCAGAAGTAAGAACAAGACGGCAAGACCAAGACAGCTTCATTTCTTTTGAATAATTTCTAGTCGATTTTTAAATGTTTAATTGTAAAAAAACGTACTGTAATAGTTGAATTAACAGAGTTTTACTGCTAACTTTTTTTTCCCAGTTGGATAGTTAATTAGTTATACAAAAGCGTTGCCAAAGACAGTTTATTATTTTTTTACGCTTAGGAGGTCTTTATAAGCTTTGAAACATCAAAAAATTGTTGCAAAAGCCTCGGAAATACTAAAACAAATGCTTTAGAGACTCTGGAATGTAGTTAAAGGCTTGAATATGGACTCTAGAATGTATTAAAAGGCTTTGAAAGGTGTTTATATATATATATATGGACTCATTTAAATCTACCAAACCAGAATACCGAAATACCGAACCGAATGGTCCGTTTTTATCTACCAAATAACAATACCGGCCGTAGGTAGAAAAAATCACCGAATCCAATCTAGGTACAAGGATTCTCCTCCTACGTCACATCAAAATGTGACGTCATCAGTGACGTAAACATCAACGAACAGTACGACTGAGCAGCAGACAAATATTTAACGAATTTCACCAGAAAAAATCGGCGTTAGTAGCAAATTTTACCCCCCATGCACACAAATATATAAAGGGAACATATACTAATTAATCAATTACCGTATTATTAGAAAATTGCTAGGGAGGCAGGTGGAAACAGCGCTAGCGGCGAAATTTGAGCCGGTATGGCATCCTGATTTATATTTTTTCTTTGCAGTGAAGTCTTACTTACAATTCATATTCAGTTTAGATTGCTCTTCATAGAACTCATTTGATAATTTACCGTATTTTTTCGTCTTAATTCATTCAATCTCCCTCTCCTAACTGGCTAAAAACTTGAGCTGCAACCACTCACACAACTATGTAAAATGTTGTCGCCAAGTACAGAAAGTTCAAGCAATGACTGTAACTGTGGTTTCTCTCGAGAACAGAATATAATGCTGCTTATATTTGTTGGCAAGGATTAAGAACCAAACCTACCAAGGCCTGAGGTCCTACGCTCAAATACTTCGACTCGTCGAAGTGACGCCATTTAGCTACATGCGGTAACAGATAAGTTTTATTTTAGTCCTATTGAGTCCTTCCGTTACACTCTATGCTTTCTGGTCGCTACTGTCTTCTCTGGTATGCATATTTGCTTGTGGGCGAAGTGCCCATGCGCGTACGTTGGAATAACGTCACGCTGTCTTTTTACTAAAATTGTGGAGCATGGTGGGAGGAGCATCCGTAAAGGAAATGTATTAGGTAACCCACCGCAGTTCTCATTACACCCTCATGCGGAGCAGTTCGGTGCTTGTCTGATCATGGATAATTTTAGAACTTTATAAGCTGCAAAAAGTAAGGAAGATAGCCTACATGCATTTTAAAATAATTTCTTATACACAAACTCAAACCTGTTTTGAAAAGCAATAATAGCTAATATCATTTAAAATTAGTAAATACATAAGCTGTTAGTATATGTAGTGACCATAAACGTAGCCTACCTTTGTCTTCGTTGAACTGCAAGCAGTAATTTTTATTTACGTTTCATTAGGCATGTGTTCAGAATTGGTGATAGATAGAGTAAGTCTCCGAACTGTTTCCCGGAATATGATTTAGAATTTTAATCTCCGTCTGTGCTTATAGTTAAGATAATATCTGCATTTATCATCATAATTCTTATAGTTTTTCTGCAGCTTTATAAGATATATACTGTACTCTCTCTTGACATAAAGCATTGAATAATTGTCTTACGCTAATAAATATGGTCATGTTTTTAGCAAATTTAGTTTAAATTACCGGCTGTATTTCCAAATAAACACATATTACATATACACGCATATATACATAACTAGATTTACATTTTTCTCGAATCATGTTGCATGCAAACATGGTAGGCCGAAATTCGTGTCTCTAATTTGCCACTTTTGTCATATGCAGAATAAACTAGGAATAATATTATATATAATATACATATATACTACATAAATAGATATAAACGGGTCAACAATTATTTTAACAAGTTGGCTATGGTGCAGCTAGCAATAGAGTAAGAACTGCAGGCGCCGCATTGCCGGTACGAAACTTATCTATAACTCCAAAAACAAGAATTTTTTTAAACTTTCCTTCAAGTAAAAATCATCAAACTCTCCTACATGACGGAAATTTGTTAGCACTCTTTCTTGATATGATTTCTTAAGCTATTTTTCTGGTGGAAACTTCTCAAGTTTCTTTACCTGCTGCTTGGAATTTCATAAAAGTTCTATCAAATAGGAATTATTTGAGGATCTTTCCGCTTATCTCCATTTCTAAAGTTCGTTTGATAGAACAAGGAAGCACATGATATGATACTGCAAGCAATTAGGCCTACCGTAATTTACTGCAATGATAACCGAAAGAGGAATGGATATTAATTACGAAGTTCGTTCCAAAACTAACGCAAATAGCATTGTTACGGTGGCTGAATTTATGGACTCATGACCTGTGAGTTTCATCTTTCTATTGCATATATAGACGAGGATATTAGACCCTCTAAGAAAGCAATCCCTGTCATGGACGTGCGTCAGAAGCAGAGATGCGTCATTGAAATCCTAGACGAAAAAGAAAAAATGTACCAATCATTATTCACTGGCGCTTGGTGAACGTTAACGAAGTCGATGCAGTTGATGTCAGCACAGTTAGTAGAAGGGTTCATCGATTTCAGTCGGGCGACAGATACAGTATGCGTGAAAAAGTGCGCTCTGGACGCCCACGCACAGGCCCCATAGTAAAGGAACACGCACAGGCCCATAGTAAAGGAAAAGGTAGCAGGAGAATACAGTAGTATTCCATATATGAGCTCCATGACACCAACACAACCCCTTCCGTCATGTCAGCAGCCGCACCCACAGCTGGAGCCACGGCAAAAGCAGGGAGGAACGCATTCATGACGTTGCAAGAAAACAATGGTGGCCATGAAACCTAATTAAAGTTTATGCATATGCATAAAAAGCATTCGATAATTTCAATAAGGATATTAAAGAAGAAAATAAAGAACACTGGCAACATGTAACCCATAAACCATACCTACTTTAAGCAGGAATATAATAAACTAGAGCACTCTCAGAGCCCATACCTCCGCCCAGCAATCCACGATAACGAAAATATAAAGTTGCATGGTTCTGAAACCATGATTTCCTTGTATCAGCACCAAAATCTAAGCATTTGTGCCTTTTCACAGTATGAAGAGCTTATGTAATTTTGTTGAAGATCCGTTCATAACTTTTTGAAGTAGGCTGCTTACAAAAATTTTGACAAACTTTAGTAAAACACACAAGCGGACAAACCGATCATCACCAAAATTTAATCAATTACGTCTTTTCACGTAACTAACAATTCCTGTAAATTTCATAAAGATCCTTTGATAACTTTTTGAGTTATTGTGCTAACAAGCACAACATCAGACACAGCAACAAGCACTCAAGAGAACAAACAGATCATCACAAAAATTTGGTCATTTACTCTGCGTAATATACCTAACAACTCATGCAAATTTTATAAGAATCTGTCCATAGCTTTTTAAAGCTATGGTAATAAGATGAAAGAGGAGGATAAACAAACAAACGGATGAACAGATGTTCACCAAAAGTTAGTCATCTGTTCTTCCTAACATACCTAACAATCCCTGTAAATTTTGTTGAAATCCGTTTGTAACTTTTTTAGTTATCTTAGTGGTAGATGGACAGAGAGACAAACACGACGAAAACATAACCACTTTAGACAACTACACTCCAACTACACAGTTTGGTATCTTTAAGCTGCGCGTCAGCAGCTATTGATCGTGCTTCCGTGCATTCACGATCGTCTCTGTGGCTGTGATTCCTGTTCCCCTCTTTTTTTTCTCTCTTTTTTCCAGTTCTCTACATCCTACTAACATTATGGCAATAGCTCATAGAGGGCCGGGGCGTAAGTTCCGTTGTCTCTTTGGGAATGGGCCTGTTGGTTTGTCTACTGCCGCCTATCTAATCTAATAAAACTTAAAATTACTCAGGTTACTCCTCAAAGCCCTTCCTATTTTCTAACATGTGCGAATTACAACAAACAAATAAAACAATCTATTTCTCCACATATGAAGAATTTTATAAATTACAACAATTACAGTACCAGTTTAGTAAACGAATTCAATACATCATAACAAAATGGGTTACAGTTTATGTTGGTCACATTCATAGCGCTCAATGTGCTTAGATGTTCAACAGATCAAGACACTGAAATTGAGGGCAGTTATAAAACGTGTAAACAGATTACAATAGATGCAAGTAAATAAGGACGGGTTATCATTATCTTTCCGGTCAGAAAGTTGAAATTTTAGCCTAATTAGCTCGCAAATGTGACGTCATCGACGACGTTAGGGCAATTCTGCAATAGCCAATCACAGTGAGAGGAGGCTATGACGTAAACCCGGTTGACCACGCCCTTCAGTGACAATATACCCTTGAAAGTTCCTGGACAGTAGTACCTACTGTGACAGCCGCCACTCAGAAAAACAAAGTGCGCTTCGATCAACTCACCCGGCCTCATTCTTGTAACCAAAGGCGACTGTTAACTCTGACCGTTACGTTTAAACATTGACCAAGCTGAAGGCCTAAATTAGCCGAGGCAAGGTCAGAGAAAAGAGAAGCATTTCTTCTGCAACACACGATAACGCCAGACTGCACCCAACACACACAAGTTGGGAGAGCACGGAATGCGTGACAAAGTTCAGCTAGACGGTGCTGTCTTACCCACCGTGTAGTCTCAACCTGGCACCGGTAGACTTTCATTTGATGAGACCTCTGTAGGACGCATTACGTGGGCAGCGTTTCCCCGAAAACAACGACGCAAGTCACGCAATCGCAGCCGTAAAAAGTTGACTGCTTCGGCAAGCGGACATCAAGGCTTTCTTTCATCGCTGGCAAAAGAGCATTGAGAATCGTGATGACATCATAGGAAAATAAATTCTGGAGCACAAAAGGTTGCTCGTTGTAATGGTGCTACTTCCGTCTTCGTAGCCCTCCAAGTTTATGAAAACCTCCCTTTGGGAAGAAAAAAATCCAATTACTTTACTTTGAGTTAAAAATTGGGAGGCATTACATTGAAAAGATCTTCGTATACTAAATAACATTTGCACCCAAAAATGTTTCCAGACCACATTGATAATATACGATGAGCCGTGTAGCGAGCTAGGGTAACTAACTGTTGTTGCATCTGATACCGTGCGATAATATTTTACTATACGGCAATTGCCTCATATTGCATATAAATTTTACTTCCATGTCCTTGTCTACGTATGTTATGACAGTTAACTTTACTAGTATCACAGTTCTGTCCTACAGTCAATTTCTCAAGTTTACCGTTATGGCTGGAAAGGAGTGAATATATCCACAAAATATTGTGTAAACTGCTGGTCGCCCGAACGTGACCCGAAGCGTTGAGGCGGAGTGACGGAGGGCGGGGTCATCCGCCCTCCGATTTTCAAAACAGGAACTTGTTGCTTCAGTTGCGCGCAGGCTGTCGGAGAGTGTGGAGTGCTGCATGAGGCTGCTAATCTCCCAACAGTGAGTCCTTCTCCCTTTCTTGTATTGATACTTTTGTGTCATATTTCGTGGTAAATATTTGTTTAATCCCCCATCCAAGTACTAGGAGGAGAAAAAAGTGATTTCTAGCATAATTGAGGCGTTCTGAAAACGAAAATGACGTCCATTTTTTTTTCTTTTTGTGGAAACGGTTAATACATAAAAGACATATTAAGGGCTTTCTTCTAAGCAAAGAAACACGAAAAACTGCACAGGCCTGTATCTCGTAGGATATTAGTTGAACCAGTCCTGGCTTCTTAACCTGAATGAGTAGTAATGGCCACGTTGTTGCCGAATAATAGTTTTCCAGGGTTTTGTTTTAGTAACGAGACATTTGTTTTACGATAATACAGTATGTCCAAAAACGTGGTTGCCGATACCACGCTATACACCCGTTTTTGGTGCGTCTTAGTTTAGGAGAAAATGTTAAATATATCTCTTATTGATGGTTTGCATAAAAAAAAACTGGATGTCAGTTTCGTTTTCAGTAAGCCTCAATTATGCTGGAAACCACTTTTAAAATCGTCAAATGGGAAAAAAGAATGACGTTCTGAAAATGGAGAGAGCAAAAGTCGCACACGTTAACAAACCTCCTACGACTAACGGAGGGGCGGTAGGGGGAATCCAACATGAAAGTAGGGGGAAGGATGGTGTGTTAATAAGCTGAAAATACGAAAGTTTGATAAAACAAAACACAATTTCCCCAAAGAGAGAGACTTATATATTCTGAATAAACTATTTCAATTATTCAAAATATATTAATATAATTCTGAATTTCAAGTGTGGTTAAGACGAATATTAGCCCATTTCGTTTATAACATAACATTATCAGTCCCATCATCCAATGCACTTCATAATGAATGTCATATCAGCGTAAAACGGATGAAAATTAGAAGAGAAATGGTTCAAACTTCCCCCAAAAAACTGCACGGATGTAAAATTGACCTAATTAATAGATGAGTGGGATTCTGAACGGACTGATGGTGCATTTTTATATTATTTTTGCTACTCACATATTGCTATAGCTTTTTTTGTTATTGCTCCTTGTCTCCCAAATTGCAATGCTCTTATCTTCTTGCTGGTATTCCTGCATTAAATTTATTGATGTGATGAGTTCCTGCAAGTTGCTCCCAAGTACAGATAAAATATCTCATTATTGGTTTTCTGATCTAGAATGAGCTTTATGTCTTCATAAAGAATAATTTTATTGAGCGCTGTGAGTAAAGCTGAAGCATTTTTCGGATCTACAGAATGAATTTAAATTTGATACGTTAAAATTAACAGGGAAAGGCGAGCAGAAAGTTTTTGGATTAAACTCATGCGTTCATAACTTCACAGTCATAGGAAGTTAGATAAAAAACAACTCAGAGAAGGTTTCATTCAAGTTTTTAAAAAAATGATGATATTATCTTCCAACATACCCTTCCTCAGCCCGAAATACCCCTCGTTAAGTCTCCATCGGAAACCTATAGAGGCGTTTTTCTCGTGGTATAACTGCCTTTTCCTGCTGAAGAGATTTCTTTAGTAAAATAGCATTGTTATTGGAAGTAGACCAGGCTTATGGTTTTTGTGATCACTAGTGGGACCCATGGAAATTTCACGGTTAGTTAATATTCTCACTTTTAGATGAAGCAATCCCAACCTACGCGATTATAACTCACTTTAGTTCGACCAAAAGCAACTCCTCAACCTAACCTAACTCATAAATAGCGTCTTCCCCTTACTAGCTGTGTCTAACTTCAAGTCTGCTGCGCATGAGAGTCGGACGTTCGGAATGTTTTCCCTTCTTCTTCCCATTACGCTGCTATGTATGCGGTATTTACCTTGCAGTAGCACACATAGGAGTTAAGCTTATTACCCCTGTAGACCCTATATGACTTTTTGTAAAAGCAAGTGTGCGGACTGTTGTAGATGCTAAACTATCATTTCCTGTAAGAACTTTAGCTGTTGTAGTTTTTTCAACTGTGTTTTTTTATTAGATCCACTGTGTGTAATTTCAAATCTGAAGTACCGCTTAACTGTATCGTTCACTTCTCACTTTCACGTAATCATGTGCTTTTTTTTACCGTACTGCATTAGCGTTATTCGTGTAAATCACTCACTTCAGGAGCATTTTCAGACGAGTAATGCCATGTCATTCTCACGGGAATGTTGAGTATGAATATCTAAAAAATTACATGCTGGCTAATTTCCACTTGCATATCTTAAGTCAGCGTCCAATGGTGACTTGGTGCCAGTTCTTAAAAATTGTGGCAACGAGATACAAATAGAAAATTTGTTGCCCAGATACAAATAAAAATTTTCGCCCTTTGTTATTGATTGACATTCGATTCAAACTAAGAAACTGAAGCTCATGACGAAACCTCCGGACAAGTTACAGCTCGGGAGATTTAGCTAAGCTAAAGGGAACATTCCTCGTCGATGTTACTTTATGATAAGACAGAATGATGCAAAGATGAGCAGCTCGCACGCCGTTCATGCTACCGTATCTCTGCTACTGACTTGTTGTATATACATATAGGAACAGCGTGTGAGTTGAACTTACGACTTGGTGAAAAAATGTCAGACGAGGATGTCTTTGATAGATTGGGTTCTACGCTTTCTTGTGCAGATATTTTTCTGATATTTGCCACAACTTTAGGATATTTGAGGCAATCAATATCGAGAACAAAAAATTTAACTGGTAGACAACCTTCAGGCACCCTAGGCAAATAGTACCGCGATATTAGGTTTCAAGTCAAAACTCTACGGGGTTTAGGCCAAATAGTTAAGTATTATGGGTATTGTGTAAGAATTACTCTAAAGAGTTTGCAGGAATTCTCAACCCTAAATATCTGCGAATTTACAGCGAAATATTCAAATATTATGTGAAAGTCCAGTACGTAGGCGTTCATGTAACACGCTCAATTATAATATACTGAATATATTTCCAGGCAATGTCTAACTGCTCCATCAGATTCAGTTATCAAACTGTAAACAACTCTACGGAGTTAACGCAAAATATTTAATTAATATCAGTAAACCAGTGCGGAGGCATTTCACTACGTTACTGACATGCGGGGAGTTTATGGGGCATTTTTCACAGTCCGATTTGCCACAAAAAAGATGAAAGACCTCTATTTCTAAGATGAATAAGAGATATTGATATAGGTTGATTACTAGCGAATCTCACTCGAAGACTAAAATGTAAAACATATCGAAGATTTCAAAATCTTCGGTGAGTCGGATTAAAATGACTCATGGGCAAGATGTGGCTCACGGGCGGTAGCTTGCCCAGCCCTGTTGGGATATGCGTAGCAATATTCCCTTCAGTAGTTCTGCTTTTAGGAAAATGAGAAAAAGTTGTGTTTATGGTTGTTCGGCTTGATTATGCAAAGGTAAAAAAATGACGGTTTCTGCTGTTTCAAACGTTTTTATTTAACAAAATTGGAATCAAAATGAACAGAGAGGTCAATAAACTGGAAGGTAACGCATGCACAACTGGTAAAATGCTCTACAAACACAACTGGTAAAATGCTCTTCATTTTACCTCATTAGTTAATATAGCCCGCTCCATTTTTAAGGATCTTCGGGAGACGCTTGTCATCAACAGACGAAGTCAGATTAAACACTTCACAAGGCTTCATTGATCCACAGTCACCCTCAGTTTCATTGTAAAGAGCATCTCGGTTGTTATATTGCTTTCCATCATTATAAATCTTCCGTTTAATGATGACCCATGAGTTTTCAATGGGGTTTAAATCGGGAATGTTGAGGCCAGATAATCAGATTGCGTTCTTTGAAGCCGTGATCCAAGAACCAACTCTTTGTATAACGGGGCTTGTGCGCTGGTTTATTATCCTACTGGTATACCAGAGATTTTCTGCCCAACAAAGTTTGGTCTTCCAACCAGGGAACAAAGTACTCCTTAAGAAGCTGGCATGATCCCTTGGAGTCGATTTTCCCCTTCTAGCACCCTTAAAGGGTCAATAATCTCATTACCTTTGATTCCAGCCTGAAACATTACCCCTCCGCTGCTTTGCTATCGGCGAATCCGGGTTCCTATTGGGCACCCTATCATTACCCAACCAGACGACCATCCGTCTGGATCATCCAGCGGGGCGTGGCATTCATCAGTGAAAACAACATTTATGAAATTCATTTCAACATATTTTTCAGCTTATTGAACGCGCTTTTCCCTGTGAATTTTGCTCAGTGGTTTTTTTAGCAGGGTTCTTCACTTTCCAAGGCTCTTCAGCGTCTCACACCTCGAAGTTTTCCAATTTGCAGTGCTCCAGCTACATAAAAAATTTTTTCGCTAGTAGAATGAGGTATTTTAACCATCTCCCTAGCAACTTGGCGCTTATCCCTATCGGTAAGTTTCTTTAAATGAGCTTTTTCAGGTACTTACCTGCAGGTCTTACCATTTATTGCATATACATTGATTGTTCGAAGATCTCTGTTCATTTTCTTGGATATTTCGAAGGTATTCATTCCCTTGCCAAGCATTGAGGTGACTAGGTCGATCAGAATCAGATAATCCAGTTTTCCCCAATTTTTGATCACTAGCATAATCAAGCCGGACACCTAAAAATACCACTTTTCTAATTTCCCTAAAACAGAATTATTAAACTAAATATTGCTAGGTATATCACCTGAAAAGAAAGAACATATCTTGATTAAACGAGTTACATAAAAATTTCGGCAGTAAAACTTAAAAACATAAATGTTATAGAAAAAATACGATTTGCAGTATAAAAGCCGCAACCATTATACCGCATCATAAACCGTCATAACCCATCATACAACGCACTTCCACGGGGGCAGCATGCTTACGTTTGCAGCTCTAAGTCTTTGTATTGCAGGTTTAAGGCCAACCCACCTACGCCAGCTCTTTTTTGATCTAGGTGTGTTGATGCGTGAGTTGTGGGCGTGCAGTCGAACGCCTTGGTGGAATTTGCTTTCCTCAGTGTTGGGTGGGGGGTGGTGGTCTTTGAACCTTCCGTCATATAGGCGCTATAGTTCTTGATGACCTGTGGTCGACTGCAGCCGCATGTACTCCTCTGGGGCCAGTAGACCTATATCCGCAGCACAAACCAGTGCGCGTGGGTTTTCCAGTTGAGGGTGTGGCCAAAGTCGACTTTACCTTTACTTTACCTTCAGTTGTGTAGAAATTACACTCTTTGTCGAGTCCAGAAATTTAGAGGCGGAGTATGTAGAGTACCTGCTGATGATCAAGAGAGGGGCAGCGGCCGGGACGACACTTTGCAATCTCACGCTGAATTTATGAGCGGAGGTTCAGCTCGTCCGTAGCTGAGCTCAAGTACCTTCCAGGAGTATCTTGTATACCGTCTTTCACTGTGCTTGCGGGATAACTGGCGAGCGGAACCTTATCTTGTTAGTCGAGCGTGTGAATGAATGAATGAATGCATGCAAGAATGCAATGATAGATGGCGTCACCCCGGCGTAAAAGACACTCTGTCAACGAACCCTGAAAACCCGTGCACGTTGGTATTTTCAGTAGGTACTTATTATTTACAGATTAGCGATCCTCCCCGTTGCTAAATGATGACAAAATGTAATTAGTTCAACAAAACTCCAATGTCTTTACGCTTCTTTTTTGTGGTTCTGCTGTAAAGAATATTTTTTACTTGTCCTTTGTTGTTTCTTTTCCCTTTACGCATCGTGAGGTCGAAAACAAAAAGCTTTGATGTGGAATATAAGTAAAGTTTGGTGTCTCTGCAACCGCTGACAGATATTTCAGACGCCTTTACTGCTTAGTTTTGAAATTTTTATTTTTTGTAACAACGGCCTCTTTGCCTCAGAGAAAATTAATTTTTCTTGTCTAGTGCTTCGCGTCAAGAGAAATAGAGAGAGAGAGGTATCCGTCAAGTGAGCAACGAACAAACTGCTCATCAGTATGCTATGGGATATGCCTAAAAAAGGGACGTATTTGGTACTTTTCGAAAGGTATCTGTGCAAAGTTGGTTTTATTGTTTCGACAGCTCGTATTGGGTGACACGCTAGGAATATACCGATATCACGTTATAACGTTACTTGTTCCTCCAACGGAGAAAATATACGAGGAGAGAGCCTCAGCTCTTTATCCCACTCAAGTAAAATAGCAAATTTTATTCAATTCTGGCTTTGGTGTCGTCTCCGGGCTGGAGCTAACGAACACCGCAAACAGATAGTGGTATAACCTAGTAGACAAACTTTTTAAGATGCATCTGCTTAAAATATTTCAATGGCAAGAAGTAGCAACTGCTACGGAGATTGGAAGCTAAAATTTCTCCGAGGCTGAAGCCTGGCTAACTTGCTGATTGGCAGGACAAATCGGTAGACGTCTGTGATTGGTGGGAAGGGATGGCTGGGAGCTTGTGATTGGTATGAAAGGCGCAGTCGTCGAAAAAAAAAGACTTTTCTGGCCGTACGATGAAATGTGGCTGTGTTCTCTGCTTCTATTAACCCTCCTTGCTTCTGCTTTCGGTTTGATCCATCTATTCGCCCTTTTTATTAAACCTCTTTGATGACGTTTACTACTTCCATACGTATATTACCATTGTGGTTCTGCCATACATTCTTTCCGTGGTTAGCACAACCGTTATACACTTTCGATTTTAGATTGGGAAAAATTAAGGCATCCTTGATACGGCCTCGAGATGGAACAACAGGCGTCTGTTTAGATTTAAGCTGCTGCTGCTACCTGCAAGACATACAGTAGATTACATTTACACAATTCGCATCCGCGATGTTGGTCTGAGATATCATTGAAAAGCAATGCTTTTGCTCTGTGGAATTGTCTGAGATTCCTAGTAGTGTTATTAATTTTACCGAAGCTCATCAGCTATCAGTTTTTGTTTCAAGGGCTGCTAGACACCATACCTGAAAATATAATAACTGCTGTCGAGTTTCGACAGAAAGGGATACTGCGTCTTGCTCATATTTTGTCATTAATTGTTTTATTTTTAATCGTCCGTAATTTACGAGCCTTTTTAGCATTGATTATACGACTGCAATAACGCTGTCTGTACCTTGCTTAATTCGTTACTGATTAGTTGGGCGATGATGAGAATTATGCTGAGCTCAGTTGCGGCAAGTTGTCCCAAAATTCAGGGAGAACCTTTGGTTTCGTCAAGCTAGATCGTGTTGCCGGGTGTTGATCGCGATTCGATTAAGCTTATGGCTGTCGAAAACTGCGTTTTCGGGGCACCAAGAAAATTTTATCCATCTCAACCGTAGTCATTTTGTGTTGAACATCTGGAATCTGTGTCAAAATAACGATGCCAACGCTCTCGATTGAATCCTCATCACTCTGGACAAATTATAGCTAATGAATTTGGCTTAGCTCATCTTCATGGGGCTGAGCGATTACGTCGGCCATTTCACTAATTACCTCCGTCAAAGAGGTTATGCTTTTGTCGTGTTTGTGTGTCTCATTGTCTCTCACCAAGATTACTCAAAAAGTTATGAACTGATCTTTGCGAAATTTGCAGGGATTGCTTAGCATGTCAATAGTAACATAAGATTAACTTTTGGTGAAAACCTGTTGATCTGTTTTTTTCTTTCTTTGTTTGTCTACCTATTTTTTCTTAGTACCATAACTCGTAAAGTTATAGACGAATTTTCATGAAGTTTAAAAAAGTTGTTAGGTGTAGTACGAAAAACAAATGGCAAAATTTTTTAAGATCTGTGTGTTCGTTCGTTTGATTGTCGCTGTGTTTCATTTTTTACTTGATACCATAATAACTCAAAAAGTTATGAATGAATCTTTATGAAAATAACAGGAATTTTTAGTAATACTAAAAGACATAGATTATTAAATTTTGGTGATGATCGGTTGGTCTGTTTGTGTGTTTGACTAATATTTGTCATAACGTTTGTTAGCAGCATAACTCAGAAAGATACCTACAGATCTTCAAGAAAATTGCAGAAACTGCTAATACTATCAGAAGGCACAAATTATTAAATTTTTGTGTTGATGAAAAAAAAATGGTTTCAGAATCAATTTCGATTATTCTTTCCGTAGCCGTACTCGGCGGGGGTATGCGCTCTCAAACTGCTCTAGATTTACTTTGTATCAAACAGTAATAAGACCTGAAAGCAATCTGTTAAGGTAGGTACTGAAACTTTCAAATCTTATGGTAATTCTAGTAGGAGACATGCAAATGGCGTGTTTCAGTTTAATAAATACAACACCTATTAAGTCCTCGCAGTTACAGCGGCAAGGTATGCAAAAGTCTTCGTTCAGAATATAAGTACGGATATTTTCAGAAGTCTTTGTAATCGCTGCACGCTGACATATGCAAAAGCCTTGGTTCATTTCTGGGTTTTAATGGAGGTCTCCGACATAATCGAATTGAATCCCCTTTTATGGCCAGTTCCCCTCGGGTCTATAATGGCTGCCAAAAGAGGTTCTAGTCGTGTGTTAGCGGCAACCTTGGAAATGAAAGAAGTAAAGAACAAAAATTTTTATCCCCTTAGTTAACTTTCAATACGTGTGACTTCTATTCCTCTGCTGCTTCTCGAGCATTTGCAAATCTTGATTCGGCATTAGGTACCGTTGATACTCAGATATTAATGAAGCTGTCTAAATATACCGTCACAGTGCATTCGGACCTATAAGAACAACATTCTGGTTTCGACATGCAGAATTTGATAGCGCACTAAAGGAGTTTTTGAACTTTCGGGAAGCTAATATATTATATATATATACAGTTTTTAATTAACGTAAAATAATACTTCTTCTGGACGACGAATTTTATTTTTAACAAGCTTTCGACATTCTCTGTGAATGTCGTTGTCAAGGTGGGAACTTCAAAACTCAAGTTCAACCTTCGATGCAAACGGAACAACGTGCTACCCAAGTCACTACGGTTAAAGCCTTCTATCATATATATATATATACAGTGTACCAAAACGGCTTTTGGGGCGCCCAGTAAGTCTGTTAGGGTCTTAACTGCAAATGTCACTATGTTAAGAGCGTTTTCCAAGAAATAAGCGTTGCTTCGGTTTCAACAATGGATATTGCAAGGGAAGAATATTTGTAGCTTTACGCCCATTGTATTCACCATCGTTTACTGCGAGTCATAGGGAAAGGAAACTTCAAATCTGAATTATCATATAGTATTTCTTATATTTACTGATTAAATACAAACGCCAAATGTAAATGGGAGAGTCATTCGGTGCGCCCAATATAAATAGGAGAGTCATTATGTGTTTGTTAATGTTATTTATGCAGCTGCAGGGTTCAAGACGTCAGCAATTTATTGCAGCCTTAATGATATGCAAGTGTTGCTACATAATAACGCTGTTTAAACTAGGAGAATAAGAATAACTGTTATAGCTAAACGCTAAAATAAGAAAGATCAGTGCGCATATATTTATTTAGTCATATGTTTACCTCCACCAAGGAGGTTATGTTTTCTTCGGGATTGTCTGTCTGTCACCAAGATATCTCAAAAAGTTATGGATGGATTTGACGACGTTTACAGGGATTGTTATGTATGTTAGGAGAAACAGATGGTTAACTTTCGGTGAACATTCGTCCATCCTTTTCATTGTTTACCTCATTTTTCTCAATGACATAACTCAAAAAGTTATGGACGAATTTTTATGAAATTGGTATGAGTTGCTAGATATATCATAAAAATCGATGAAAATAAAGGACATCCAGGTTCCATGTATTTAATTAACGTAAAATAATACTTCTTCTGGATTACGAATTTTATTTTTTCCAAGCTTTCGACATTCTCAGCGAATGTCGTTGTCAAGGTG
>LQNS02276883.1:22263516-22276426 GCA_001587735.2 Parhyale hawaiensis | reverse complement strand
TGCGCTGTATTATGTGTGCCTGTGGCGGTGAGGGCCGGTGCGCTGTATTATGTGTGCCTGTGGCGGTGAGGGCCGGTGCACTGTATTATGTGTGCCTGTGGCGGTGAGGGCCGGTGCACTACATTGTATGAAAAAGTGCAGACGTGATTTAGGGTCTGAGCGCTTGCTTCTTACAGTATTATTTTTTTTATTAGCATTAACCACACTGCTTATCGGCTAATAACAAACTCGCTTTTTTTGTATTCCTTGCAATGGTCGATAAATTTACTTTTTATTTCGTCTAGATTCTGTCCAGCAGATTTACTTAACTACAGATGCCTGACATGCTGCCGGTGTGACGCTGTTGGAAGGAAGACTAATCGGACAATCTCCTCAGCCATGTCCCAGTCCGCGCGTCAGTACCGCTGCTAATGTCGCGCATTGTCGACCGACATCTACTGGGCGTACGAGCATCATTGCGACAGAAAAGTCTCGTTCTGTCGTTTTAATGATGTATCGCTGCTCTTTAGATGGACTCTGCTTGCAGTTACGGTGTTTTTGCATGCAAACTGGGAAATTATTTTCTTCTTCGGTGTTGTAAGATATTAGTTTGATAATGATTCTAGAAATCCTATTGCAGTACACTGTGTACTGCAATGTACTGGAATACCGTTCCAAAATGTCATTGTAAAGAGATATCGTGTTTGTTACTGGCGGTAACTGTCTTGTATCTCTCACCGCGACTACCAAAATCTCACTTGTTTTCGAACTAGATGGGGTGACAAGTAACTCCCAGACGCCTACTTCCTTTTAGACTCATGTTTTAAATGTTTCATATTCAGGAGATAATATGCAATTCTTGCTTATTTTTATCTACCAGTACATATCATCTTCCGTATATGTTAAAGGAATAGCTTTATGAGCGGAAAATTCTACCATAATCAATTTAGGTGAGAGAACCCTTGTACCATAATGGGGCAACCTGAATGAAGAAAATGAGATTTAATTTATTCTCTATACTTTAGTAGATAGCAAGTTTTCACCACTCATTCGCCGTATTCAACCACATTCTTTGAAAATATTTTCCTACATGGCTGTACCATAACCCCCCATAAAGATTGTATAAAACCATTGGCTTGGTCGCTTCTTACAACTTTAGTAATAAGCTGAACGTCTATCCATGCAATAGTGGTGGGGCCAGGAAATTTGCAATGGGGCTGGAGTAAAATATGGTGAGGCTCACGATACCGTCGGTTACATGTATGTTGTCTACACGGTAACAATGTTGAGGGCGTGAGCTGAGGGAGCTTGCCACCCCTGCAGAGCAAAATTTTCAAAAAATAGAATTTCGTGATTACTTCACCGATCAGCCTAGTATCGTGGAGCTCCTAATACGTATCTGGACAAGCATATTCTCTGTTTGGAAATGATCAGGTCCTGCAATATGTTTGTATTGGGTGTATCAAAAAAGTTACATTTTCAATTGGCTGCTATTCCAATACTACTGGAGCTAGGATAATGAAACACGTATCAAACAAAAGATTAGATCCTATATTTTCATTCTGTGTTAAGTTTATCCTTCAAAGTGCTCCCATTAGCCATGATACACTTAGTGATACGATGGTGAAAATTCGTGACAGCCCGTTGAAGTGTGTTGACATCGATGGATCGAATTACACCTTTAACAACACATTTTAGTTCACGAATATTTGCTGGACGAGAGTGAAGTACTATTTCCTTGACGAATCCACATAAATAAAAATGAAGATGAGAGAGATCTGGAGATCTAGGGGGCCACACTGATATTCCGAGCGGTGGGAAATTGGCCGTCGAGGGAATTTTTCGATCAACCAAGCCATAACTTCACCAGCAGTATGGGCTGTTGCGCCATCTTGTTGAAACCGTTCATCAGGATGTGTATCACCATGAAAAGTTTCTTTCAGCATATCCAAATCAGTCACTCTGTTTATTCACTGTGCTTCCATGGTATTGGAATCATCGAAGAAGTAAAGGCCATATATCCTGTTGCCGCTTAGTCCACAGCACACTGTTACTTTGGGAGAGTGAAGAGGTTTTTCCCTGCACATGACAGGTTTGGTTGGTGACCAATAACGAAAATTTTGTGTTTGGCGTTCCTTTCAGGTAAATGTGACATTCGTCGCTGAAAATAACGTTTGCCAAAGATAACTCATTATTTACGACCATATCATTTATCTTGTTACAAAACAATAGACGCCGATCTTTATCAATGCCCGAAATCTGTTGATGGTATTGTAATTGATACGGTTTTAGCTAAAGGTCTTTTCGACAAATTCGCTGACAAGTTGCTTTGCTTAATTGGGTAACAGCAGACAGTTTCTAAGGGAAATATTTAGGTCGGTCAAAATGTTAAGACAACAGCATCAATGTTGTCTTCTGCTCTTCCTGTTCTAGGACGTCCCGAATTCACTTTATTCAAATTGTGAGTAGTGCCTTTTTCTTCCCATTTGTTGTAGACTCTTTCCACTGTGGGTCTTGCTATTCTTATTCTGAATTTTCGCTGAAATGACCGAAGAACAATGACTTCAAATTTATGATTTCCAAATGACTCCACTGAGAAAATTCTTTGTTCCAAAGTTAGCTGCATATTGAGGGAAAATCATGCAATAAATTTCAAGTTAGGTGCGCCATACTATATGGGTTGGGAATGTATTTTATATACCGAAACGAAACTTTGGAATCTGCTCTTTTGAATGAGATACATTTCACACTCCTAACTATAATAATATTGAAACAGCAGTCAATGTAAAATGTAACATTTTTTTCAGACACCAAGTATAATCTTCATTCGCGAAACATGTTCTTTAGCTAACACCATTAGAATTAGTGAAGTTATACAGATGAATGCACTACCAATTAAGATTTACTACACTTTTGTACTTGCGACTTGATACGGCATCGGCTGTTGCTGCAACTCACGGCAGAGGCGCTGTATGTTTTGTACTTTTCTGGATTTTCTAAGTTTCATGAATTTTCTCTTTCAGGACTTTTGCTGTATTAGCTTGTTTGCAAAGCTTAGCGGTTCCCTTTTTTAGAAGCAGTCACTTAGACTAACTCTCTCTCTATATATATATATTATTAAAACTTCACGTTTCTATAAGATATCCCTAAAACCAGGAACTTTCCAGTTCTCCCCGTTTAACCAAGTCCCTCGGCTGCTTTCAGGCGCACCCACACAGCTCGTGCCCCAACTGTTCTGTTTTATGAGGCTCTATTAATTTAGAAACCATCGCAATTGGCCATTTGTTGTGGCCGTGCGGTGGCTTAGCTAGAGTGACATCGCTTGCGGCAAGTGCAGAGGGTGCCTATGGAAATGTTACTTGATGTTCGCAATAAATTGAGAGCTATGCGGCCAATGTTTACGAGCGGTCTTCGTTATAGGAGTGTACGTGGCGGCGGTGTAGTTATTTGCATTTGTGGTGCAGAGAAGGTATTATTTAGTGGTATTGAGTTTTATTGCTGGTGTAATGTGAAGAATGGTGTTATTGAAGTTTGGCTATGATATTAGTTAGTATATAAATAAGTACTTATTATAGTGTGATCGAGTTTTATGGTGGGTACAGCACATGGATCTGTACATTTTTCTTTGCATTATAGTACGATATTTTAAATAATGCTTGATTATTTACTCCTACTATTATTCTAATCAAGAGTATTTTAGAAACATAAATATACAGAATAGGTACTAGCATATTTATATGAATTGCAGTATTTAATTTCCTGGCCGTAGAAAACTGCGAGGACTTCTACTGGCAGTAACTTGCATAGGACTTCTACTGGCAGTAACTTGCATAGGACTTCTACTGGCAGTAACTTGCATAGGAATTCTACTGGCAGTAACGTGCATAGGACTTCTACTGGCAGTAACGTGCATAGGACTTCTACTGGCAGTGACTTGCATAGGACTTCTACAGGCAGTAACGTGCATAGGACTTCTACTGGCAGTAACGTGCATAGGACTTCTACTGGCAGTAACGTGCATATAGGACTTCTACTGGCAGTAACGTGCATAGGACTTCTACTGGCATTAACGTGCATCGGACTTCTACTGGCAGTAACGTGCATAGGACTTCTACTGGTAGCAACGTGCATAGGACTTCTACTAGCAGTAACGTGCATAGGACTTCTACTGGCAGTAACGTGCATAGGACTTCTACTGGTAGCAACGTGCATAGGACTTCTACTAGCAGCAACGTGCATAGGACTTCTACTGGCAGTAACGTGCATAGGACTTCTACTGGCAGTAACGTGCATAGGACTTCTACTCGAGAATTTTATTAGCTCTTGTTCAGTCCTGGAACTGTAACCGTCACGACAAGGCTTAATTATATTTACGGGTTTAGTGACGTCACAAAAGTAGGCCGGTGAAGACGGGTTAACTTGAACTAATAGGTCCCTGTATCGGTAATGGTCCAGCCGCTGTTTCTAGTGTATCGTCACAAGTGTGCTTTAATGTTATAGTGTGTGGTCACAAGTGTACTTTCCTATCGTCATGACCTCCCAAATATTGACCATGGTAGCGAGGGCCTTACTACCCGTAGCAAATCACGTATTCTGGGTCACGTATCGTACATGGAGGTCGCCTCGAACTCGTCAGATCCCTAACAACTTTTTTACCCGCCCCTGAAACTGATTTAAGGGGTTAGCTTGTGAGGCGACGTAGAAATCTGTAAGGGGTGGGTCTATGTCTGTAGCGCCCTCATAAATTTAATTGTGGAAGGCTGTAGTGTTTTCGTAGTATAAGTTGAAGGCTATTAAGTGTAGTTGAGTAAGTCAACTAGGTACTTGTTTTAGATTAGAAATTTTCTTTTTTTTTATAGTTCTGATTATTTTCAGTAAACTCGCTTCTCAGCTGAAAACGAATGAATAAGTGAATAGGTGAAATAAAATTGATTGTAAGTCTACAGTTAGTTACAGCTTATCAGAATCCTGTAAGAAAATTATAGGTTATTCGTCAGATATCTGACGCCGCCCTATACAGATGTAACCCAGTAAGAAACTTATGGACTATTATCAAACATCTGATACTGCCTTATATATATGTAGGATAAAAGCCTATGAATTTCCGGTAGGGATTGTGCAGAACTCTTGGCTGTCGATCAGGCAATAATCCAACTAACGGAATTGCGAACTACTGTGATTTTAATTACGTACATGACAGCGCTTCTTGCCTGATCTTTTTTCTCCAAACCAACCAAATGCTATAACATAGAAATCAGCTCGCCTCTATGACTATTATACATAGTTCCATAGAACACCGTATCACTAAGCCAGCATTTAGGTATACACCTAGATTACCCTAAGTTAAAAAAAACCAAAGAAACTATTAAGTTCTGTTACGTCAGAACCTTTAATTGCCCCGCATCTTTTACGACCGACGGACTTTTCTAAAAGTTCCGCCAATTTCACGGCACCAACAACTGCCTTTTCTTCCCGGTCACATCGATCACTTTTATCACGCTGACCGCGACCGCTTCATCTGGCGGTGGTGGTGATGGAAGGCGCCCTTATCAACGGGGGTAGGGGCAGTTGTTGCTTCTGTGGGCGCGCAACCTACGATACCGGCTAGGCTTACGGCTTATACTGCTTTTTTGTTGTGTTGTTGTTATCCCAAAAGGATTATGATGCAACTGCAGTGCGCATTGCGTTATCCGGAACTGTTATATCAACGGAGACGGAATAAGTTGTTGCTTTTGTGGATGTCCACCCACGGCACTTTTCTGACTTGCTGCATATCCATGGCGTCCTTTACTATGTTGTTTACAACCCAAATATATTTTGATCCAGCTCCTGCATCGGTTTTGTTATCCAAATGCTTAATGATTGGGATTTTTGTGTGTTATGTTGCAATTTATCTATATTGAAATGGAGAATGGATGAGACCCGTGCATCGGCTTCGTTGTAGGATAAAAATATTCCGAATCGTTGATCGGATGTATCATTCAGTCCCTGGTCATCAACAAGGGTAAAAGAAGTTGATACTTTAGGACACCCAGCCGTCGGTTGATGCTAATGGGCACCTATTCGCCGGCTGATGCTAATGGGCACCCAGCCGTCGGTTGATGCTTATAGACACCCAGCCGTCGGTTGATGCTTATGGACAACCCAGCCGTCGGTTGATGCTTATAGACACCCAGCCGTCGGTTGATGCTTATGGACGATCAGCTGTCGGTTGATGCTTATAGACACCCAGCCGTCGGTTGATGCTTATGGACGATCAGCTGTCGGTTGATGCTTATAGACACCAATGCGAAGTCCGATTTGTGTATAGGATTAGGTTCAACTCTTTGTTGTATGAAAGTTGATACCTTACCGTACCCTGATAATTCTTCCGAGGAGGTCCAGGTGGTGTTACTTGCACCGCCTATCTTGTACAGAGGTGTTGCTGCATTCCGTGACCAGCGGGAGGTGTGTAATATATTTGGCCCAGACGAACCCTATATGCTACATATATACATCATAAATCTTGTCTCTGGTGATGGTGTATGGAATAATTTTGTTGTCATTAAGCTGCGTTTTGATGATCGTGCATAAAACAAGTGTTATATACTGGTCCTATTTAAATGAATTTCTGATGATCGAAGGAAAGATATACAATTAGTTCATGTGGCTGGGTACCGTTGATGATCGCTATAAAGTAATTGTTTATGGTATTTGATCGTTTATGGACGGCGGATACATTTGTGTTAGAGTGCATTTACGACAGCACTACCGCCGTCGTTGATGACGTACATATCGACTATCGCTCGCTCGTTAATCGTCTTCTAATCAGCACAAGCGGCTTACGTCTCTGCTTTGTTTGGATGCATTTGGTGCGCCCGTCGGGTGCTCTGCGCATCCGGTTATCTTTAATGAGATATGCCTAGGCCTCTGTCGTCGAGGGTGGTGGCTGCGCAGGAATCCGAATCGCCATGATCTGTTGACTGTTATCTGCTGCGCGCAGTCGTCGCATCTGTTTCGGTGACTGCGTTGATCTGTTTCCCTTTGTCTGTTCATAAGTGCTGTTAGTGATCTTTTGACTTGTTTTATTTTCCTGTTAAAAAGAAAGCAGTTATCACTTCTTAAACGATTCTACTGATCTGCTGCATGATTATCATCTGTTAACATAAGCTGGTGCTATGTACCGTTACGTAAAAGCATATACATTGTAGTCACTAAGGTGTGTTGAAATATTACCATACTAAATGCACCTTGCTGCGTCAATTTTGCGCACTTGGTTCTGTATTTAGCTGGTGACCCCTAAATCTACATAATAAAATTTCATGATACTCTAGTTTTTTATTCATTTTTAAAGACATGCAGTGACCCTCAGGACGGTCCTATCCTGGGAGTTCAGTTAGCTAGAGCCCAAAAGAGGGAAGCACTCTAACTATAAGGGGCCTACGGGACGCAAATCCCTCTGAGGGCTTAGCGATTTAAGGGTTTCTTTGTCTAATGAAGTTAGGAGGCCCGTGGTGGTCATGTTTTGGGTGCCTTGTGGTGCCCAGCAGGCCGGGACTCGCTGCATGTTATAAGTAAGTGAGTCTACATAGACTTGGTAGGGTCCACAGCTTACCGCCTTGACGTATTCCAATACCGAGTATACGAAGTTACCGCTAGCATCAGACTTCAATATAATTCTTGGACGCCTATCACGACTTAGGACGCACGAGTAATGGAACGGCACTCGAGTAATGTATTTTTTAAAGCTCGCTGTAGCGAAGCGATAGCGAGGATGTCCAGTCAGCATTGCACTGTGTGTCCGCGGTGTCTGTTCGGTGCTCTGTCAAGGTTGTGCCAATATAGAAAGGGGGGATATTTGCTTGGCTTAGTGTCTGTCATACTCAAGTCGCCTGAACTTGTGCTATGCTGTGGAATATGGGTTTCCGCGAGGACTCGATTTCGGTTTCCGAATTATTCTGTTCGAATGAGGGGCTCGGCATTTTGTAGTTCAATACGTATATCGAATGCTAAATCGAACGAGCTTTTTGTGATCTTGTGGACGCCTGAGTTGTGCTCACGGAGGTGCCAACCAAAAGATCAACAAAGATTTATAAAAAATATATATATATTATCTCAACAGTGCATGTAACCGCTGGTTGTTGATTTAACCGGCAGTTTCTTAGACATGAGTGCTTGCGACGTGAATGTTGTTCGTTAAAAATAAACAAAAATAAAACACCCAGTACACGCAGAGTAAAAATACCCAAAGTTTCCAAACACCCGAGGGACAAAGTGACCCTGTCTGAGAGAAAAAGTAATCCCGATTTGCATACAGTTAACTATCGTTATTTTGCTATCAGTGTTATTCTTATTTGCGTTATATGTTAATGTATCCTTGCGCGGGGCACGTCAGTAAAGTTAGCTGATCCTCGCGTTTGTAGCATTCCACGAAATCTTATCACTAAACCCTATTAGTTAATTATTAGGAGAGAGGAAATAATCTTGCCTTTATTTCTATCGATTAGTATCATCCTGCGGTGCCTTATTATTAGATTCCGGTGCCAATAACAGAACATGTACTTACTCTCAAGTACAAAGAAGAATAGGTTGAATCACGCATTGGGAAATGATAAATGAATAATGACAGAGATAAGGTGTACTCGAAGGTATAAACGTATTCAAATGGCGATATGGAATCATACTGCTCGGCAAGCCCCTGAAGCGGCCCGGAAGTGAAATTTTCTAACGCATAGGGTGAAGTGACGGTGTTGATTAGTTTTGTTTATTGCAGGGCACCTTGCGAAGCAAGACAGCGGTACCTATATTGCATCACCGCGGTTCTTTTTCTCGCAGCAAAGTATCACGTTCCGGCGTGGCCGAATTCGCCAGCACATTATTTCTCCTCGTGTCGCCCTTCGGTCCTCAGAATTTCCGAGAAAAAAATCCGAGATTTCGGGTCCAGATTATGGAAATGGACCTCGAGGTCGATGGCATCGGTCCGCCAACAGGTGCCGCGTAGCCTTGCTACTGCTGCTGGGTGTCGTGTTTTTGTTTTAATGGCAGAGCAAATGTCTGCAGGTGTAGTTGTTTGCTGTTGTTTCAATGTTTACTGTCCGCGGAGCATCTGCGAGGATGTATAGTGTTCACCATGTCTGTGTGTTTGTCCGTCCGGGCACAGTGGGCCGCGGGCTGGGTATCCTAACATCTTTACAACTTCATTACTAGTTTCAACAGGGTAATTTATGTTTTTTCACTTTCATTACCAGTACTATACCGATACTTGAACTTTGAGTGTGACTGTGATATAAATAACACATATCTGCAGGTTCGGTGATATGCTGGTTGTTTGAAAAGTATTGCGGATTTCAAGTGTGGTTTCTATATTCTAAAATAATTACAACTGCATCGTAATATTAACTCAATTCATTGACATTTATACTGCGTCTCTTTAGCCACTTGTTTCATGTAACAGGATAAAAGAAAATTATTTAACTTTTTCTTCAGAAACCAGTTAGATTCTTAATTTAATTTGAATTAGAAATTCATGCATAACCTACTATGGTGGTAATGATTCTTGAGGTCTTCTAAAAAAATCAAGTGACAAGAATTCTTCAACCTGTGAAATAAATGGAATTTTCACCACCGACGTTATAATAATTTGTACCAATTCAGCTGTGAATTTATTGTGACAGTATCTTGCAACTATAAATTCTGATATGTTTCAGATTAAAGATCGTCTTAGTTGCATCCAAGATGTTATAGTGAACGGACGACGTTCAGAAAATTTTGTGCTTATCAGGAAGAATACAGTGTTTCTGTGCGGATACCAATTACTCTGGCTGCAAAATTTGTCACTTTTTGTTAAGATCTAAGTTCCACAAAAAATTCTTCAAACGGGTTAAAAAACAATTTTTTTTGTAAAAATACTACATAGCTTTCTCCCGCTTAGTTTCAAACTGTTGGATACAGTGAAACTTGAATATTTCATGTCTCTAATTTCATTCAAGGCATGCCGGAAACGTTCAGAGAATTCACGGAGAGTAATCACGAAATGAGGACTTATTCTTGTATTATATTCTTTCGGTGCGTTAGTACCTAACCTAAGAGTATGCGTTAGGTTAGGTGAGTTAAGTCAGTTTACCTAGGTAGGATATTTCAATTCAGGTGGAATAGGTGACTATATACTAGATTTGGTTCACACCACGTTATGACTGACTCTCATGCAGGTCGTATGCTATACCTGTACCATTTTGGTAATACTGGACGGTATTTCACATGCGGCTTGATTTTTTTTTTCAAAATTAAATAGGATTACCGACACTGACTTACCGAACAAATTTTTTATCTCTGTATTATGCTATCACTGAACTATACATATGAATCTTATAACTGAGGATTTAAGAATATTTACAATTTTTATTTTAAGTTCAGTTTTTCTCGTATTACTAAGTTAACTTGAATCATATCAAACTCAAGGGAGTAGTAAGAGATCATGCATATTTTATTCTATTTGTTTGCGCGACTGCTAACTTTCGCGCGCTTATACCATTCACAAATCATGTAATCAGTTGGAAGCTGTGGAAACTCATTCCACAGAAGATGAGTGTTGGTTTTCATCAAGGGAGTTTAATAGATAAGATAGTTGGCTGTAGACGGACCAACAGGTCCGTTCCCAGGGAGCCACCGGGACTTACGCCTCGGCCCTCTATAAGCTTGTTCGCCGTACTGGCCACAGATTTTTACCTCCGCCAAGGAGGTTATGTTTTCGTCGTATTTGTCTGTCAGAGTGTCTGTCTTTTTGTCTGTCTGTCACCAAGATAACTCAAAAAGTTATGAGACGATTTAGATGAAATTTACAGGGATTGTTAGGTATGTTAGGAGGAACAGATGATTAACTTTTGGTGAAGATATGTACATCCGTTTGTTTGTTTGTTTGTTTTTCTGCCTCCTTTTTCTCGATGCCACAATTCAAAAAGTTATGGATGGATTTTGATGAAATTAGCATGAGTTGTTGGGTATATTACAAAGAGTAAATGACCAACTTTTGGTAATGAACCGTTTGTTCGTTCGTTCGTTTGTCACTTTTTTTAATGTTTTGCTTGTTAGCACAATAACTCAAAAAATAATAAATGGATCTCCATGAAATTTATAGGGGTTGTTAGTAATGTTAAAAGACATAAAAAAATTATCAAATTGTGGTCCAGATCGGTTTGTTCGTTTGTATGTTTGTTTTCATGTTTGTCATAACGTTTGTTAATAGTATAACTAAAAAAGTTATGAACGAATCTTAAAGAAAATTGAATAAGCTGTTATTATAAAAAGGCACAATTGATTAGATTTTGGAGTTTATACAAAGAAAATTATGGTTTCAGAGACAATTCGAACTTTTTGCTACCGTTGCCTCACTTGGCAGAGGTATGCGCTCTCAGAGTGCTCTAGTTTATTATTATTATTATCATTGTCTTGAGATGGCATTATTTCAAATACTGAAGAATACGATGAGAAGCTCATCATCGTATTCTTTGTTGTTATTATTATTAAAACTTCCCGCTCGAGCCCCCACGGACAGGTAATACAACCAAAATGAAGTACTTTGCAACACCGGGAAGCCCGAAACGCTTCTAAAGGAAATCCATAGCCATTAACATCTGACTTGAACGCCTGCAGGCCAGGACGACCGAAAGCCGATGCCGGCAATAAATTCCAACCTGAACAGACCAGGGCGCGAAGCAACTGGCCTCTTCCATAGTTGCTCCCTTTTTGTCAATCATAAGCTCCCGGCCATTCCTGCAGCCTATCAGCGAGTCAGCATTACTAAGTTTAATGCAATCGACGACGAAACAGCTTTCACCGAGCAAAAATCATGGGACATACCGGTATATGATATCCTGTCGTATCCGTAATACCAACTCGATACTTTTATTTTTACTAGACCACCATGCAGTACACAAGATACTTCAGACGTCGTTTTGGCCTGTATTTCAAAGTAGTAATGCTAGAAGTGCATTCTGTTTTGAAGAATCCTTACTCTGCCATCATTTGCATCCTGGTCTAATTTTCGCCTATCGGTTTTCAACAGAGCGTGACGGGATGGCCGCAATCTCCAACCTGGCCTATTTATTGCGTATCTTTATCTGTTTAATTCAGAGCATCAGACCGATACAAATATATAAATCCGCTACGTAACAATACGCATTTTTTGCTAGTTGTTTGCGAGCTCGTCTGATTTCTTGATCTTTCCATCCCGACCTGAAAGATGAGATAGCAGTTTCATTGGTGGCTGCCAAAGGGATGACATCGAAGTAATTTGAATCTGTAATTAACAGTAAATAAGTTCCGAGAATGTACTGGAGATACTGCATTTTCTAAAGCTCTCTCCACTTGAAAAGGTAGTAGTACTTTTTGTCTTGCTCTTGGGAAAAGCCTCTTCTGAAAATTCTCTGTAGCTTCCGATGCTTCACATACTGTTCATTAGCAGGTCATATTTCTTTTAGCAGTATAAAATGTGTCTCTTTATTTGGCTTCCCCTGCTTTTTTTTCCATTCTCTTCAGTCTTCGTTTTTTGATAATAAAATGTCTTCACTAGAGCGAAGGAGTTTTAATAAGAAAGAGGTAGCAGTGGCTTCGGAGATCTGGAGCAGATTTTTCTGGCATGGCTGAAGTCTGGCTGGCGCGATGATCGGCTGCAGGACCGGCTGGAAGCCTCTTATTGATGAGAAGGGATGGTTGAGAGCATGTGATTGGTGGGAAGGAAGCAGCCACCGAAGAACAAAGAACTTAATTGGCCAGTACGGCGAAAGGTGGCTGTGCTCCCTCCTTCCATTAAACTTCATCGACTTCATGGATGTTTGGAATGGTCTTGATGGCTCTGTCTTTGCTGGTGCTGGTATTGGCAGCTTTAAGCGATCTGTACACAGAGCTATTCTGTGATCTCGGATCTTCTTTTTTTCATTCTTTTGTTTTCTCCACC
>LQNS02276883.1:22252315-22263416 GCA_001587735.2 Parhyale hawaiensis | reverse complement strand
TGCCTTTTCTTCCCGGTCACATCGATCACTTTTATCACGCTGACCGCGACCGCTTCATCTGGCGGTGGTGGTGATGGAAGGCGCCCTTATCAACGGGGGTAGGGGCAGTTGTTGCTTCTGTGGGTGCGCAACCTACGATACCGGCGGGGGTTACGGCTTATACTGCTCTTTTTATTGTGTTGTTGATATCCCAAAAGGATTATGATGCAACTGCTGTACGTATTGCGTTATCCGGAACTGTTATATCAACGAAGACGGAATAAGTTGTTGCTTTTGTGGATGTCCACCCACGGCACTTTTCTGACTTGCTTCATATGGCGTCCTTTACTATGTTGTTTACAACCCAAATATATTTCGATCCAGCTCCTACATCGGTTTTGTTATCCAAAATGCTTAATGATTGTGATTTCTGTGTGTTATGTTGCAATTTATCTATATTGAAATGGGAAATGGATGAGACCCGTGCAACGGCTTCGTTATAGGATAAAAATATTCCGAATCGTTGATCGGCTGTATCATTCAGTCCCTGGTCATCAACAAGGGTAAAAGAAGTTGATACTTTAGGACACCCAGCCGTCGGTTGATGCTTATGGACACCCAGCAGTCGGTTGATGCCTATGGACACCCAGCAGTCGGTTGATGCCTATGGACACCCAGCCGTCGGTTGATGCTTAAGGACACCCAACGACGGATGATGCTTATCGGCACCCAACCGTCGGTTGATGCTCATGGACGACCAGCTGTCGTTTGATGCTTCTGGACAACCAGCTGTCGGTTGATGCTTCTTGTCAACCAGCTTCTGGACAACAATTAAGCCATAGATGATGCGCTTTTTCAGTACTGATGTTGTTGCGTACCGGTATTGTTCTACCAAGCCGGAACTTTCATCAGACTCGTGTATTAGTTGAGTTACTAATGCGAAATCTGATTTGTGCATGGGATTAGGTTCAACTGTATGGTATATGCTAGCGGTCACCTTACCTCGACAATTCTTCCGACGAGATCCAGGTGGTGTGGTGGTGTTACTCACACAGCCTATCTTGTACAGAGGTGATGCTGCATTCCGTGACCAGCGGGAGAGATATAATATATTTGGCTCAAAATTACCCTATATGCTATACCTATAATTACCCTATATGCTATACCAATAATTACCCTATATGCTACACCCTATAATTACCCTATATGCTATACCTATAGAAACAATGTTACTCTTGTCTTTGATGACGGTGTATAGAATAATTTTGTTGTCATTAAGCTGCGTTTTGATGATCGTGTATAAAATAAGTGTTCTTGATCCTAGTTAAATGAATTTCTGATGATCGAAGGTTAAATATACTATTAGATTATATGGTTGCGTTACCGTTGATGATCGCTCTAAAGTAATTGCTTATGGTATTTGATCGTTTATGGACGGCAGATACATTTGTGTTAGTGTGCATTTACGGCAGCCCTAACGCCGTCGTTGGTGACGTACATATCGACTATTGCTCGCTCGTTAATCGCCTTCTAATCAGCACAAGCGGCTTACGTCACTGCTTTGTTTGGATGCATTTGGTGCGCCCGTCGGGTGCACAGCGCATCCGGTTATCTTTAATGAGATGAGTGCCGGCCCCTGTCATCGATGGTGGTGGCTGCACAGGAATCCGAACTGCCTTGATCTGTTCACTGTTATCTGCTGCGCGCAGTCGTCGCATCTGTTTCGGTGACTGCGTTGATCTGTTTCCTTTTTGTCTGTTCATAAGTGCTCTTATAATGATCTTTCGACTTTGTTTTATTTTTCTGTTGAAAAGAAAGCAGGTATTGCTCCTTCAACGATTCTACTTATCTGCTCCATGATTTTCATCTGTTAACATAAGTTGGTGCTATGTACCGTTACGTAAAAGCATATACATTGTAGTCACTAAGGTGGGTTGAAATATTACCGTACTAAATGCACCTTGCTGTGTGAATTTGGCGCACTTAGTTCAGCATTTAGCTGGTGACCCCTAAATCTACATAATAAAATTTCATGATACCCTAGTTTTTTTCCTTCATTTTTGGAGACAGTGACCCTCAGGACAGTCCTATTCTGGGAGTTCAGTTAGCCAGAGCCCAAAAGAGGGAAGCACTCTAACTATAAGGGGCCTACGGGACGCAAATCCCTCTGAGGGCTTAGCGATTTGAGGGTTTCTTTGTCTAATGAAGTTAGGAGGCCCGTGGTGGTCATGTTTTGGGTGCCTTATGGTGACCAGCAGGCCGGTATTCGCTGCATGTTATAAGTTAGTGAGTCTACATGGACTTGGTAGGGTACACAGCTTACCGCCTTGATGTATTCCAATACCGAGTGTACCAAGTTACCTCTAGCATCAGACTTCAATATAATTCTTGGACGCACATCACGACTTGAGACGTACGAGTAATGGAACGGCACTCGAGTAATGCGTCTTTTTTTTACAGCTCGCTGTAGCGAAGCGATAGCGAGGATGTCCAGTCAGCATTGCAGTGTGTATCCGCGGTGTCTGTTCGGTGCTCAGCCAAGGTTGTGCCAATATGAAAGGGGGGCGATGGTTGCTTGGCTTAGTGTCGGTCATACTCATGTCGCTGAACTTGTGCTATACTGTGGAATGTGGGTTTTCGCGAGGACTCGAATTTTTGGTTTCCGAATTATTTTGTTGGAATATGAGGCTCGGCATTACGTATTTCAAAATACGTATATCGAATGTTAATTCGAACGAGCTTCTTGTGATCTTGTGGACGCCTGAGGTGTGCTCACGGAGGTGCCAATGAAAATATAAACAAAAATTTATAAAAAATAAAAAATATTTTCTTAACAGCGCATGTAATCGCTGGTTGTTGACTTAACGGGAACTTTCTTAGATAAGAGCGCTTGCATGTTAAATGTTGCTCGCTAAAAATATACAGAAATAAAATACCCTATACACGCAGAGTAAAAATACCCAAAGCTTACCAACACCCGAGGGACGAAGTGACCCTGTCTGAGAGAAAAAGTAATCCCGATTTGCATACAGTTAACTATCGTTATTTTGCTGTCAATGTTGTCCTTATTTACGTTATATGTTAATGTATACTTGCGCGGGGCACGTCAGTACAGTTAGCTGATCTTCGCGTTTGTAGCATTCCACTAAATCTTGTCACTAAGCCTTATTAGTTAATTATTAGGGGAGAGGAAATAATCTCGCTTTTATTTCTATCGATTAGTATCGTCCTGCGGTGCCTTATTTTTAAATTCTGTTGCCAATAACAGAACATGTAGTTACTCTCAAGAACGAAATATGATTGCAACAAAGAAAAATAGCTTCAATCAGACATTGGGAAATGATAAATTAATGACAGAGATAAGGTGTAATCGAAGCTATAAATGTATTCTGATGGCGATATGAAATCATACTGCTCGGCGAGCCCCTGAAGCGGCCCGGAAGTGAAATTTTCTAAAGCATAGGGTGAAGTGACGGTGTTGATTAGTTTTGTTTATTGCAGGGCACCTTGCGAAGCAAGACAGCGGTACCTATATTGCATCACCGCAGTTCTTTTTCTCACCGCAAAGTATCAAGTTCCGACGTGGCCGAATTCTCCAGCACATTATTTCTCCTCGTGTCGCCCTTCGGTCCTCAGAAATTCCGAGAAAAAAATCCGAGATTTCGGTTCGAGATTATGGAAATGGACCTCGAGGTCGATGGCATCGGTCCGCCAACAGGTGCCGCGTAGCCTTGCTACTGCTGCTTGGTGTCGTGTTTTTCTTTTAATGGCAGAGCAAATGTCTGCAGGTGTAGTTGTTTGCTGTTGTTTCAATGTTTACTGTCCGCGGAGCATCTGCGAGGATGTATAGTGTTCACCATGTCTGTGTGTGTGTGTGTTCGGACGCAGTGGGCCGCGGGCTGGGTATCCCAACATCTTTACAATTTCAGTATTAGTTTCGATCGGGTAATTTATTTTTTTTTAGTTTCATTACCAGTACTGTACCGATACTTAAACGTTAAGTGTGACGGTGATATAAGTAGCACATATCTGCAGGTCCGGTGGTATGCTGGTTGTTTGAAAAGTAGTACGGATTTCAAGTACTGTTTTTATAGTGTGTTTTCTATATTCTAACATAATTACAACTGCATCGTAATATTAACTCACTTCATTGATATTTATACTGCGTCTCTTTAGCCACTTGTTTCGTGTAACAGGATAAAAGAAAATTAATTTGTTTTTTCTCTAGAAACCAGCTAGATCCTTAATTTAATTTGAATCAGAAATTCATGCATAACCTACTATGGTGGCAAAGACTCTTGAGGTCTTCTAAAAAAAGTCAAGTGGCAAGAATTCCTGAGCCTGTGAAATAAATGGAATTTTCAGCACCGACGTTATAATAATTTGTAACAATTCAACTGTGAATTTATTGTGACGATATCTTGCAACTACAAGTTCTGAAATATTTCAGGTTTAAGATCGTCTTAGTTGTGACCAAGCTGTTATAGTGAAGCGGACGACGTTCAGAAAATTTTGTACTTATCAGGAAGAATACAGGGTTTTTGTGCGGATACCAATTACTATGGCAGCAAAATTTGCCACTTTTTGTTAAGATCTAAGTTCCACAAAAAATTCCTGAAAGGGGTTAAAACAATTTTTTTCTGCAAAATGCCAGTTCGTTCTCTCGCTTAGTCCACGATATAGCTGTTCCACTGTTTCAAACTGTTGGATACAGTGTAACTTGAATATATCATACCTCTAATTTCTTTCAAGGCATGCCAAAAACGTTCAGAGAATTCACGGCGAGTAATCACGAAATGAGGACTTATTCCTGTATTATATTCTTCCGGTGCCGTAATAATTTGCGACGGCTGGGGCCTACTTAAGCGTAAGCCTTAGGTTAGATGGGTTAAGTAAGTTTACCTAGGTAGTATATTTCGATACAGGTGGAACAGGTGACTATAAACTAGATTTGGTACACACCATATTATGACTGACTCTCATGCAGGCCCTATGCTATACCTGTACCATTTTGGTAATACCGTGTGGTATTTCACAAGCGGCTTGATTTTTTTTTTCAAAATTAAATAGGATTTCAGACACTGACTTACCGAATAATCTTTTAATGTCTGCATTATGCTATCACTGAACTATACATATGAATCTTATAACTGAGAATTTAAGAATATTTACAATTCTTTATTTTAAGTTTAGTTTTTTCTCGTATTACTAAGTTAACTTGAAACATATCAAATGCAAGAGGGCAGTAAGAGATCGTGCATATTTTCTTCTAGGGTAATGTCTCAATTACCGAATGCCCATCTATTACTGAATATAGGTAGGAATCTTATTGCGTTCGGTAATAGAAAGGCATTCGGTAATTGAGACATTACCCTATTTGTTCGCGCGACTGCTAACTTTCGCCCGCTTATAAGATTCACAAATCATGTAGCTAATAACAAATAGGAAGCTGTGGAAATTCATTCTACGGAAGACGAGCGTTGGTCTTCATCAAGGAAGTTCAATAGATAAGATAGCCGGAAGTAGCAGGACCAACAGATCCGTTCCCAGAAATTTTTTGTTATTATTATTATTACTACTATTATTATTATTGTCTTGAGATGGCATTATTTCAAATACGAAAGAATACGATGAGAAGCTTATCATGGTATTCTTTGTTATTATTATTAAAGCTTCACGCTCGAGCCCCCAACGGACGGGTAATATAACCCAAATGAAGCTTTTTACAACACCGGGAAGCCTGAAACGCTGCTGAAGGAAATCCAAAGCCATTAACAGCTGACATATGCGCCTGCAGGCCAGGACGACCAAAAGCCGATGCCGGCAATAAATTCCAAACCTGAACAGACCAGGGCGTGAAGCACCTGGTCTCTTCCATATATAGTTGCTCCCTTTTTGCCAATCATAAGCTCTCAGCCATTCTTGTAGCCTATCAGCGAGTCAGCATAACTGGATAGTTTAGCTTTCGATCTCCATAGCCGTTGCTACGGCCTTCTATTAAATTTCCTAGGTTTTCCTTCATTCATGTCCTCGGATCCGTATCATGCATACGTAGTGTGAAAATATATTTAAAGTTAGACTGTTCATTTACGACGCGTGAGAAATTCAAAGTCATCTCTTGGTTTTCCCGAATCCTTAGCAGAGACGCGTTATATTTCTTCTGCTAAGTACCCACAATGTAACGGACAGAGACACAAAGATCGTGACAAGCAGAATTATTTAAGGACTAGTGTACCTAACCGTAAAAAATGACGGGGCAAAATTCACTATGCTGCTTCATTAGCATTCCTTTCGTTCGTTTCTTTGTGAAGAAAGACGTGGGGCTCGACTTCAGTTTACTGAACAGTACAATCCTTCCTTCCTTCCTCTTCCTCTTCCTCTTTCGGTGCGCTATAGCGCGCAGTGAAGTCGGTCGTTCCTAGTAATCAGGCAACCTATTATCATTCAATATTTAAGAAGCATTAACGTGTCACGGATACTTTGTTGAAACTCTTTTTGCTCGGCTGCAAAGCTGTATAGTCTACTATATAATAATTCCCATATCTTTATTTATTAATGTCTAAGCTTAAGAAACTCTGGTAATCCTGCTTGTGTATTCGCTTTTGTGTCACCGTGCACAGAATCGTCGCTATAAGATAGGAAGAAATTCAGGTCATGGCCAGTCTGTGCGCGGGAATATTTAGTGTGGCCCAGGCATTTTATCTGTAGAGTCAATCGGGCGGAAATAAAATAGGCCTTCGTGTCCATTTCAGGCACACTGTCGTGTGTGTATCCCTACAATAATTATTTTACGTAAAGAAGAAAAAACAAGTTAGTTCCATATTTGACGATATTAATTTTTGCCTAATTATCACAATACCTAAAGCCAAAACATTGCGATGCTTCAGTAGTACGGCTCAGAAGTACGTCTAATTTCAGAAAAATCTTTATCTCTCTAATAGTATGGCATACTTATGAAAGGTTTTTTAGTGACCCAATGAGTCACGGGCAGTCTAGTCTACAATATAATAAAGACCGATGTGTATTTATCCGTTTGTTTATTTATCTCTTTGTTTATCTGTCCATTTTCTGTCACGCTTTAAGAAAACCGGTAAGCAAAATTAGGCCAGGTTAGAGACTGTGGTCATCATACCGAGCTTCATTAAAAACTAATAATAAACCAGGTTGCAGTTGATGGCAAACGTTTCTTAATCAGCGACAGTTGAAATTCAAACAATGAAGAGTTCGAAAGCTTCTTTTAGCACCACCATGGGATCTGATTTGTACGAGCAACCTTATATTTGCATGCACTTCTTGCATTGCCGAAGCTCAAAGCAAAGCACTAAAAATATCTGAAGGGCCGAAGCTTCCATTAGCACTCTTATGCACTTTCATTCTTAGTCTTTTCCCACAGATAGTTTCGTTGCATCAATTATTCTTCCAACTTTAATGTAATCGTCAACGAAACAGCTTTCACTAAGCAAAAATCATTGGACACGTATGATATCCTGTCGTATCCGTAATACCAACTCGATACTTTTATTTTTACTAGACCACCAGTACACAAGATACTTCAGACGTCGTTTTGGCCTGTATTTCAAAGTAGTAATGCTAGAAGTGCATTCTGTTTTGAATAATCCTTACTCTGCTATCATTTGCAACCTGGTCTAATTTTCGCCTATCGGTTTTCAACAGAGAGTGACGGGATGGCCGCAATCTCCAACCTGGCCTATTTATTGCTTATCTTTATCCATTTTATTCAGAGCATCAGACTGATACAAATAAATAAATCCGCTAGATAACAATAAGCATTTTTTTGCTAGTTGCTTGCGTGCTTGTCTGATTTGTTGGCCCTTCCATCCCGACCTGAAAGATGCGATAGCAGTTTCATTGGTGGCAGCCAAGGGGATGGGATAGGAATACTTTAAATCTGTAATTAACAGTAAATAAGTTCCGAGAATGTACTGGAAATACTGCATTTTCTAAAGCTCTCGCCACTTAAAGAGGTAGCAGTACTTTTTGTCTTGCTTTTGGGTTCGGGCGATGAAAAGCCTCTTCTGCAAATTCTCTGTAGCTTCCTATGCTTCGTATGCTGTTCATTAGCAGGTCATATTCGTTTTAGCAGTATAAATTGTATCTCTTTATTTGGCTTCCCTTGCTTTTTTTTATCCATTCTCTTCAGTCTTCGTTTTTACGAAATGTCTTCACTAGAGTCAAGGAGTTTTAATAAGAAAGAGGTAGCAGTGGCTTCGGAGATCTGGAGCAGATTTTTTCCGGCATGGCAGAAGTCCGGCTGGCGCGATCATTGGTTACAGGATCGGCTGGAAGCCTCTTATTGATGAGAAGGGATGGTTGAGAGCTTGTGATTGGTGGGAAGGAAGCAGCCACTGAAAAACAAAGAACTTAATTGGCCAGTACAGCGCAAGGTGGCTGTGCTCCCTCCTTCTATTAAAATTCAATGACTAGAACTGTTGTTCTAGAATTGAACTTCAAATATTCACTAGGTACTTTACTGGGCTTGATATACTAAGCTCTGTGGCTATGATACCGCCGTGATTAAAATCCTGCAGCTTATTGATTTTTTTTTACCGTATTGTTAGGCCCTCAAAGAAATGACAACAACGCACACGTTGCCGGCCATCAAAAATGACGACTTAAAATTTCCGATGATTATTCGTTGACAATCCTTTCGTTCATTTGACTCTGCGGGATGATGGAAGGAGGTTGAAGGCGATCAGTTTCAGTTTAATGAGCAGTACAATCCTTATCCTGCCGTACGCTAACGTGCAGTGAAATAGTCCCTATTACTGCCTAATAATCAGAATTTAAATGTAATTTTAAAATTTAATTGCCTTAGCGTGTGAGGGATAGGCCAAGATATGATATTTGTCAAAAATTTTGTGAATTTGTGTTATGAGTTTCTTTACTTAAAATTTATGAACATTTTCCCATGTTTTTTATACTCTGACCATTTTATCACGGCAGTTTGGGTGTGGTCAAATTCCTCTACAGCGTTACCAATTCTATGGGCTTTTCTGAGATTTTGTTCGGCCCACATCTTGACCCCACCCACTACCTTTATGCAGAGAAATCTGAGATATACTCCTAGAGTTGGCAATCCCTGTAGTGGAATTTGCCCACGCCCCAGCTGCCTTGATAAAATGGTCAGAGTATAATTGGTATTTTGCAGGCCGTGGCTGAGCTGCTGTCGGTTCTAGGGAGCTCGATGCCTCCTCCCCCACTGTCCCCCTCCTCCACCACCACCCCCACACCCCCGCACTCCCTTCACGACACCCCCACCGCCAAACTGCTACCCCGCAACGACCTCGGCCGGTACGGCGGTGTCGGTGGCGGCGGCGGTACCGACACCCGGCCCGAACCGCCGGGTGAGTCTGATTACGATGGTGGCGGCGGTGGGACCGGTGGCGGTGGCGGCGGTGGACAGGAGAACGGCAAGCAAGTGTCGGACCCACCACCCCCCTACCAGGACACCAGGGGGGATGACAGCGAGAAGCAGGCGGTGAGAGCCTAGCATTTTCTTAACGTTTAGATTGTATGTATTAACTGTTAAGAATCTTTCATCGGTAACGGTCCCCCTGTAATTGACAAACCTTAGTTGTATTTATTGGATTAACTTTTAAAAATCTTGATCGATAGTGGTCCCGAAGTAATTAGCTGAACCTCTCCTACGTTTGTAGCCTGTCGTAAGAGTGAGAATTGGCTGCCAGAAAATAAATGCCTACTTAGGCAATCGAGAGCCATAACGATCTAAATGTGTCTCATTTCCGTAAAGTTGGTTTGAAAAATAAGTTGAGTACCATTGCGTCGCGTCGTAATCGACACCTAACACTAATTTCAAAATGTAGTCATTTCTCTATAAAACGTTTTCTAATCATTTCTATCACATATATATATAAAAGTTTCGCCGAAACGTTACGCTTTTCAGACTAGCATGGTCTCTCTCTTCTTTCTTTTTTTTTTAGTACCGAGCATGTTAGATTACTTTGGTCTTGTTTGATTGTCAACTTGACGGCTTACATTTTTACAACTGTTTGCATATTCAAAGCTGTGCTTACGATCGCTCAACAGTGCGTCCGGAAGATTAGCTGAGGAAACTCGTTCTTTTGACTAGCATTTGTAAATACCAGTCATTGGGCTATAGGTACATGCATAGCATAAGCCCAAAGTGCCATATACTCTACTTATATATTGAGCACCCCATTCAAATGAAAATGAGCATAGCATAAGCCCAAAGTGCCATATACTCTACTTATATATTGAGCACCCCATTCAAATGAAAATGAGCTTGAAGCCACGAAGTATTTTTTTATCGTTGAATGAACAGAAATTCAAAGCCAACACAATGGTTTTTCTCATTTGCACACGATATCCTGCAATACTGATTCGAGTTCAGAGGTTCGAACTTGGAACAAGGTTAAAAGCACCCCCCCCCCCGTGGTTACTAGAAGGGTTGCTAACACCTACTATTCGGTGCTACTACAAAAAGGGTCGTTCATTTCTTTTTCAGCAAGACTGTGCAGAAGAAAGCTAGAAGTAATTGATCATTTGTTTACTTAACTGCCTTTCTATGTTCCAGTCTCCTGGATCCCGCTCATTTTTTTTTTTTTTTTGTATTATCTCTCTCACCAACAGCCACTGTCCCCACAGAGCACTTCCGCGTACCGTGGTGACCCGCATCGCTGTGTTTTACTTTTCTCTTATGAGAAAAACGACGAATTGTTAGCTCCAACTACATCTCGAAATGAGCTGCTGACACCCACTGGAAAAATCAGCTTCTTGTTACGATTATGGCGCGTTGGCATTCAAGATAATGAATTTGCTTCCTCTGCTAGAGCTATTGAATGAATAGAACGGTAGTTAAGTTTACTCTGTTTTTTTTTTTTTAAAGAGCCATATCGATAGTAATCACTATATTTACCTCCGCTAAGTACGTTATGTTTTCATCGTGTTTGTTTATGTCTTTGTCTGTCTGTTGGTTTTCTGGCTCTTTGTCACCTACATAACTAAGATGGGTATGAGCGGATCTTTACGAAATTTGCAGAGTTTGTTTGCCATGCTAGGAGCAACAGATGACTAAGTTTTGGCCAAGATCCGTTCAACTGTTTGCTTGTTTGTCTGCCAC
>LQNS02276883.1:22185268-22219245 GCA_001587735.2 Parhyale hawaiensis | reverse complement strand
GTTGTCATTGTAATTTCTCCTTCGCGCTTGAAAGCACTACAGTATTAACTCGCTGAAACGAAGATGCCTTCCTCCAGATGCTTTTACTTTTGCTATTCCCTAAAACTCCTGTTCCACAATATGAAGTTGTCATCGAATTCTGCAGTTACTAATGCATACACTGGAGAAGCACACCTGGCAACGTGGCATACATGGCACCATATATGAAACCATTCTCGCAGATATAGATAGCAGTATGGAATATGCCAGATGCGGTTATCTATTCGTTAAGGCGTTAAATAATGGAGATATCGTCTGCAGCGAAAGGTTGAAATGATCTCTGTAATCTTACCCTGGGATTGTATTCTTCCGCGGGTCCTCTACCCTCTTGCACTTGCCGTACCTCTCCGGAGCCTGCCCTCTCCCCCTCAGCTACTCCTCCCAGATGACAATGAGTCCAATAACCCACGTACTGACTTGGAGTCTGCAAAGTTTGGGGCCTCTGCCCCCTCCTCCTCTACCCTGGCGCCCTCATTATTTTCTGTCCTTCGTAAAAACACGCTAAGATCTTTAAAAAAATCGACTATGATCTTGCAAAGATCCCCTAGACATTGAAGTCTTGCACGTAGACTTTCCGTGTCGGACTCTTTCTTGATGTTGATGCGGAAGTCGAACCTTTGTTGGCTCAGATGGTGATGTTGATAATGAGTCTGCTTAAAAAAATTCATTTGGTTTTAATATTGAAAATGTACAATCTAGCATTTAATTCAAACTTTGTAAATTTCTAGATGGTGATTTTCGGTTGGCCTAGAAAGTTTGTTCGGTTTTAGTATCAAAAATGTAACATTTGACCTGGAAATTGAACCTGTGAAGATGTAACCAGGGGTATTAATTTATGATCGGCTTTTAGAACTCGATTGATTTTGGTGGCAAAAAAAGGGATTTGTAGCACGTAAAAAATGGAATCAATCTCGCTCCCGGTATAATCTCACCTAGTTATCTCCTTATAATGTCTGGTGATTGCACGTGGATACCGAAAAGATTAGAATAAGCCATTTATTATGTTCATATACCTAGTTTAATGTCGGCAAAAACAGGGCCAAAGTTTTGGTAAATTTTGTCCTTATGTACGGGTGCTAAATCTCAACCTTTGGAGTACACAGCATTTCTTCAATGCAACATTAGTTTGGTTGTTAGGACTTTTTATTGATTTATTATTATTTTTTTGCGGTACAAATGTGTAGAATCCATTACTGAAACTGATATCTTTCTTTTTGGAATGAAAGCTGTTTGAGTTTTAGTTTCCATTGAATGAATTTTAATCTGCGTACGTTATGTGTCTCGTTGTATAGAAAGTGTAAAGGTGAAATCGATTCGCATAGCAAAGAAGAAGTAATCTAAACCTTCAGCCTTGACGTGTCCGAAACTTGGGACCGGTTCCTGGGCTTCGACACATTGCAAAGAGCTTTAGGTCTTAACCCCCAACTGATTACGCTTGAATTTTCCGAAAATTCATGTTCCACAAAATGGAATTGTCAGCCGTCTCAGGCGTAACCGAGTATCTCCTAACGGCAACATGATTCAAAATAGCGGAACCAGCGGTCGTGTCTGATGTTTGTCCAAGAGAAATTTTGTAGGCTTAGCGTAACTTGACTTGACCGAGCAGGTCAATGACACCTTAAGTAGGTACTAATGTAAAGGTAAGGTCAACTGTGTCTGCACTCTCCCCTGTGAAACTCACACGCACTGGTTTGTGCGGCAAACATAGGCCAACTGGCCCAAGAGGAGTAACTACAACTGCAGCCGACGACGGGTCGGTAGGAACTCTGGCGCCGAAACGGAAGATTTAACGAGGCGCCACCTCCCCTACCCAAAGGTAAATACCCCCACGATAGCTATGAGCACCAAGCAATTTTGCTAATTCAGATCGCCAAGCGGCCTTGAGAAAGGCCGCGCCTGGCCTGGGGATCGTTCTCGCAAACCTCAGCACTATTGTGCAGCACGCAACGTCCGCAGAAACTTATAGAAAATCACTTTAATTCCTTATTTTTAACGTTATTATTAGTTAATAGGCTCTGGGTATGTAATTAGTCGTAAAAATGAACTTCACAGCCAGCAGCCCGAGTAAGCGATGCCCTAAAAATCAGGGATGCAGTGTCAGAATTGGCAATTTCAAGGGCCAGAATTCGGCGTCGGACACTCGCCTGTTCTGAGTGTCGAAATCAGTAAAAATATGCCCATTTTGCTAAGGTAAACAGTCGAAATTAGGTATTTTGGGGTCCAAGCCGTCGGAGTCTAACACTGGCTGGACACAGGAGTCGGTGTCGCACTTAGTTTGTCCACCTCACCAACTCTGGTAGGAATTACAGTAATGTGATTATTTCTACCCGCAGAGATGCGATGGTGACGGCCACCATCAACTGCGTCACCAGCTTCCTCGCCGGCTTTGTGATCTTCTCGGTGTTGGGCTACATGGCGCACGTGCAGAACAGGGACATTGCGGAGGTCGGCGAGGAAGGTACTGCATGAACGTAGCAATGTTTTCGTGTAAAAACGTTGCATTTTTTTACAAAACTTAACCATGTGACATTTCAAGATTAGCATTTTCATTACTCCCCATTATTGCCCTTATTCTACCAAATGTAGTAATGGATATTTGATTATCTCGTAGCATGTGTAATTATTAGTAAGTATCTACTTCATTTACAAACTTTTTTAAATGTATAACTATTATACCAAGCGTCAGCAAATTTGTATAAATGCGTAATGATTTAGCAACACGGATAGTTAACGTTAAAACTCTTATTTTTGTATATAATTTCGCTAAATATTCAAGTTTCACAACTTAGCTGCTTTAACTTCCCCAAATGAACAAATTCACTTATCAAGATATTCCACTACGATTTCACAGGGATCAGTAACCTCTTTCTTTTATAAGTTTTGTGAGCAAACATTACTTCTTTCATCAATTTAACCAATCGAACTAGGTAGTTAAACCCACTGTTTAGTATTCCAAGGGCAGGGGTATAATTCAACCCGTTCATTCTGAAGCGTATGCTGTTTGGCGTTTTATATCTACAATGCTCTGTTAACGGTCCCGGTAATATTTATGACGTTACAGTATTGGCAGGTGATCTATATCCATTGGCAAATAAATTCACTGTATTGTCCAATTAGCGTATAGCTGTACATATGCAGGGTTGATGTACGAATCGACTTCAATCTACAGTATAACATTTACTCCTATGTCGTAGATATTTATTAGTGAGGAATGATCACCATATTTGCGTAACAATTGTTGCTATGTTAAAACGTAAATCAATAATATTTAGAGTTTTAGCGTATAGTTACATATTACCGGAAGTAGTGTAGAACATTCTCTTTATTTTAGCATCAAGTGTTACCATTTTGCATCATAACTGCACACTGTTTAGTTAAATGATACACTAGCCTATATATATATATGTATATGCTTCCTGTTTTCAGATATATCATTCCCGTTTTCTTTCACTGGTCAGCTCAATTTGTGCATCATGGGCTCAAAGAAAAAAAAAATAGTCTTCGGTATGGGAAGAAAGTGCACTCTAGTGTTTATACTGACACTTAGAACCTCGTCAGACCACTTCGAAAGCTAATGCAATTAAAAAATTAAGCAAGACAGTGCACACTCCCCGCTTTCTGTTCTACAGCTAAATTTTCTCCTGTCCTATCCTTCACATCGGGATGGAGAGGCCATTAAACTATTTTAATATATGGTGATATGTACATACATATACGCTGTTTGCAGGGCCGGGCCTGGTGTTCACGGTGTACCCTGAGGCTATCGCTACCATGACGGGCTCCGTCTTCTGGTCCATAATATTCTTTTTGATGCTAATTACCCTTGGTAAGATGTCGGTTGTGTGTATATTTGTGTACCTATTATAAATATACTTTGCATTCAGGCTCTTTGTTATAAGGAAATGTTTAAAGGTATTATTTATTAGGAATGTTATAATATTTATTAAAAGTAGTAAAATATGTCAAGATATTTATATTAAAGTACTACAGTCCTAGCGGAAACCAAGAATCCGTAGCACTGTACAATCTCACTCGACAACAGTGTGTAAGAACTGAACTCGTAAAGGCAATGCCCCTTAGGTGCGGACCAGGGCTCCCTAGCCTGGCTCGGACTCGTCGGTACATAGAGGCACTGTTAAGTATATCTTGTCGCTTTTACTTGGCCCTCGGGGGGGGGGAGGGAAGGGGCTTGGCTTCGTAGACTCTTCTCAGCAGCAGTAACCAGTGCAGGTGGATTAGTGATGCGGACTTCACAGTAAGGGCGTGTAACCAACTTCCCTTCACTATTTCCTTCCGCCGGTTACAACACACAGACAGGCTTATAAAATCAGGCGCAAGGCAAATTTGTAGCTTAGATCGGAATTTTTTCTTTTCTTTTCTTTAGTTAGCGAGACGTTCATTGATACCGTGCGGCTAGTCATGAATGAGTCGCACCTCACTGGCTTGTGCCAGTTCTATTGAGTATATGTTACTAGTATCTACCAATATTTTATTATAAAGAGCAGTGCCTTATTTCTGATGGTTCCCACTTCTTCACCTGTACCCAATCCAGTTTTTGGTAATTTTAAAATTTTAATCTGCTGCTGTGCCTGGCTATTAGAAAATATGAAAGGTATTTATACGAGACCATCAATGATAGCTATTCGGTCAAGAACTGAGTTTCCATTTTCGTCGGTTGTGAAAAACACTGGTTGAACCTCGAATGGGAAGTCCATAAGCTGACAAAGTCATTTATACTGTAATTTGTATAGTGCGTGACCTTCATTATCTATGGTTTTGTGCAAAAAGAAAATCCATTAAAAATACGCTTCTTTATTACTTTCATATTAGCAGAGTGACGTTAATAAAAAAATGCACTCGTTAGTGTGGTGCTGCATAACTTTAAAAAAAATGCTAGGCTTTGTGGGTCATTGTGCTATTTCAAACATAGCCGGGTTTGTGTGCACCCTCAGGCCTGGACAGTACCTTCGGCGGGCTGGAGGCCATGATCACCGGGCTGTGCGACGAGTACCCCAAGATCTTTGGGCGCCACCGGGAGATCTTCGTGGGGGCGCTGCTGATTTTCATCTTCTTGTGTGCGCTCCCCACCACCACATACGTACGTTATGTGGTGCCGGTAACACGGCTTAAATCGTGTTCCTAATGTCCGTAGACTTTTCAAATGTATTACTTGTATCTAGCAAAGTGAATTATTCGTTTATATTTATAATGGGTATGTACTGTACATTTTAACTATAAATATATATACTAATGATGAATACTGTCAAGATGCGGATGAATTTTAAATTATGTGTTTTCAAATCAAGATCTTAATATGGGCAGATTGCTCAAACGCATCATACCGCACACAGATAACTAGAGCACCTTCATACATTTGCGTGCGGTGCAGGTGGACATTTGGGTTAAGTTTGTATAGGTTGCTGGTACGTTGCTCAAATTGTGCCCCAGCTATCCGTAGATCTAAATGTATTTACTTTAGTTTTCTAATTACATCTACTATTGAGCTCTACAAATATTAAGACTAGCTTTGACTGATCAGCTGGTGAATCATGGTTCTAAGGTCCGTAGATTTCATAGATGTATTTGATCATTCTTGTACCAAGATTGCAAATGTGAACTGCCAAGTTTTTCTTATTTTGTCGGCCAGGGAAAGCTGCAATTGTTCAGATTCCACCAAGATTGTGGAGCTGGAAGACTCCGAATCCGGCTCCTTGGGACCATTTCCTGCCTAACTTCCACCATACACACTCGATAATCTCTTATTCCGATTTCTCTAAAAAACAAACTGTTCAACTACAGTACCGTACTAATTCGCTTTGGGCCCCAATCTCTTGGTCACTCGGGTGTCCAAATTGAAATTCATGTGCTCAAAATCTCCAACACTTTTCGACTGTTCTTATCATTCACTCCGCTTTTCCATGAAACGTTTTAATTAATTCTTCTAATTTCAGGGCGGCATGTACGTGGTGGAGCTGCTTAACGACTACGGCACGGGTAATCCCATCCTCTTCATCGTGTTCGTGGAGGCGACGGCTGTGTGCTGGTTCTACGGAGCCGAGCGCTTCGCCTCCGATGTGCAGAAGATGCTCGGCTTCAGGCCTGGCAGGTTCTGGATCGCCTGCTGGAAGTACATCTCCCCTATCTTTATTCTGGTAATAACAGTGACGGTATGCGTTTGTATTGCACCATGAATAGTAATTACCTTTTCCTAAGAAGCCATGTTTCATCGGGGCTGCTTCGTCTGTCTGAGTGGTCGTAACATGACTGAAAAACTTGTTTACAGATCTTTTTTGAAAATTTGCAGGAACGTTTAGAAATGTCATGAGTAACGGCAGATTAAATTTCGATTTTGATCCTTCCGTCCATTTATTTATTTTTTTTTTTATTTGCTGTATTGCGTTGCTCGGTGCAAGGCTCCGCTCGTAGAGTGTCGCTCCAGTTTTGCAGTATTGATGGTGTTATCTGGCCTGCCTTTATGATTGTGAAAACTAGGACTGTACGTCGATGTTTCCCAATTATGCATAAAGATAAATTAGTAAAACATTAATGATGATATTTCACGTACATTTAAACATATGAGAGCAGTTACTACTGTATAGTACGTGCATTATTTTTCGCATTCAGTTTGATATAGCCGGTTGGTACTGCTAGAATTATTCGAATATTTTCAAGCTAGTGCAAACAGTGACCTCATGTGCATGTTTTACTTGTTCAAGATTGTCTAAAGTAAATAGAAATCAACGTGATAGTTGCATGTCTGTATACACGAGAGAACAGCGACTGTTGTGCCCATTTTGAAGTAACATCAGCCAGTGTCCCCCAGGTGCTGTTCATCTTCTCGTTCCTGCCCCCCGCCGAGGATGAGAAGAGTCCCACAAAAGAAGAGCCCCAGATGTGGGTGGTGGCCTTAGGCTGGTGTATCACCTGTTCCTCCATCGTCTGGATTCCCTCCTACATCTGCTACATGTTCTGCGCTGTTGATGGGTCACCCAAGGAGGTGCGTTTATGCAATTTTAGTAGTTATCTTATCACTGAACTATTGCATCCTACACCAGTAACATGTTTTGCGCTGTTGATTGCTGCGCTAAAGATGAGCAATTTTTATATTATGTTTTTTTTGTCCGAATTTGACATTCTGCCTGCATCAATAATCTGTTCTGCGCTGTTTATAGATGAGCCAAAAATATATGTTGCTTTTGGAAGGCTGTTTCCACAAGTATAATAATCCTCACGCGGATAATTTTCACTGTAGGGTGACATCGAATATGTAGACAACCCAACAATAACAAGGTTATACATCAAGAAAAAATTATTCTACCGCGGTCTGTTTTGAAATTATGTAATTTTGTTAAATTTTTATCTTGTACAGTAAGAATCTTTTCAAATTTTGAGTTATTCTATTTTTCGTTGATGATTACACTCGGTATATCTTTATGTGTCATCCTTTATACTTTTCACGTCCTGCTCGTGCTATATGTTTTGTGCTGCAGATACATTAAACAAAGAAATTAGCATCCGAGGAAGTGTCCGTTTCAATTATGGTAAATTTTTCCTGTTAATTAACTAGAGCGTCTTGCCGTGAACCGCACGTGAGTCACTGCACGTTGTCGCTGGAGCTCGGTGCTGCTATTGGCTATTTCATCCTTCTCCCCAGCCAATCACCGTACACCTGCAAACAAAAATCAGTTACCATTTATGTCAAATGCAACCATCGAGTGGCCATCGGGTAGCAAAGGCTCTGTTTCTTGCTCAACCTATTACTTGCACGCAAGAAATAACTGTTACTTTTAGCTGTATAAATAGAAACTGACGGTAAAATCCTCTCTTGATTAACAGCTAATTTTTAATTTGCTGAGACTGAAATATGTCTGTGAACCTAAGAAAATAGCTAGATATCATAACCTCTGAGTTTCATACGTGGTTATTAAGTAACCACAAACAACCATAGGACTAGGAGACCTTGCAAGTTGTAATAGGTACCCTAGTGGCCATTAGTAACTGTTAATTATTATCCGCAGAGGCTAAGAAAACTCACGCAGCCCGAGGAGTACACCCAAAACGAGTTGGAGCGCATGTCGATGTACGGTACGCACGTCTAAGTCATCTGTGTTTATGGTGAATGATTTATTAATGATACCGTGACGTAAGTATCTCATATCACCATCTGGCAAGAGCTGCGTTCTGTACGATGCGCATTGTACCGTACCATGAGTACATCGTACTCAGCTGGGGCGCCTCTTCATCGGTATCATGAGACTTCAGTGAAGAACTGCACGTAAGATCGACGCCTCTTACATCTATGATGTATGGTTAAAGTTCGTCACTATCACATACTTTTTAGCCAAGGAAGTGAAATTCATTGACTGTGTCATTTATTGCTCTTAAGACTGCATTGGTTTAACTGGTATGTGTATTAGCCATGGAAGTGGTATGTGTGTTAGCTCTAGAAGTGAAATTCACTGACTGTACAGACCTTTATCGCTCCCGGACAGTATTTGTCTAAGTGGTTCGTGTATTTTGTAGTGGTAATGCACAGTCAGTAGTGACATCAACGGCTGCATATTTGTGAGTGCGCTGATAATTCTCCTTGTACGTATAAAAAACACATCCGTCTATGATAGCATTTAGTATTCCAGCTGTTTTCTCCAATCAAAAATTGTTCTCCGATTAGTCCACATCTTTATAAGGGAAAAACTCTCTTGAAATATTGACTTTTGCCTATACTTTTCCGACTGTATTGTGCTGCTGCCGAATGCTTATGAATGTAAAAAAATCTACGGGGAAAAATGCACTTATAAATAGGGTCGCTGTCACTTCGGGACGCAGATGCGTAATGAGTCGCGCCACATATATGGAGTTAATAAATATTTACGTACCTCGCGCTCTTTTTTCGTCTATTAATCCTACAATTCATGGTTATTTTGCAGCCGGTGTAGAACACATTTCAGGTTATTTCTGATCTGCTTCAGCATAACAGCTTTCGTCACCGTGATAATTGTTCCACAGTCTTTATTCAATTTATGTACATTATTACGGAGTAATTTCATGTCAGGCCAAACGTCTCTGTTTCTCTTTCACTATAAGCAATTTCTGGCTGCCTGTTTTTAATTCCCTTTTCGATTTTAGTGGAAAAAACGCAGCGTTGGCACGAGGAGGCGCATTCCTGTTTCTCCATGGCATAGTTTTGAAGCGAGAGCGCGCTTATGTCAGCAAATCGTGTCTTGCACGTCGCTGTGCTCCTTTGGCTGCTTAGTGATAAATTTTCTGCTGCGTTAATTATGTCATTGTGTGTTGTTTTTCTCTTAGATCCCTCGGACTTCATATTTTCTGTGATTCTAAGCTCTCTCTTCTTTTTAGTTTCCCAAGGTTTTGCTGCATGTAATTAGGTGATCGCTTCACTTCTGATATTTCCTTGCTTGTTTTATTGCTTTGGCGATCTTTAATCTTCCTCCTTCTGCTATCTTTGCAGGTTAGGATTTAATAAATCCTCTGCTCTCTCGCTATTTTTTATTTTAATTATTTTTTATTGCCTGCTCTAGCATTTTTTTCTCGTGCGTTTCAACAAATGAGCGGCTAACCACATTCAGCTCACACTCATTTTCTAACTATGTATATGACCAAGCTGACTGATTTTAGTTGAATCTCATACAGAAATGATAATATTTCTAAGTTCCTGCACTCCCTAAAAATATGGTGTGCGAAATTCTAACTCAATACAGTTTTTCCAAAACTATTTTTGGAATGCATTAATGCATTTCCGTGAAAGTTACTACTGTTTAATTCTTTCTCCTGTTCTAACAAGTAATGGGAATTCTGCCTTAATCTATCGACAGCTATCGCATGTCTCGAGGTATTTTTTCCCGTCTAATACCCTGTCGTTTAAAGTTCGACGCACTGGCACCGAAAACTTATCTAAAATCTGCCACCTTTTTTACTTTGGCTCTGCCGTAGAAATTGCCCCGACTTGTTGCAGTGTTTTTATTAAGTTGATAAGTTCAACAAACTAAGCATGTAATTTTATTCAATTCATAAGGGTGCTCCACTGGACCCATACCGGTAAAGCACTTCTTATTTCATCAGTCACAACGTATAATACAGAAAATGCATTAATATTATCATATGAACTTTTTGTATTTGTTTATTAATAAATGTGTTTATTTCTTTTTCCGGCCAGCTTCTGATAAAACTTGGCAACATGGCCTAAACTTCCCAGTTTACTTAAATTACCGTAACTGTCCTAATTGCCATGCATTACTGCAAACTTTGCCAACACTGCAAAAGTTGCCAAAATTAACCCAAAGTTTCCAAACTGGCCGTATTTCTTTGTCGTCGCTGTTCCTCTCAGTGTCGTATATTAGACCTCATCTAACCTAAAGAATTGGCATCTAGCTCCTGGTCCTTGTTAGAATAGCGCGAGACTTCTCACCGGATGTAGCGTTTAGAAATTAAATGTAATGTCTCATTGTCTGTAACTCGATAACGTTTCAGTGTTCGTTGATGTTGGATGTCGTACTGAACGTTTGCATCATAATTGGGATAACTGTTGTTCTATTTTATGCCGTCTTTGATGCTCTAAAATGCGACTCTACAATTTCTACGAATAAAAATTTTGAAGTAGACGCCATGTGGAGACATTATTTGTAGTAGTCGTTCATTAGCTCCTGAAATTTGTTTTGTGTGTTTGTGTAAGAGGGATAGTGTATAGTTTTATTGTTTTGTGTGTGTGCGACACATAGTTTCAAAATCTTGACAAATGCACGTTACTTTTTCTAGATGAAACTTTTTCTTCAACTTGATTTGAAAAGACTGCACTTATGGAATTTTTGAGTAGGGTATACTCATGTGTACTCCAGTGATGCCGTCCCAGGCTTCTCAGTTGCCCTCTCTAGTTTCTCAATGTTCGGCGTCGCTGCTATACCGTAGCCCCACGATGGAACTGCACGCTCAACTTATGAGCGGACCTACAACCCGCACGGCGCCCCAATGCACAGTGAAAATCGGTAGCGTTGATACCTTTGGAAAGTACTTAACCGGAACCACGTGCATGCTGAACGTCCACTGATAACTCGAGCTTGGGCTCGTACTTGCGGCCCAACAGTACCAGCACTTGGATTGGGTTGATAAATACTTGGATTGGGTTGATAAATACTTGGATTGGGTTGACATATACTTGGATTGGGTTGACAAATACTTGGATTGGGTTGACAAATACTTGGATTGGGTTGACAAATACTTGGATTGGGTTGAATTTAGCAAACAGCGTTTTACTGAATGTTCCTGTTTGGTCCGTAAATGTCAAACAGACCTCTCAGTGTAACGTCCATTTGTTTTTCAAATTTTTTCTCTATTAAAATCAAATAAGTGTGTTCGCTGTTAGCAAAGTTAATTATATATATCAGGTTGGAAACTTAGTTCTTGCCGGTTTTTTTTAATATTTTGTAGCGTTTAGATTGACAAAAACTTAGTTTCCAACCTGATATATGTATAGGTGTTAATGTAATGTAAGACAATTTTGCTTAAGGATTTGGTTTATGTTGACACGCGCCAGACAATTAATTAAATATCAACAGTAAAGTCATCCAGCACAATTTAACTATCCATAATGTATGCGTTATTTTCTTAATTGTTCAATTGAGTGCGCAGGGTAACCACCAAACCAAGCATTACTTAAGTACTCTTCCAATCCAGTCTTTCTGTCCGACCGAGACTACCTCACTCTCTGAACTGACCTGTTGATGTCTGTGTCCCAGTTGATGAAATTGTTCATAATTACTGCTACAAAGTGCAGAACGTATTGTCGGGCGTATCCATAGAGAGCAACCAACACCATCCATGACCTCCTGTGCATCTCTGTTATTGCGTCTGGTGATAGGTTTTGCAGTGGGACAGGTCTCGCTACTAAATCTTCTCAACAGCTACAGCATTCCAAATATTCCCCTGTTTTTCGGTTTGTTCTGGGCATGACTGTTGTAGCTTACAACAACATCTAAAATTGGAAAAAAATTGTATCTGCAGCTATTTCTAGCGCTACAAATAAATACGAATAAGTTTCTTCTGAGATTTTTAGGTTTCACTCTTGTAAAAAGTAGATTTACCATCAGAATTTAGCTAGTTTTTAGCAGTTGCTGTAAAATTCACGAGCGTGTATCATTAATTGTATTTTTCAACTCAGTGAAAAACTAAAAAATCTGTTAATTAATCGTTTCTAACAGCAAGAAAAGACCTCGCCCAAAAGAAGACTTACTCTCATACTTATTTAAATCGCTGCTTAACTGAAGGTATGTGGCGTTGTATATACGACTTATTTCGCTTAATGTTAGCGTATTGTCTTATTTACCGAGAACTTGTGTTTAAGGAAGGACTCTAGGGCTGAAGTTGCTTGATGAACATTCATTGTCGCATTCTGCACGTCAGCAAGAAATACACACATCATGAACGTGGTCAAAGCTGGATTCCTGGGCGCCCTAGAAACTAAAACTATGAACCATTTTCTGGACTGGCCGAAAATTCTCTAAGGGCACCACCCGAAAAAATTCTTGAACATTTCTATTTCATCGTGTTGAATTTGATAGAAACATTTATTTCAATGCGATAAGTCAGTTATTAGAGAAGCATTGATTGCGAAGCAGTAAGTGTTGAATTGGATTGTGAAACATAAATAGAGCTCAATATTAACTGCAAAGTAGATACACACTTTCTTATGCTAACTTTAGGTAAAGAATATAAATCACAGGAGCCATAGATGGTAAAAACTGTCATCATGTTCTGATGTTGGAGCCTTATTTCGAACGGGGAGTATTACATCCATGGTGAAGTGATTATAGCCACTGTCTTATGCTGACATCGCATAGTGACCTTCTCGACTACCCATTGGTCTTATCATCCATTGCTAGTGCCGTTCCAAAGACCCTCTCTAGGTACTCAATGTAGGTATGTATACCAGAAAAAACGGGGCTGACTGATTATAATGCTGTTACTACGGTGTCATGTGTAGTGTAGTTGATGTTGATTACTGTCACTAATCATTAGTCTTTAACTTGACGTGTACTGTAAATTGATGGGATTGTAGGCTACATCTACTGAGAAGTCTCGGCATGCTATAATAATAGTAATAATGCTTTATTTTTATATTTTGATGATTGATAGATTTATTTGAGTTTTTTGCCATCACGATGTTACATTTTTAACCATACTGTCGAATCTTACTTCTGTATTATGGACGAATTCCCTACGGTTCATTGTTACCTATTTCCCTACCTTAGTTGGCGCGATATAGACAGTGTGCCACTTTAGCGCTAGTAAAAATTTTCTACTACTACCCAGCCTTATGATGTTTAATTTAAACTACCATGCTATACATTTTCTCTTTCGCGATATTACGTATTCTGTTTTCGCATGTAATATACGTATTTTTTTATGTCATGATCCATTATTTTGTTAGTTTATTACATAAATTGACTATATTTTACCTATTTCTCTGAAAGCGTCCGACTACTGATACGGTAGTGCCTAACTTCTTCTATAAATAGTTATGAAATTTCTGCAGGTGCATGGAAACATTATTTGAAATATGCGTGCCGTTGCCGCATTCTTATATATATTTCGAGAATCTTTTCTCCAAGATAATAGTGAATTTTGCTGAATAGTGTCAATATTTAAAGGAAAGTATGAAATATTCAATATTTTCGAACTTTGGCCCTGAATGCTTTCATTGAAAATGAGTTGTGAATGTTTCATGGAAAATCACGTACTTTTAAACACAAAATCTGACGCACTAGACAGTCAGGACTGTTTAATAGGAAATTATTAAGTGCAGGAAGTTGTTTTTCACAGGCGTAAGAAATTGTTTTTTGCAACTAGATGGTAACGTGTATTTTTTTTTTTTTAGTAAACTCGCTGAAACTTGTAATGATATTATTTAAGAACCTACTGAGTGTTTCATGGCTACTCCGGTGTCTGTAAAGTAATTGATGTCCATACTGTAAAATTTGTGTACAGAATCGCTAAATATCAACTTAGTTAATCTTAAGAAATTGCTGTGCGATGAGGTTAAGTGTTAATACCTATATACCCGTGCATGTAAGTTACTGTACTTCAATATTGTAAAGCTACATGGCCCGTGACATCGAGTTGGGCTCCCTTTGATAATTATCCAATAATTGGATTGGAACGCTGACCAGTGTTAGAATAAAATTCATTAATTGTATTTTATTAGCATGGAATTCAATATTTTTGTTAGCATGGAATTCATTGTTGGAATGCGTGTCCGGCCGTGAGGCTCTGCAAGCGTTCAAGTCAGTCGTGACTGTTTTTCGTTAGCAGTTGTTCTTAGCGTCGTTTCGGACGTCTTCGTGTTGCTGCTTACCATTTTTTGGGTTTACTATTCCTGTCGTTCACGTCCGCCGAGCTTGCAACTTAGAGATTATTTTGGTAATTGGCTCCATTAAAGAAAAATGATGGTAGCAAGTGAGGCAACACCGGAAATTTCATGGAAGATGTTACTGTAACTCGTGCGCAAGTTACGGGACTTTTGCAGTCGCAGCAGGTCATAAGTACCATCATCGGATAAGGGTTGTTGAAATTGTACATAGTATACACGCAGCTCTTTAATTATTGAAAAAAATCGTAACATGTGACAACTGATAAGTACTGTCATATTATGAGGGTTACTGCACTAGTGTACGCAACTTTCTAATAAGCTATTGAATAGTTTAAAAACAGGTGAGAATTGCCGACGGCATAGTAACAATGCCGTAATTTATGAACGACTTCCAAAAAGTGTGTGTAGTTTACGCATCATCTTGTAGAATAGCTGTTATTGCATTATGCACCTCATTGTAACGGGCTGTACGTCTTATGTATCGATTGTTAGAACTAGTTAATATGTTCTAAGCATTATTCACTAACTTCTGCGTGTTTACTGTTAAAATGGAAATGACATTCAGCGATCTTCCTGTCACAGTTAACGAAAAAGTAGCATTTCATTCAAGGATCCTATTTACAAGGTAGTGGGCGTGGCTTATTTCGTCGCGTCAATGCCGGTCCATGCCGGTAGCCAACATGGCATCGACACATGATTGGCGTAACGCCGCTATTGCACAGCCGTGTTCGCTACACCTACTTCGAAGGAAATAGTTTAATCATCTTGAAGCTAAAGTTTCGGACAAGTTAACGCTAATCGCATTAGAACATCTCCATCGGGGTGGGCGGAACAAACGCGACGGCTAGTGACGTCACGGTATGCGTCCTGCCCGTTGACCAGGCCTTGTGACTAGGAAGCCTTGGTTTATGTAGACATGTACTGCAGCATTACTGGACTATATCCGTAGATACCAAAAAGGCGCTGTGAAGAAACTACGCGAAATTATGCTCTTCAGTCATTTAATCAATTTCTTGAAGAGCTCTTTGGACTTAAATAATTAGGAGCTGTCGGGTTGTATATTTAGGACAGTCACGTCGTGCTATCGCTACAATCAGTAGAACATGCGTATGGCAGCAAAACTTCGGGAGGCATTTGGCAATTAGTTGCTTTCAAGGCCCCATTGAGGGCGGCTGCGCCTGAAAGTTATTAAATTTAGTGAAGGTTTTCAAACAGGAAATCATGGTATATTTGATCCGTGACTAAAACGAACTCTGTTTTGTAAAGCTCCCCATATACGTCCTAGCTGTGTGCTTTACACTATGCTGCAGCCCAATGCATCAGCGGTCAGTGTACTAAGCAAGAAGCGCTAACAGCAGTGTTATTACTACGAGAACCTAAATGTTTGAACTGAATTTATTGCATCTGTAACTGTTGTAAGCTATTTTCTATAATTCTTGAACGTCAACGTGCATATTCCGTCAACGGAATTCGACTTCCTGGTGAGCGCATTTAGGACAATTCTCAATTCCTTTCAATAACTTGAAATTTAACCCTATAAAATCTACGGGAATAGAAACCAGAATTTAAGTATCCAGATTTTTCGGGATTCTTAGCGTTTACGTTCTACCGAGCCTGCGATGAATGCATTTTCTAATGTATTATGTGTACGAAGACTGTGTAGCGCTCTAGGTGTAAGGTGAGTTTGGTTATTCCTGATGATAAATATATTATCTAGCACTTCAGTGTTAATTTATCTAGTGTTTTCAAGTGCTGATACCCAATATAAGGTAACAGGTTGGAGAAACACACACGGGTTGCTTATAATCATAGTCTATGCACGGGAATTTTCGTCAACAAACATGTTATGCACGTTTGTATCTGTTATTAACATTATCTTGCTCAGGCAGGCCTTGCTGCTTCGTTACAAGTGTTATTTGTCCATACCTACTGTGTCTATAGGAGAAAGAACCTTTCTAGCGAGGCATCTCAGCCTGAGTAAGATAAGGTTAAGACACGGGGCTGCTAGACATCTTATTGGTAATCATGCTAGAATTTATCCTTACTTATTATTAATCCACCGCTGTAGCTTCCCTATAATGTGCGATGTAGTAGAAACAATGGCTCTTAGGTTAAGGAATAAACTTCAATGTGGTTATCTGCATGTCACGCCTCACTGCGTGAACCACTCGCAGTGCTTTCTCCTTATCACTGTGGTTTTGAACTATATATATTTCCCATTTCTGAATCAGAAGTACATTTCAATAATGAAATTCAATTTAGGTTGTTCTCTTATAACATTCACATCAGGTTACGAAAATCTCCACTTCTCGAAATAAATATTATTCACCATCATCATTATTTTTTTTTTTTGCTTCTACTCATGTTACCTGTAAGGTGATGTTCCTGCACTTCTGTTAATATAGATTCTTCGAATCATACCATAATGCTCTGGTGACTGTCCCTTTGGGCGCCAGTTGCGTCCCAACAATATATGAAACCGGCATCGTGACTCTCTACACGCGTGAGCTGACAAAAGTACGTTACCTCGACCTCGTCTGAAGACGCTCTAGGTATTTCTTCTTTTATTTAGTTTTTGTGTTTAAGTTTTGAATTTTTACTTCCTATTATGCGATACATTTACTTTTGAATCAGGAGCTCCTATATCCAGTAGCCGCGAGTACAAGTTAGTAAGCTGAATAATAATAGTACTGTTTTAAAAAAGGAACCTGTATATGGGACTCTCTCACCGGCTCCGAACAAAATACCTAGGTAACCACCTGTTCTCACTCTCGCCGACTGCATTTTTAAGATTAATTTTCCTGCGAATTATCGTATCCGGCGGATTTAACATTACATGTATGGTGAAGTGCCCCGACTGCTGGGCCGTTTATTGAACCTTCGTCGTCCTTCTCACTACTAACAATTTCCTTTTCTTTAATATGTCCCACATTGTCTATGTGCTGACCTGTGCTTACTTTGGCTAATACTCTAATAAAAGCACCACACACGAAATATATATATATATACATACCATCCATAACAGGATTTTTAGGCCGCATCAGAAGCAGTTTTATGATTTTACCTTCTGCGGCCAAGATTTCAATTTGAGAATTTTAACAATTTTCATGGCGAGTTTCGCACACATTCAACTACATCTTATATTGAACGACTTCTATATCTTGTATATTATTCAATGTCATGTTGTGTGCATTAATGTTCACTCAATGTACTAAAGCACAAGGTCCACCCACATTCTTTCGTGGAGCAGGATCCCCCCAGCGTAATTCTCTAGATTAGGTATAGTTGTTTAGCGGCTGCAATATATACTAACGTAAACCCTAGCTTTAGTTTTTACAGTTAGAAGGTACGCAATTGCTCTTTTTATAGGGTCTCTAAGTTTTCTTTATGAGGTACTCATCTCTCTTAACCACTTGAACTCGCATTTCAACGTTTTCTATTTCACCGATATTCTCAGTGAAGGCAGATTCTCCGGTTTCGGTAGGGAATTACTACGTAACACTACGTGGAAAATTTGTTTACATGGCAGAGTATAATATATGTATATGTTCCGGGCACGGTATTCCACATGAATTACCGGTTAGTTTTATCGTTACACGCTTATACGTCCTAGCGGCTTAAGTGGAGTTTATGTTGCTTCTAAATTTATATACGGTAACGGCGCGTTTACTTCATGAGCTGTGCAGTGTATATGTGTATATGTATACAAAACATTTATGTTAACATAACACACGATTTTTTTCTCGGTGCAGTAGCCCTTATTAACTTGCCAATTATATGAATTAGTCAGTTTCAAGGATCTCATGAATATCACATTAAATCCCTGCATTTTGTCTGTTGTTGAGGAATTACCTACTGTTTTTTAGCTGACGCTGCTGTGTCGATATTTAGTAAAGTTATACCAGGTACGTTCTTCAGTGCAGTCGTTTTTATTAGTGTAAGAGATATCATTCTTAATTAAGAATTAAATTTATGTCTAGAAGGAATTAAGCGAGTCTCTAAGAATATGCATAGACTTCTACGAAACATTTCAACTAGCATCAACGTTGTTTCTTCGGTCCCATTTGATGTGTTTCTAAACAAGGACTTCGAAAGCAGATAGTTTGCATAGTATCCCCTTATGCTTCTTATTTTCTATTGTTTACTTGAAACCACGTTGATAATACTCTGTCCTCTACAGGGGCTACAGTATGCAATCGCACGCCCAACTTATGAGTAGACATTCAGCTTAGACGTCATCCCGATTATGCAGTGAAAGTCGGTATCCATGATACTCTTGAAAAGTACTCAAGTTCTCATCGCCGTGCGAGCTGAGCGTTTCCTTATCAGTTGCGCGTGCAATTATTCAGTGTGATTTCGGTAACTGTAATTGTGATCCTGCAATTTCCTTAGTTTCAGCTCGAAGCAGCGCGTCACTCCTGAGAACAGGCTCCCCAGAATAGGTTTCTCGTCAGTCTCAAGCGTCATCAGTATGCGATTATCACCCGATACTCGATCTTTAATGACGAAATCAACTTTCACGAGTGAAGTTCCGAACTAGTTAAAATTAAATTAAGATTAGCTTATTTCAATCACAGCGTGCGAATCGAAAACTCGTTACTGTAGCTTCGTTAGTTTTGACATGCGTTCTGGAGCTCCCTGTAATCGATGCATTCAGTACATAAATACCTGATGTATTTGATCCATAAATGATTGTAGTGTCAATGCATAAATGTTCGAAGCGTAAATACTTGGTGCATTCCATATATGAATATTTGATGTGTAGATGTTTGATGCTGTCAAGGTTCGCTCATCTTCAACTTATCGCTATTGCTAATTATGAATGTTCGATGTTGGCGTAACATAACTTGTAACTGTTGGATATTTCAATGAACATACACATATCGTAGATGTTGGATATTTCGTATCTGTCGTATAGTGCATAGTATAAATTAATTCTTATATTGCCTCAAGCAACCTAAACTAGACTATGGGTGCAAGTCTTATACCTCGGCCTCCCCCACTTTTCTGGAAAGTCTGGAGCCATTCCAGCACTCAGCTCTACGTATAGCTACGGGAGCAATCCCTACATCGCCAATTGTCACTCTACAAGCAGATACAGGCATCAAGCCACTCTACTTCTATAGAGATATCAAACTACTCAACTACTGAGCAAGACTGCATTATTACGTCTCGCACCCGTTACACCCTGATGTAGCGGCGGCGGATGACAGCCCTCGCCCCCGTCTCCGACACTTTACGCAGAGGATGGTGTATTTGAGCAGAGACTACAATATAACACTGGATCATATCCTCCATGAAACTTATCCACCGACGTATCAAACTGAAATACTTAATCTGCATGTTTACAGAACATTGTACTCACTACTAAATTATCGGACGCCACCACACGTTTTTCATGGTGTCATCCTGATTCATGTTGCCACTCACCACGACCACGGATGGGTCAAAAACTCATGAAGGTGTGAGTTTCTCCTACGTCTCTCCTACTCGACAGTAAGCACGTAAAGTGCAGAATTTTACATCTGTGTTTACAGCAGAACTTCTTGGAATTCGCTTTGCCGTGCGACACGGGACACAGAGCGATACTCGCTCAATTGTTATAATAAGTGACTCCCGTAGCGTAATCACAGCTATAGAACAATTCCGACCTGAAAACCAACTGGTGCAGGAGATCAGAAACGAAATCTCTGCGAGTGCGAAGGAGGTCCACCTCTGCTGGGCTCCCAGTCATGTGGGAATCCTTGGCAATGAGAGGGCAGATACGCTTGCCCGTGATGCTGTAGCAATCCGTGCTCTCGAACCTGTCCCATTACCGCGCTCCGACTTCAAACGTCACTTCCAAAGGATTATGTGGCACAAATGGTACGAGGAGTGGGAAACTAAAGTGCCGGCAGACAACAAATTGAAAATGAGACAACCACTCTTAGATGTTAATCTCATATCTGACTTCGAGAATAGAGAATGGGAAGTCAAGCTGGCAAGACTAAGAATTGGACATACACTATAGCAACACATGGCTTGCTACTGAGAAATGCCCCATTACCCTACTGTCTAGATTGCCTTCTGCCGCAGTCTGAATATCACATATTGATGGAATGTCCCTCAATAATGGATGAACGCAGAAGATACCTTGGTTCAGGACCCTACTTCCTTACTGATATATTTCAGAAGCTCTCTGCATATAGAGGACTACTATGGCAATTTATACCAAATATTGACTTTTATAGAAATATTTAATTGCGCAAATTCCTGACTTAAACTATTGAAAACAAATACCCATATTTTAAAGAAGTACTATGATTATGACAGAGATACACTATTGAAATGCCGTTTTGAGCATCAGTGGTAGTGAAAAAGTTATATAATAATACTAATAATTGCCTCAAGGGCTCCTCGCATACTTGACGCGTATCGTATTCTTTACTTATGTCGTATTTGTTACTTGATTTAGTGCATTTTGTTTCTGGTCGCTTGAGACCAATAGAAATCATCTGAGGTAGCAGTAGATACAATATGAAGATCTTCTGGCATAAAAATCGAGATAAGAATCACCAAGAATCTCACTCGATGCGACTCAGTATTGCAGAGCGAGAAATCCTTCAACTATTACTGCATTTGTTAACCAAAAACTTCAATTTTTCATGGATTCCTAGTTTCACATGCATTTTCCATCATTCTCTCTCTCTTTGGATCGCTGAATACTCAGTAGGTAGGGAGGCAAAAACTATAGTACTATACGTAATAATAATCAGTTTATATTACCTATCTTCTAAGTGGAGAAGAGCAGAGTGAAGTGGGCAGCATAGTACTATGTACGTAAGTAATCATATTATCTTTTAACCGGAGAACAAATAGAGTTTAGAAGCTACTTATTATCGTAATATTTTAACAGTCAACTTACATTGCTTATCTTCTAACTGGAGAACAGTAGCGTGTGCTTGAAGGAAAATATCAATATAGAAGTAACTACCATCTTGCTTGTAAATCACCGAAACCAATGAGTATTACTATAATGAGAAAAAGGAGTGATACTTTTACCATATAAAATTATGACGGGTATTTTTATCTGGTGAGAAATTGAGAATTAGAGTTGTGCTAACCTATCTTCGATTTCATAGTACCAAGTAAAGTTATTGGTGCTAAGCGCAAAACCTAACCAAAGTATGCATAAACATACGGCAGCTATGTAAGAGTGCACCTAACAAACTTCTTATTAGTAAATCAACTTTTCAGTCAGTTCTTCAACAGTTCTTCTTCAAGTACTTCAACTTTTTGGGCAGGTTTTGGCTCCGTTACTGTCGATTTTACTTCAGTACGCGTTATTTAGCTGAGTTGCACACAGAGAAATCTCCATTACCGTGAGTTTATATATTTGATTTTTGAAAGTAATCTTATCACACTACTGTCTAGATTTACATCTTTACAGGTAAAGATAAACTTTCTGTAAGAGAGAGAGAGAGAGTTCTCAGCTTGGACTGTAGCATTTATACATATACATTAATACACTTACTGTTCTTAGATACATTTTAGTGTCGGTGTTAACTATGCACTTTGTCATTTAATGTGCATAGTACTAATCATCAATCTATTCTCGCACTTGATTTCGCGTTCGCTTGATGGCGTATGACTGAATAGTAATAATTCATACTCGAACGTAACGTGTTACTTGATGCAGTTCATACTGTTGGTTGAACTACAAGTAGGTTTGCACTTGATGAAGTATCGTTTTCTGCAAGTAGTGATGTTTGCCAGAGAATACTTGCTGTTGTGGTAAGATTTGATGCATTTGATGTTCATAGCTAGGCCATGTTTGCACTTGATGTCCTGTTACTTGATGCACGTGGTAATTTTTTTCCCGATTTGTGCTTGTGCTTTGTGTCTTACATTTCGTACACTGAAAGCTCTTCCTCATATGTGTTGTGTGATTTGATGCACTAGTGATGTTCATTACAGTATGCGTGCACTTGATGTTGTGTAACTTGAAGCATTTAGTGTTGTTTATCGAAGTATTCTTGCACTTCATGTTATGTGATTTCTGATGCACTTATTGATATTTATCAATCTACGCTTGCACTTGATATCGTGTGACTTGATGCACCTAGTGATATTCGTCAGAGAACGCTTGCACTTGATGTCGTGTGACTTGATGCACCTAGTGATGTTTATCGAAGCACGGTTACACTACATTTTATGTGACATGATGCACGTAGTATTTAGGTCTACATACACAGAGTGCCTGATATAGACCCTTTGTTCCACACATATTAACATTTAGATTCAGCATTTTTATTTCCAGGCATTCCATTAATGTATGTACTCTTGAATAAAGTGTATTTATACCGAGTACCTGGAGCTAGGTACAAGTTTGGAACCTAGGTGACAAACTCATTGGGAATATTATTTTTGTTAATTATCTTCTTATTGTTAACAAACTTTCTCTCCTCACTTAATGTTCTACCCAGCAACCATTTCGGCTTTCGAAGTAAATCTATTACTACGTTAGCAATATTCCAGCTCGCGGAACCTATTCAAGTGTTTCCACGATAAAACACGTGGAATTTGTTTAGTTTTTTATGTCAGAAAGGAATTCGATTCTGTCGATAAATCATCATTATAAAGAAAAGGCTTTATCATAACTGCGTTCCTAACGTTGAAAATGTACCGATTAATAGTTACGTAATTAACCAGAGTCCATATGTACTCAGTAGCGATGCCAAATTTCATAGGTACCCAACCCATCAATACTGACGATCCCCAAGGAAGTATGCTAGGTTCACTGCTATTCAGTGTTATTAGCAATGATATTACTACATTTGGAATGGAATGCATATTGTTTGCTGATAACACAGTGTTCTACACAAATCATAATTTTGATGCCTCTGTATATCGGTAGTTGTTACGGGTATTGTCTGAATGGCTAGCTTAAAATAGATCAGCCAACTCTCGAAAATAAAACCAAATTAATTCTATTTGCTCTTTAACTCGCTCGGAGTTGCCCTCTGTCTTTTATGTTAATAGCGAATTAAAGTGGGTACCTCAAATCAGATATCTAGGACTAATATGGATGAAAAACTGAGCTTCAAGGCACTCAACGAGGATATAGGGCGTAGGCTTGGTATAAAGTTCCTGGTACAATTAATCCAGTATCCAGGTACGTTACTTGTAATTCGATTAGAAATATTCATTGTTCATTTGCTCATTGAGTTTTGGTCCAGAATATCATCGTTTGGGGCAGAGCTACGAGCTATCATGTTCGTAACTTGAAGTAATGTTAAATAATATACTTCGACGAATTCTCAGTACAAAGCGCAATGCATACAATGCACTTTTAATGAACTGTAGTGTTATGAACTTTTCTTTGGAAATGATGCTGTTTCAAGATGTTTAGGATTATTCCTTACTAAAATATTTTCGATTTGTTCTTCGTTATCATCCAGAAATATTTCAAGCGCATTTCAGTCCACGTATCCTCAACTAAATTATGAAGTGAGACATACCGCTCTTAAGCTTCCTAAAGTGCGTGTTGATATTGAGAAACATTTTTCAAACTGCATCGTCTCTTAATAGCATTCCTACTTATTTACTGGCTCCTATTTTCGATAATACATTCAAAATAGGATTTAAGGAATATGCCATCAATTGAATTAACTCTTGCTCTTCAATTTACCCAGAAAGTTGAGTATAACTTTCTAGTGGCTATACAGAAGTATCACTGTGAAATGTACCAAATGATTTTTCTAGTAAATGATGAGCCTCTCAAAATATCAATTTTACCATTTTTAATATTATGACCATTATATCAATGAGCTCCCCGATATGTTGAAGCTTTCAGTTCATATCTAAATACTGTTACAGCATAACACAAGTATGGCCTCTGTCGAAAACTCCCTCTACATACTCTCATCAACCAATCGTTTGACACCCCAGTTTTAACTGATAACGATAATGTATTAGAATGTTCGATGTAAGTTACTTCTAAACGAAGTCAATGTTAGATGTTTACATGAGTTGTAGGTGTTAGCGTAGTGACGTAATTGTGAGCTTCCGAATTCGTGCGTTGTGTGTCGCTACACGAAAAATGCACGAACTGTACTACTAGAATAACATAAATATAATATTACCCGTGCTTGGCTAGTGACACACTTTGGAGTGTAATCGTACATTGAGTCACATGGGATGTTTCTGTTAGTCTGAATAAGTTTATGGAGACATTTAAAACAATTCATTGATATTATTACTTCATCCAATAGTAACTGTTACACTGTTTTATTTAGTTTTTATTTATTTTTTCATATATACTGTTAATACAAGGGTTTTATATTCCACTTCTTCTTGAAGTGAATAGGAAAGTTTGGTATCTGAATTAGATTAAGAATCTATAACAATTATTACCTGGTATGTTAGATGGTGGAATATATGTCCTATAGTTCTATATTGATAGTTTGGTTGTATGTATTTCTTCAAACTTTAGTTGGTCTTCGGCCGAGGTTTAGGTGGTGTGAGCATTGAAAGGTCCAGAAGCGAGTTATCACAACAGTGCACGTAACCGCTTACAGCTGGTGTATTTTGTACCTTTAGTAACTATATGTTCGCTAACGTTTTGCTATATCATTTCCAAATGGGCTGTATTTCCCTCTTAGTTAGTTGGTGGTATATATTTATTGTATATTGAGAGTTTTAATGTATGTTGTACCGATCTTTTCTGACCACTTTTTCTAATTTCCTTCTGTAACTGGGCTGTGTTTTCCGTACTCGGGCTGTATGGATCGCACCTATTCAAATTATATTCCATATGTCAGTTATTAAACTTGAAACCATGAAACATTTGAAACATATAGCTGTGTGCACGAAATTCAGTTGCATAGCAATCACCACATTGTTATCATGTCTGTTGGTAGAACGATAGTACATATATCATAAATGCTTCTGTGATGCTGTTGTCAACTGCATGACTTGGGTTGCGTCTCTTTGGTGTTACGCATATAGTTCATGGGATTCTTTCACATTTTACCAGCTACCAATGCGTATTCAGAATTTCAAATTTAGCCATTCTTTGCATAAATTTTTTATTTTTTTAATTCTCAGAGGAATGTCTTCAAGTTTATCTAGTTTTTATCAAGTTATCGTCAGTAAAATTGTTAGCTTTCTGGCGAAAGGCCCAAATGCTCTGCGCGATTTCCGATATATGTCTAGGACGATGATACTGTCCTGATATTGTCCTGATTTGTGTCCTGACGTATTAGTTTTACTATTTCTTCAATACTCTTCAGTATTGATCCTCTTACAAAGACTGTGCCAACATGTTCTACATATTGCAAGTAGAGTGTACCAACATACGGTATGCACCATATGTACTTAGACTTGATATACAGGATGTAGATGTCGTTCGTAGATTGTGCCAAGATCTTGCTATGTTTATTGTACGTACGAGTATATACGTATGTGTATTGTCAACAGGCATGTTGTAGATGTTGTTCTTAGTGTGTGTCATGTTGATATTGTTCATAGAATGGATCATGTTGTAGGTATCTCGCACATAGTACTTAGTCAAAAGTACTTACGTTGGTTGTTGTATCGGTGTATCCGTGTCATTGCAAATGAGCTCGATCACAGGCAACACAACTTTAGCCTATTGCAATGTAAATAGCCTATAGTTTTACCATCTCTGAATTATAAAAGGCAGAGAACAAATATGCAAAGTCAGTTAACATCCTTTCAACGGCACTCTAGTTAGGCGACTGTTACGCGACTCGGCCTTATTTTGCTCCTCCAATATGTACGTTACGATTCTCGTTGTAGTGTTATACATGAGTATATTTACCAGTAAAGGTCTTTTCGACTTAGCTCTGAAATCTTTTGGTCATGTTTGGTCTTACAGTTCGAAGCGATACAAATTTTATACTTCTAGCCACATCGTTGTCATTTCATTGGAGTAAACTAAAGATAGTCGAAATTTTGATATCTGTCACTCAGTAATGTGACACCCGAGTGACTGTTGGTGACGTCAGAGTCACAGTTGGTGACGTCACAGTGACGAGTTAGTGCTACGGAACCCTCCATATCCGGTGCAAAGCTTTCATAACAAAATTATGCCACTGTCCTAAAGGAAGCTCTCGTTCCGACTAACTGCGNATCTGTCACTCACTAATGTGACAGCCGAGTGACTGTTGGTGACGTCAGAGTCACAGTTGGTGACGTCACAGTGACGAGTTAGTGCTACGGAACCCTCCATATCCGGTGCAAAGCTTTCATAACAAAATTATGCCACTGTCCTACAGGAAGCTCTCGTTTCGACTAACTGTGCATTCAGTGTACAGTGGCCGCGGGTGAAGTGACGTCACTCTTCCAGAGGAAGCTCTCGTTTCGACTAACTGTGCATTCAGCGTACAGTGGCCGCGGGTGAAGTGACGTCACTCTTCCAGAGGAAGCTCTCGTTTCGACTAACTGCGCATTCAGCGAACAGTGGCCGCGGGTAAAGTGACGTCACTCTCCCAGAGGAAGCTCTCGTTTTTTACATACTGTAGTGAGCATACTGTGTTATTTATTGCTACAAGTCTTTTAGCCGCATAGCTCAGAACCACGCTTGAAAAATATCCAAACAACATTGTGTACTCATTAAATTTACTCGAGTATGTAGCATAGACGCCGAGAACTGAACTTCTTTGGATGTACCTATAACTAATTATGTATTTATCCAGTGTTATCATTGTTTAGTGTAAAAGCCTCGCCCTGTTCCGAATCACAAGCGAATTAAGGTGCTCATCTCACTGAAGGTAAGTGAAACACATGAGTGATACTGAAACTAAGGGAAACACAATGCTAGTTTTTTTCATTATTTGATGTATATCGATGTTATAATTCTGTAGCTTATAGTTGATCACTTATCTAAGCCCTCGCAGTTGTCCAGTAACCTGAACTAATGGCAAGGCTCAGATTTTGTCCCTACGTTATACTGATTTTCCCTAATTGGCGGTAACAAAACTAATGGTAACTGCAGCGATGCATCTTCGAATCTGTGAATGAAACAGAATTTTATAGGAAAACTACTAAAGATTCGTCTTTATTTCAAAATACCCGTGACTGCAGCTATGCACTGAAGTAATACGCTCATTAACTGTACGAAGTGTTTGAGGAGTAATCAGGTCCTTATCCATAGTGGGTAACCTACCTATTCTATTACTACTTTTTCACCTTGTTCGTATTGGCTCGTCAGTGTATTTTATATGCAGTGAAGGGTTAGCACAAATGTGAACTGCAATGTTTTTTGAGCGAAGGATTTAGATGAGATAGCGAATTATGTATCTTAGCTCCTTATTTCTTTTTGTCTGGGCATATGATAACTTTTGAAAGCGACTTCAACAAATACTTGCTGCTGCCGAATAGAAATTCCAGAAGATTTTTCATATATTTTGGACCATGCACTTTTAACCGAAACTCTACGACCGATTGAAACCTAATTTCTCTACTGGCAACAGGTTAACATGGAGGAATAAAAAAGACAAATGTTAGGAACAGTATTTGGTAGAAAAACTTAGCTTCCTTGGTCTTGGTAGCGTAAATCTGTTTAGTTAATGTATTTTTTGTGTTTTTAACCAACGAGTTGTCTGTGTTATCGTCATTACATCGTAAATTATTCAAACACATGAATTTGTTCAAATTATCATTTCTGACACTGGCTACTTGCTTGGAAATATATATAAATCAGGTAAATTCTTTTTGTTCAAGCTGAGTTTAGAACTGCACTGGCACCTACATAGTTTGAGGTGTAAAATACTCGTACTATGAAAATCAGACATGATTAATACTTCTGAGGTAGTAAGAAGTAAGGTACTGGGTAAATTTTTGTGATTCTCAACTTACCTGTGTAGGTTCTTGGTAAAATTTCGTGATAATCAAGTTTTTTGTACGTAAGGAAATTGGTAAAAATTTCAAAATCCATCACTGCTTCTAGATACTAAATGACTCTTTTGGATGTAGTATACATGAATAAAAAAATGAATATTTGTTTTAACTCATCCGAAATGCTAATGATGATGAATGATTTTTGTGAACTGAAAAGGACGAGAATACACGGTAGTCCCATGCTAACTGGTGGTAAAGGATGTGTCATATGCGTCGAGGAGCTGCGTCGAACTCTGTGTCTAGTACGTGAGACAATAATATTTCCTTGTGTTCAATTACGTGTTGGAATAATGTGTGACATACACTGTACATATATGCATAGGCTATGAGCAGAACTACTTGTCCAGGCACAAACACAGGTCAAGCGATAGTGCTCTATGAAAATTTTTTTGTACCTACAGTTAACTGTTCTACCAGTTAAATTTTATTACGTATCTCTCTGCTTGTCATTCAATATGACATCACTATGGCACGGCATTAGCTGTATGCACTCTACTTTTATGAGTTTTCTCTGTTTCGGAGGTCTCTCTTTGCAGAGTTTTCTTTGTACTGGGATTTCTTTTTGAGTAATTCCAGTGTGCTTATTCATTTTTTAAAAATATCATCCAGTGTTATAGAATTTGCGACAACAAGAGACATAGTCTTCCTCAATGTCTAACTTTGTAAAAATAAAGTACCCCGATTCTTCCAGAATTAAATAGAACTAAGGTAAACGTAGTGGTATTCTTCAGTATTAGAAAAATCTGATCGGTCTGTAAGTCTACAATTAGCAGATAAAAGAAAAAAACTAGCTCTCATGTATATTTCTGTATCGACCGAGATCCATACAGCGTAACTTGCGAAAGTTAGTTTGTTTTAAATTAAAACTCTTTCACCTACATGGGAGATATATAGAATACAAAAATATCTTGGATACCCTGTATGCCCTACACAAACGCTTATCACTTGCGCTTGATAGCTCAATGCACACTTACAGAAAGTACACACTTGCATGTTTAATTACCTACGCGTAGGGTTCACCTCACCGATGTATTAATATTACAATGTTATACGTATTCTACTGGGTTATATATTTTTTACGTATAATGCTTGGAAAGTTAATTGCACGAGTGCAGTGAGCCTCAGATACTACCGCTATGTTGGTGGAACTATGAGTAATATTAAGTAGTAAAAATATCATCATCACTATCAACATATTATGGTATCCTTCATGAAGCTCATACATTTCTTGTGAAAATTACCGAGTTGCCTCACTTGTGAAATTAACTTCCACATATCTGCAATCTGCTAGGTGTGATTATTGTGTATGTACAAAGCTACGAATGTTAACACTCGTGTCGCATCTTAGTATCAATGTCTATGAAAATGACTATTAATAGCTGAGCATTAGTGTAGCAGTGTTTGCATTTTGTGTGACGCGCAATATATAATTTTTATATAAGTATTTTTATTCTATTTTCGATACTGAATAGTCGTTTATTGCACATGACAAGGCGCTCACAGCGGGCGTAGGAGTAACTATTACAGGTGAAAATTATGCTGTCTTGATTATTTATTTAGTTAATTTTGCTTTCCTAGAGTCTGAAATTTAATTATCAGTTCCAGCCACCTTATGTTTATGATGCAATGTTTCTTTGCTATTTTTCCAATTACAGTTTATTTTTTGCAGGTATTCGTTTCTTAAGCTCGTCATTTACTCTTACACAAAATATNAGTTACTTTTGCTTCCCTGGAGTCTGAAATTTAATTATCAGTTCCAGCCACCTTATGTTTATGATGCAATGTTTCTTTGCTATTTTTCCAATTACAGTTTATTTTTTGCAGGTATTCGTTTCTTAAGCTCGTCATTTACTCCTACACAAAATATCGGAATCTTGTGCACTTGTAAATTTATTCTTTTTATCTTCGCAATTGGCAGTAGTTAAGTATTTCTCTATGGATATATTTACTTCTCTCTACGTTTTTTAACGTTGTTACATCATAAATGTTAATATTCATGTCTAGTTTTACAGACTCTCTCTAATTCAAATAGCGATGGACATAGTTCTCTTGTCTGCGGTACACTTACGTATAGAATGCTAGAGTATACCTTTAAGTCTGTAGTTCGTAAGTCTATGTGCTCGATGTGATCCGTAGATTAAGTTACGGAGGTGGATGACAGTTCCAACAGACAGCCACTGATGGAACGTCGTCCACGTCTTTCAGGTGGGTGAGTGTGGCAAGAAAATTGGAAATACCGGTGCTCCTCAACTTGCGAGCGATCGAGTTATAAACATCCGAGATACGAACGTTTGCGTTACGAACATTGTTGTTATGAACGTTCGATTGTGATGAGAATTCAAGGCAGAAGCATTCGAGTTACGTACATGGGGATGTACAAAGAGATTTGTGCGTTAGTTGAGGTTTACATTCTCTCAACTGTCAGATAACGTCGACGACTTGCTTGTGATGATTGGGGCAGAATTAATTAAGGACCCGCAATGAACCGGTTCTTCCCAGTGAAATTCATAAAATACAATGATTGCCAACTTTATTCGAGCGCAAAATAAACAAGCAACTTAAGAACACAATAAATTGTTTCAACATTAAGAACAGCACTGCAGCAGCTTTGTGTAACCACAATACCACAATATGTTGAACTATTGGCATATGAACATCTCAGGACATGAAAGTCCTCCATTGAAGCCTGGAACGCAAGTTGAGAAGCGTCAGTGTACAGCCAAATTCATGTGAAAAGATAAACTAGTAATTGTTGTCACGTATAGAATGGTTAGAGCTTCCACTTTCTTTTGGGCACATGTATGTGAAAAATAAACGTTATTTGACCTTTTACTTCACGGCAATGCTACAAAACGGGGTATGTCCGCCCATCTTAAGGACTATAGCTAGCATGGTTCCCTTAATCCTGTTTCCTACAACGTACATGTAGTTTGAAATCGCTGCTGTGGCAGTGTATTTCATTCATCCTAAAGAAAAAGCTTGGAACGTTTAAATTTAGTATCCAAAGCTCTAGCTTTTGTTTAATTTTTGCTTGCATATAGTTACTCAAGAAATTTTCGGCGTTTTTTAATGTTATGCAGTTTCATATGTATTAATTGCTTGTGAATGTTTTTACATCACACATTTTTGGAAGTGAATGCACACGGTGAACCATATTATTGTTTATGCTTACTTGGCGAACATAAATTGTTGCATGTTTACAGTTTTATCAAATGATTTTACGGGTAATTTGACAGCTCTGACTTGCAACCTACGAATTGAGGAAGCGTATCAAACAAAGTGTTAATTTGTTTTTTAGAACACCATTTTGATGCAGCATTACGCATCAATTCTAGTAAAGCGACGTAATAATAATTTGCTCTCAACCAATATGAAACAATTCGTTAAATAAACATCGAAGCTCAGCCTTTGGTTTTATTTTCCTTGGAGTTATTTCTTATAGAGATTTTCAGATAATTTGAAAAACGATAAAAATCGACCAATATTTGGTTTCTCGTAGAAACAGCATTAACTGAACAGCAAGCAACGTTAACAGTGACTCTGACATCGTTCCCTTTCTTCCAATCAGTGGTGACGCCAAGCGGGAGGGGGGCCCTAATAATGTGCCAAAACCCACCGTAGCACTTCCCCCCATATTGCTACCATGTAACTTTCACACATGAATATATGTATATTTGAGGCCTCTTCTCGTTTTTTGACCCCACACCCCAATGCAAAATTCTTAACGCCGCCACTCTTCTGACCCTGCAACAGCGTTTTTCTCTACACCGGGTCTGCTGCGGAATTGTGGATACAGGAATTGTACTAAAAGTTACTTGTTACCGTCTCTTGAGTCTGGCTTATAAAGTATAAATTCTTTTTCGCCGTTAATCATGTATAATATTATTAGATCTTTTATGATAGTGCCGACTCCATCCTGAGAATGTTATCTGATGGGCCAGGCGCTTAAGACATTTTTCATTAGATGTGACCTATATAACATCACGATAAACACTACCATCAATTGTGACTATTCTTCTTTGGGAGAATAATAAACTATCTATGAACCTAATGATATTTTCTGTTTACAATAACTTTCTTTCATGAAATGAGACATATTCCGCGCCCCAATGGCGCGCGAGCCTGTGTTAAACCCCAAGTATAGTTCAGCGAGATATGCAGAGTGTCTCAAAAAAAGTAACCCAGTTGAAGAGGGCCAAACTATGCAATCCTCATCCAATATCAAAATGTCAGTTTGAAGCAGAGATTTTGAGCTTTAAAATGTCACCAAGATTAATTGTCCAGATCCTTGCATAACTGAGTGCCATGCATAGCCCAGAAAGTGGGTGCGAAAACGTTGTTGGTTCACCAACTCCATTCCTGATGACGTCCGGATAATTCCTGAAGATATCCTTTTCAGGGCGAATGCAGAGCGTACACCCCTCCCCCAACTCGTACGATCTTCATGCTACCGTATCTATGCTACCGACTTTAAATATATATATTGGAACGACGAGTGAGCTGCACATCCTCACATCACGTTGTGCTTGCGAACACATACTGTAGCCCTGGAATTACGAAACGCCTTGTCCCAACTGGACAGCGCGTATAGCAACAGCTGGACTCCAGGCAATCATTTACGGATAGTTGGCTTATAAGATGTTTGAAGAATCGGACATTTCGCTTCCGGACATTTTATATGCTTTAGGCAAAATGTCCGTAGACGAATTGGTAGGGAACTAACTGTCTGAGTGCAATGAATCGTGCTGCATATCGTCAAGAAAAAACTATTTCCATTATTGCAGAAAGTGAACAGGCACGTCTTTACTGTCACGAAAACTTGTACTCTTCTTAATGAAAAGAATTAAAAGCAGCTGGAGTGGAGTGCTTATTTTAGCTGCTCCCTCGATGTGTACATTTCAGTATTGGGACAAGGCGTAATGACACTTATTGGTTTGTGTATTTAGCGTTAGCTCATTCAGTCACTCTGCTGCAGCTAGTCATATTTTAACAGTCATTTCAGTCACTGCGGCTTTCCGTTAGATATCCATGAATTTTATAAAGGTATTATTTGACATGGCTTAAGTATAGTTCAGAGCGGCGGGAGCCTGGGCTTCGACTCATCTTCAAAAATGATCCACCTATTGCTATATCAGTGCTAATCTACGCTTAATCCAGAATAGTTGGCCTAAGAACTAGACAAGCGGTGGGCCATACTCTACAAACTGCCGGCCTATCGCGTTCCCTTTACGTACGTCACTCGTTCTTCTCAAGGTCCGTCTCTACCGATCCCCTACTGACCACCACCCCTAACCCCCAGTCAGGGTGTGTTGTAGCAACGGTGGAGTACGACCCTCGGTGCCCATGGAAGTCCTCTACTGCTCCACACCCCCTAACGGCAACACCGCATGCCGGGTGCACTAAATCAATGAACCCTGGACATTCTCGGTGATGGTAAGTGATGGTGACGTGTACGTGCGGTGCGTAAATGCTTACTCAAGTACGATGGCAACACTGAGTAATGCTATTTATACAGTGCAGTGTTACTATCATGCATTGTGACTTGGCGTTGACTGTAGGTGCCTAATATTTAGTTTACCCTAAATAATTTTATTGCGTAACTATATACTATACATGGTATACAATAAATGAATTCATCTGAATCTTTGAGTAT
>LQNS02276883.1:22111271-22136975 GCA_001587735.2 Parhyale hawaiensis | reverse complement strand
GGATTGAGGTTGCTTCGGAAGCTTTGGCCGTTAAGAGTTTGCAACTCCCGGAGGAGGAGTTCTCAGTTGCGGAGGATGTCTCTCCCAATATAAGTCAAGACGATTTTTAAACGCGTTGACTGACTGACTGATGAGCATTAGGTAAGCCGTCTATGGTTTTCACCGGCCTTTTTATACGGTATTTCACTAATACCTAAAACGAATTGTCTCATCACTATGGTATTTCAGCACAAAGCCTTTTACAACCCTACCTAAATTATGGCCCACATAGCATATTGCTATATGTGTATACAGAGGAGTTTACTCCTGTATATTAGGCCTATATTAAGCTGAAGCTTGGAAGTCGCATCTACACGTTCGAACGACGACGCAGTTTTGCTAGGTCGAGGCGAAATATCTGTAGTCCGCAGTTGAACTATCTATTTTGTCAGAAATATCTGCAGATCTAAAAACTTTAACCAATGTGTCTTGTCTGTCATCTATCCATAAATTATATTTCAGAGCGTTTCAAACTCTGTGAGTGACACGGCCTATGATCAACTATACCCATCGATCTAATTATAGGTTCTAGAAAATACCAATCTACGGTAGCCACATACGACAAACGCTCAGAACAGTGGCATAACTCTGTACCTATATAATAGTCTATTAGGAAGCCATCCCATATAAAAAAAATCGCTCATTTATCGATTTTTCTGGCGTTAAAATCTGTAAACGTACAGATTTTAATCCTGATCTATAGATGTCCAGTTTTTTTTTTAAACTGCCGAAGATCTACCCATTTTTGGAGTGATTTGTTCTAAATGCATGAAATTGCAAAAGATTCCCATAAGCATTTTCTCCTGGATTTAGGCTATTTTTTATTGTTAAATAAATGCGATATAAGTACCTCTATCATTGTGCATATTCTTTTTGAAATCCGTTAATTTATTGCTCGCCGAAAATTCCCTGCAGGCGACTTTCTAACAACTTATCAATGAGTTCTCGTTTTGCCAATTTAGCCGATTGTATCCCTTCCTAGCCGATAGCGAGTATAGTCTAGCTGACAGCCGAAAATTCAGCCGATTGTGGTGTGCTCCCTGTCAATTTTTCGCAGTTTTGGTGCTATCATGGCAGTGGATCTGGGGCACTTGCACCCAATACCTTCTCATAAGCCTTCACAAAAAGAAAGATTATGCTCAAATGTCACAATATTTTGCCTGAAAAATCGATAAATGAGCCATTTTTTATATAGGATTGCTTCCTTAATAGACTATTATGTAGAGTTACGCCTCTGTTATGAGTGTTTGACGAACGTGGCTACCGTAGATCGTTATTTTCGATCTAGAACCTATAATCGATCGATGGGTATAGTTTGTCATAGGCCGTATCACTCAGAGTTTGAAACTGGCTGTAATATAATTTCTAGACAAATTACAGACAGGACACATTAGTTTAAGTATTTAGATTGCAGATATTTCTGACAAAATAGATATTTCGGCTCCGGACTACAGATATTTCGCCTCGGCAACCTGGCAACACTGGGTCGTCGTCGTTAATGTCTTACGCAGTAAGAAAATTTGAATACAAAAGATGGGTGCGAACAAGCAAACATACATTTGCATTATTTGTGTATTGCAGTAATAGGTCAGTTGCTATTACTATCTACCCGTTTATGACTAAGAAAAACGCTAGCTTTAGTACATACGGATTCTTCATCACTCACGAATTAGCATTGAATTTTAGAGTTTTCTTTCTCTTGTGCGCAACAATTTAAGGTTTTGGGGATGGAGATTTGAAACTCTCGTCGTTAGTGCGACAAAATTTCTTCTCAGCATCCGACTGTGTGCTTTATTAAAGTAATAGACGTTATAATTATCTCCATCTCGTTGATCTACTTCTTGTTATGCGTGTTTGTTCTTATAATGCTTCGTGTTCTGTGTGCTTCAATAAAGTAGTGGACGTATAATTATCTCCATCTCGTTGATCTGCTTCTTGTTCTGTAGAACTACGTATTACTTCCACCTTACTAACCTCCAACTTGATAGCACTAAGCGACGTGCTGCTAATCTCGATCTTAAAACCTGCTTCTTTGTACAAGTGATGATCACGGCATTACCTTCGCTATCATTCGGTAATGGTCGTCAAATCCGGCGCACCTTCTTTCGCCGGTTTCGTCAGTGGCGTGGTTGCATCCTCGGCACTTCCCTGCGTAGCTTTCACGTAGATCGCATCGGAGAGGCTGTCCGGGGAGGGTGAACGTTCCTCCTCGCTTTCTCGCGATTGGCTACGAAGGAAAGTTTTCATTTCGCTCGCAGTCAGGCGGATAGAGGAAGCTCGCGGGGTGGTCCTAGGCGTGTCCTCGTCGTCCGATACGTCGGACGCGGAAGCGGAAGGATCGCTTTCAATTTCAGGTGCCGTGTTGATTATGGCGAGGGAGGCCCGTGATGACGTCATGGCAGCCACGTTGTTGAGCAGCGCCCTGCTGGTGCGACTGCAGAAACTGTTCGCGTTCGCTTTGAATTCTGCCACCCGCCTTGCTTCTTCCTCTGTAAAATAAAAATCCCAAAACACGCGTCATTTTGGCTATGATTTAATAGTTCGTGTTGTGGAGTTGTTGTACTACCAATAGAGGATTTTATTATGAAGTAAAAATACAAGCATCGTTTTTATTAAATATATGTTGTTTTGAAATTATCGTACTTCAAATTTCTTTCCCTAATATCACGAACTATCTTTGCAAAGCCGCGTCTGCGCCCTTTAATTCTCTTGCTACTGCAAATTATTCTCGTTTTTATATTTGTCGCAGAAGTCCCTCGGAGTTCAGGCTAAAACCTAAAATTACAAAAGTAAAATTGCGGCACAATAAATAATCCCAATTATATCATTGTTTCATTGCTGGTATCAACTGGGCCGCTGACATTATAGCATACATGGATTTCCAGAAAGCTTTGTTATGCTGAGGCCACACTAGGCATGTACACAAACAACTGGATGCATGGATGCGAGACTCAGACTCGGATTTTAAATATGTATCGAAACGGACCTCGAGCTGCTTATCTTAGCAACAAGTCGGGCGTACACATGCATATGTGGCTCCGGCATTAAGCCTTCAAAAGGGACTTCCTGCCTAAGAAAGTAAAAAATTACAGAGCCGACCGCGGCTCTCCAACTTACCTCTTTCTTTAATCTTATGCTGGAGGTAGAAATAGTGCGCTAGCGCGTAGATGGCCGCACCCGCCAGAGAAATCATGCCGAATATACGAAAGCCTCGCCGCAGCCCGAGCTTGGAAATTATATACCCACCCAGGAATGCACCAAGACCTCGGCCTGTGAATAAAAAAAAGAATGAAACAAAAGAAAAATATAGTCATTCTCCAGGGATATTGTGACATTCAGCTGTTAACTCAAAAGCGGTCAACTAGTATTTAGTGTCTGATAGGAAAAGCCCAATTTACAAAGTCTACTTTACAAATTAGAGTACTCTGAGAGCACATGCGTCCGCCAAGCAAGACATTGTTGACTAAGAATTCAAATTGGTTCTGAAACAAGACTTTCCTCCGTGTCATCACCAAAATTTGATCACGTGTGCCGCTTCATTGTTATAACAGCTTCTGTAATTTTCTTGAAGATCCGTCTGTAACTTTCCAAGTTTTGTTCTTACCAGCATCAGTCACAAACGGAAGAACTGATCATCATAAACATTTGGTCATTTGCTCCTCGTAGATTTCGTAAAGTTCCGGCCATAGTTTTTTTAGTTATCTTCGTGACACAAAGAAACTGGACAACGGTATACAAACGGTAGCAGGGGACGTTGCGTGTTGCACAGTAGTCCTGAGGGTCCCGTGTACGATCCCCAGGCCAGGCGCGGCCTTTCTCAAGGGCGCTTGGTGAACTGAATAACCAAATTTACTTGGTGCGCATAGCTATCGTGGGGGTATTTACCTTAGGGTAGGGGGCGGTGGGTCTTTGAACCTCCCGTTTCGGCGCCGTAGTTCTCAGCGACCTGTCATCGGCTGCAGCTGTACTTAATCCTCTGGGGTCAGTTGTCTATGTTTGGCGCACGAACCAGTGCCTGTGGGTTTCTCTGGGGAGGGTGCAGTCAAAGCTGATTTTACCTGCACATGATAGTCTTGGCGGATGTAATGAACTGTTGTTCTTTGCACTGTTGAGTTGAGATTTGCGATTGCAAGAAATAAAATAAATTGCAATGGTAAACCCCGTCTCCGAGGAGCAGAAAGCTAACAATTTATAGGATGCTTTTTTGGAAACAATGGACATCTTGTTGTCTGCTGATTTACACATTCACGACGCTCTTATATTAATTTGTAGAGATCCGAGTCGATAGTTTTCATGTATTATTATTATAAAGAGGGTTTTCCCGCCGTATCAAAAACAAAGACTATATAACAGCGATCCAATTTTATATAATAAAGTTTAGCAGTTAAGTCGAACTCAGAGGAGCTCTTTTAGTACAATCTCGGCCAGGTGCACTATGTCTGGCAGGAAATAAGGCGCGAACATTTCTAACCCAATACTGCTCGGCCGAACGTAATCGCTCAGCCTTGCGGGGCAGGGAGAGAGACGAAAAGAGAAGAAGAAGAAAGCGAACACTCCCTTCCCTTCCGTGGCCCCCCACACGGGAGCAGATAGGGGTCCCATGGGATGGGTCGCTTACCACCATTCGGCGGCCCACCTCGCGGAACAGAAGGGGAAATATAGAGGACCTACCTAACTGTACAAAACTAACCTTCTCAGTAGGAACTGCGGCCAGATGCTACATCCCCTGCGGAGAAGGCACTCGGGACCCTTGGATGCGTGATGCCCAAACATATTGTGGCGGTTTTTCCTTTATGTCATTTCAAAATTGTGTTAGCCTGCGGATAGCCTTTCTTGGATCTTTCATGAACTCATTAACATTCCTTTGTTTCATTTCCCAGAGACGAAGGGATGCAGAGAGTAGAAGAAAAATTGGATGTGAGTACCCAGGGTGCTTCCATCGCAATATCCTCTTCTGTTCCCTTCGTTTCGCATTTAGTTTTTCGCTTCTGTGACGTCATCACTCCCCTTCCATCCCTCTGGGAGGTGCTACTCTATATAAGGCGGCCTGGAGCCGATGTTCCTCAGATCGTCTTGGGATCTCCGCACCGGCAACATCTCATCCAGCGCAACGCGTCTCTTCCTTCCTGTGCTCAAGTTAGCCTCTTCTTATCTGTATGCCCTTTCACTGGGTCGAATATCTTTAGNTGGCAGGAAATAAGGCGCGAACATTTCTAACCCAATACTGCTCGGCCGAACGTAATCGCTCGGCCTTGCGGGGCAGGGAGAGAGACGAAAAGAGAAGAAGACAGAAGAAAGCGAACACTCGTGCGGGGGGTCCCTTCCGTGGCCCCCACACGGGAGCAGATAGGGGTCCCATGGGATGGGTCGCTTACCACCATTCGGCGGCCCACCTCGCGGAACAGAAGGGGAAATATAGAGGACCTACATAACTTTACAAAACTAACCTTCTCAGCAGGAACTGCGGCCAGATGCTACATCCTCTGCGGAGAAGGCACTTGGGACTCTTGGGTGCATGATGCCCAAACATATTGTGGCGGTTTTTCCTTTATGTCATTTCAAAATTGTGTTAGCCTGCGGATAGCCTTTGTTGGATCTTTCATGAACTCATTAACATTCCTTTGTTTCATTTCCCAGAGACGAAGGGATGCAGAGAGTGCTTCCATTGCAATATTCTCTTCTGTTCCCATCGTTTCGCATTTCGTTTTTCGCTTCTGTGACGTCATCACTCCCCCTTCATCCCTCTGGGAGGTGCTACTATATATAAGGCGGCCTGGAGCCGATGTTCCTCAGATCGTCTTGGATCTCCGCACCGGCAACATCTCATCCAGCGCAACGCGTCTCTTCCTTCCTGTGCTCAAGTTAGCCTCTTCTTATCCGTATGCCCTTTCACTGGGTCGAATATCTTTAGCTTTTGGCGTTTCCTAGAAGCAGTACTTCACAGATCGAAGTTTTCGACCTTCAATTCACTCCTCTTGCCCGAAGATTGTTCCAGCTCCTCAGATCGCTCATGTTTGCCTTAGAAGCGAACGAGGTTTTCCCTCGCCCGCCTGCCGTCGCTCAGCTTCTCGTCGCGTCTCTTCTTTTCGCTTCGCGACATGAATGTGAAATCTTCGGCCTTCACGTCACTTCGGCTCCACCGCCTTCATCTCCAAGTTATTCCAGGGTCTCAGATCGCTCCTGTTCGCCGCAAAAACGAACAATAGCGAACGGAAGCGAACGAGGTTTCCCCTCGCCCCGCCTTCCGTCGCTGCTTCTCGTCGCGTCGCTTCTCTTTGCTTCGATGAAGCAAGGATGTAAAACCTTCAGCCTTCACGCCTTCTTCTCCTCCCAAGTTTTTCCAGCGTCTTAGATTGCTCCTGATCTCCTCAAAACGAACAAAAGTTGAGCATGTGGCGGAAAGTATGAAAAGGATGGTAGAGCGCAAGAAATCAGATACAGATAGAGGACTTTCCCATAGAGAGGTGGGAAGGAGGGTGCTGGGGTGAGCGGGACACTCGAATAAGTGGTTTACGGTTTGGGGGCCGCGGTGGCATTCGGGGCAGGAGTCTGAGTCCGCCAGTCCGTCTCTGTGACGGTAAGACATCAGGGCAGAGCAAAAACCCGAACGTAACTGTGATAGGGTGGAGCGGGCCGCTCGCGAGAGGACCGCCTCATCGGATGAGATCTCCGTTGGGGCAAAACCCAAAACCCTGTTTACAGGGAGGCGGTCTAGTGAAGATTGCACGACAGACCGATGGAGGGAGGAAATAGCTGAACGGTATTCTTCGGAAGGTATGATACTATCTTTTAGTTAAGTGGTTAATGACGGATTGGAATTTTGTTGCTAGGTTGTGGCGGATGAGATGGGGGGCAGCCTGCGCGGCGACAACGGAGTGAGCTGGATGCTAGGGACGAAGGGCGGAACGGAAACAAGGTATTGACGGCACTGGAGGTCAAGAGATTGGTCGACCCTCAGGAGTTTGGACTCGGAATAGAGATTGTCCGTGGAAGCCATGCGAAGGCAACCAGTCGCTGCGCGGAGAGCGGCGTTTTGAAGCGTCTGCACCTTGCGAACCGCGGACTGGCAAGCTCCAGGATACCAGACTGGAGCAGCGTAGGCGGACAGGGGTCGGATACATTTTTTATATGTAAGAAGCAGGGTCTCCTTGTACTGGCCCCAGCGTGTGCCAGCAAGGGCATGGAGCAGTCTGAGGCGGCTTAAGGCTCGAGCAGCTGTGGAAGTGATGTGCGGTGTAAACGTAAAGTGGGTGTAAAATGTGACGCTGAGGATCTTGGGGCTTCGTTCCAGAGGCAGGGCAGTGTTGTCAACAGTGATACCAGGGTCGAGGCTAGACTGATGGGTGTCTGTCGTCCATGGTGTTGAGTTGGATTTGGAGGTTGATATGGTAAGGCCCTTAGCAGCTGCCCAAATGCTGATTAAGTCACAGTGATCTGACATTAGGTCAGAGTGATCCGACAGAGCGGCTGCAGCGGTGAGAGGGTTGCGATGGGACGCCACGACAGTGAAATCGTCGGCATATGTTACAGAGGGGCAACAAAGCTGGTCCCGGGGAATGGGGTAATCAGTGACGTAGAGGTTGAGAAAGGAAGGCGAGACGAGCAAACCCTGAGGAACCCCCACCTTGATAGCCCGGAACTGGGAACGAAAGCCGTTATAGAGGCAGCAGGCTGCTCGTCCCCTGAGGTAAGCCGCGAGCCATCTGACAATATTGTGGCGGAGTGTGGTGCTCGAAACTGAGAAGAACAGGCCCTCAGTAGGAACGGTGTCGACCGCTTTACTGAAATCAATCACCAAAGCCACCGTGCGGTCAGGGGGTTTGGGTTTGTTCATGCCGCGGGATGCTTGGAAGGCCAAAGGCAGAAGAGCAGATGTGTTGGAGTGCATAGGTCGGTAACCGTGCTGGTGAGGAGCAGGTTGGCATGCTTCATTGATGAAGGGCAGGATGAGGCGCTCCAGGACTTCTGCAGAGGGACACAGGAGCGATATTGGGCGGTGAGAGGATCCTTTATCCGCAGGTTTAGATGGTTTCAAAATGGCGATTATAACTGGTAATTTTCATAATGTTTGGATGTCGGCGTGAGCAAGGGAGAGATTGTATAATCTAGTGAGAAAGATGAGACCCCGCGGGATCAGATGCCTAAGGCGTAAAATAGACAGTTGATCTGGGCCTACAGCTGTGGAGGACTGGGGCATCAATGGCCTCCCGAACTTGAGAGGGTGTGAAAGGGGTGAACCCATGATCAATGCGGTGACGCTTACGAAGGAGTCGTCTGGCCGGAGTAGCTAGTACAGGGGAGAGGTGGCAGTGAATTGCTTGCAAAAGCTTCTGGCTATATCGCCGTTGTAGGTGAACGTGTGAGTTCCAAACGATATGGGCTGGTTACGAGGGACGGAGGACTGCTTGCCTGGTAATGAGCGGAGGAGGGACCAGAATTTATTGGGATTACTCTTGGAATCACATTCTAGGATGGTTTGTTTCCAGGCCTCCTGGGCAGCGACGCAGATGAGGCGATCGTCATCCTGTTGTAACTGAGGAAGGGAAGGGTCTTGAGGAGTCGTGGAGCGGAAGTGGTCACGGCGGGTGATGGCGTCTCTGGCGTCCGGGGTGAGCCGAGGGATATAATCCTTACGATGGCCCGCCGGCATGTGGTGCTAAGCAGCTGATGCGATGGCCCGATTGAGATCATTCAGTCCGCCACTGCAGGAAGAGGGAAGTGGAAGGGAAGCAAAGAGTTCCTCGCATTCGCGTGTGAACTCCTCCCAGTTAGCTCTTCTGAAATTTCTGAAGGTGCGTCTGGGACAGGAGGGAGCAGAGTTACTAGATTCAGCAGTGATCAAGATGGGTAGATGGTCAGATGAGAGGGTGGTAGTAGTGGACAAGGTCTAATCGAGTGCAAGATGAGCAGAGATAACGGCCATAGAAACAAATTGAGATACCATAAAATATCAGCTCATGGAGTAACTGTGACAAATACAGCTTCTGCAATATATGGTCAAACGTAGAAATACTGAATTTTCTGAATCTCTCTTCGCTTTGAAAACTAGCTCAGTACTTTCAGAATTTATATGATGATGTTCATCTGAGCATGGTAGATGAAAGGCGGTGTCTCTGATAGAGTTTTTGATCCTGTCGGGCATAAGCTATATCGCATATATTTTAGCTTAATTTCTTAGTAGCAGTTCGAGAGGCCCAGTCTTGGTTGGGGTTTTCGTTCCTTTCGTGCGTAATCCATTTCACTTGTGCTTTGTTTCGCTGAATGTTTTCGTAGCAGTTGGAACTTCACGTTGCAAGGGCGCTTTTATGTATTCAACTTCAATCGCAGCCAAATTTCATCCCGAAAGGTTTACCTATCGGTTGGTATTTAAATTTACGATAAACCCTGAGCATTTCCGGTGAATTCTTTTGATTGAACTATATTTTCTTAGTGCAGCTCAAAATTTGACCAATTCCAAACTGATATCCGCACCTTATCTTGCAGGAGGTTATTTTTTGCTCTTGCAATACTTACGGTATTGCAGTTCAACTTGCTTTTCAATCATGGAAGATCACGGCTGCAGATATGAGACCTACGTACAGCGAAACCTATACCGGGATCCGGAACAATATAGCTTAATAAAAAATATTTTCAAGTCATTTTTAACGACTGGGCCCTCTAGTGTTTTTATTTTTTTTTATTTTTAGGGCTAAATTGAATAATGTTATTGTAATCGTTTGTAATATGGACTTTCAGAATTGTAGTTTCGTTAATTTTGTGCTTGTACAGTTTAAAATGCAAATGCATTGACTGCAAAATCAATAAGAACTTCTTTAAAATCTGCTCCTTTCTATCTTCCGTGTAAATGTGGTAGATATCTATTTTTTGATGGCGTCCCTGCTTTGTATAAAAAATCGACAGTTCTTGCGCTTTTCAGTGATCACGATGATCGTGATCCCGGTGATTACGATCAAGAATGTGGCCACAAAGCACGCCTTAAGACAACCAAACAGTCAAACGTACAAATGCGGGAACAGGCCAAGACATAAATCTGTTTATTAATATCTCTTAACAGTGCTAATACATGTACTGTAGTTCCTGCAGATTTTAGGAAAATTCGTTCATAACTCTTTAGATTGTGTTATTGATAAACTCAGAAACTGTTATATGTAGAGACGGACGAACATATGGACAGAGTGTTACAAAAATTTGATCATTTAGTCTTCATAATATTCATAATGTATCCTACGAATTTCCGGAAGTTCCTTTTACTACTTTTCGAGTTATGTTGCCAACGAAAACAGATAGGCAAACCATTGGTTGAACGGATTTTCACTGAAAGTTAATGTGTTGCTGCTAACATACCTAACAAGTCCTGTAAATTTCGTGAAGATCCGTAGGTAGTAATAATGCAAGTACATGAATTTCACGTCTTGTCCCCTGCTCGTGCTACTAAAATATTTTTTTTTTCTATTTCAAACTTCTTTGCCAATTCTGAAGATGGGAAATGAACTTTCTGAAACTTATTTTCTTTTTTTTTTAGAATTTAGTCGTCGCTTATGTATTCATTACTGTAGCTATACTATGAATTTAATTTTCACAGTATCTTCGGTTCAGTGCGTTTGTAAGGCAATTCATTGGTTTGGAAATCGTATCGAAATTTTTCCTACTCGTTCTCACAGAATGATTCGTGTTGGAATAAAAACACGCGAATATTATACAGTGTTAAAAATTAGTTTAATTAGAGGAAAGTCTCTTTTCCTTTACTAATAATACAAATTGTGTTCTCAAGAATATATGTTTCTTTTATTCTTCGCTGAGCTTCTTCTGCATTGGCTGTAGGCGAGGTCGGAGAAAAGCAATATGTATCCGGCAAGGCAGATTCTCATTGTCGATCTTCAGGTAACTGCTCCGTCTTGTACGTACTTCAGGTAAAAACGGAGAGACGCCACCAACGAACTGTGCTTTATTACCTCTGCTAAGTTCACGTTTCGTCAAGTATGTTTGTCTGCCCGTTATTTTCTTTGTTTGTCAACAATATAACTAAAAAAGTTACGGACGGATTTCAACGAAATTTACAGGGATTGTAGGTATGTTAGGAGGAAGATCATTAAATTTTGATGAAGATCCCTTCATCCGTTTGTTTGTTTGTTTGTTTGTTTGTTTGTGTGCCTCATTTATCTTATTGCTCTAACTCAAAAAGTTATGGAGGGATATTTATGAAATTTGTACTAGTTGTTAGGTATATTTGGAAGAGTAAATGACTAAGTTTTTTGTGATGCTCTGTTTGCTCGTTTGTTTGTCATCGTGTTTGATTTTACGTTTGTTTGCAGAATAACTCAAAAATTTATGAAAAAAAATCTATCTTTCTGAAATTAACAGGAATTGTTAGTAATGTTAAGACACACAATTGATTAAATTTTAGTGATGATCGGTTGGTCCGTTTCTGTGTTTGACTAATGTTTGTCAGAATGTTTGTTAGCAGCATAACTCAAAAAGTCAAGAGCGTATCTTCCAGAAAACTACAGAAATTGTTAATACTGTTAAAAGGTACAAATGACTAGATTTTGATCATTATACAAGGAAAATAATGGCTTCAGATATAATTTAATATTTCGTTACCGTGCCTTGCTTAGCGGAGGTATGCGCTCATAGTGCTGCAGCATATTAACTAGAACTAGAGGGCCCAGCCGTCAAAAATTACGGCAAAAATTTTGTAATTAAATTTCTTACTTTTCCAGTTTTAACTATAGGGTTTGCTGCTAAATAGGTGTCATCCCTGCAGGCCTGATCTTCCATTAATGAAACATGAGTTTTGCAAGAACAATATATCCCCCCTGCAAGATAAGGCCCGAATATTAGTTGGGGATTGGCCATACGTTGAACAGCACAAAGAAAATATATTTGAGTCAAAAGAATTCTCTGTAAATGCTCAAGTCTTACCGTAACCTGGATACCAAGCGAGAGGTGAACCTCAAGAGTCGAAATTTAGCTGCAATATAAAAAGGCGTCTGCTCAGCTTGAAGTTTCAACTGCATCGAAGAGATTCTGCTAAAGAATTTAAAAGAATGCATAAGCGATGATTATGCTCAAAAGAAAATAAAACTCTAACCAAGACTGAGCTTCTCGAACTGCTAAGAAGAATTTCAGCTAAAATAAATATGCGACATCTCTTACGCCCGACAGGATCTAAAGCTCTATCAAAGATACCGCTTTTCATCTACCACGCGCAGAAGTAGAATCATCATCGTCACATAAAAAAGTACCTAGCTAGTTTCGAAAGTAAAGAGAGATTCAAAAAATGCGGTGTTTCCACTTTAAACCATCTATTTTTAGCTATATTTGTCACCGTTATTCCAAGCACTGAAGTTGTATGGTATCTCAACTTGGTTTTCAGTACATGAATTTTCTCCTATTAAATCCTTAACAGCGTGACGAAGAGACGGACCAACAATGGAGCAAGCAAGCGACCAACAACTGTGTTTCATTCAAGGAGCTTCAATGGGAACCTCCTTGGTTTCATTATATAGTGGATAATAAGTATACTAGAGTGTAGCCGGCCGTCAAAAATGACGACGTCGAAGCATTTGTGCTACCTCTTCATCGATCATTCTTAATACTTTCATCACTGTTTGTTTTAGGTTACCCTGCTGGCGCCAACTCTTTCCTGCCGTTCTTTGCTCGCAAAGCTGAAGCGAAGGCAATTGCGTCGCGTTTGCTTCCGTCCCTTCGGTGACATACAGACTAATTTTCGATTTTAGTAGGCAGTCAGGCACCACTCATAATATAAATATCAGCTGCTTATACTTGAAACGTTATGGTATCGGATCTGTTGACTTTTTCGTGCAAGCGAAAAGCTGTTTCGTCAAAGAAAGAAATCGAGTTAAATAATTGGTAGTTGGAACGTAATCCTGGAGTTATTTGCTCGTTTTTGTAGTTCTGCTGTAACCGGAAGAATATCGTACCCTTTGCTCCGTTGACTTCATAATTATATTGAATAGCTTAGGACTCCATTTCCATAACAAAGGCGATCTAAGCGAGAATAAAAGAAGGGACAATGGAATGTGGACAGAAACGGGGAGCCCATGCACGAGAATGTTTCTACACAAGATCACCGCACATATGAACAGCAAGTCCGAAAAAAGAACCAGAACAAAACATCAGTAAGAGTACGAAAGGGAGAGGAAGTAATGTGGGCACGAAAGACAGAAGTCCCGAAAGCCTCTGCTCCGATGATCAACTAACCAGTTGGCACGGGAACTTGGATCACAAGAAGTTAGAACGTGGGAAGAAAGTAATAAACATGATGCATAAGAATGCTAAGTAAAGCTGTAGATGTCTTCATTGCTTGGACTCCAACATTGGCGAACATTCAAATTGCCATCGTCTGCGACGGTGCGACCTGGTCCATTTTTCGCTACTCTGTTTCCTGCACGGGATGGCCGCCATCTCCAACCTGCACTAACTTTATGCGGTTTTCTTCAAACTTGACAGAAAATGGGTAGACTAGCATCAATGCACATTGGCGTTTATGAAAGTGCGTGCTAACATAAGTGGGAGGAGGCTCCGTAGTCCGTATCATGACATACCTGCACCATTAACCTTTTACTGCCTCAATTGACCATCAGTTTTCGTAGGAACAACAACACTGCATGTAATGTCAGCATATGCATACGTACAGTAGGCAGCAATGGGTTGGTTGCAGGGTCCCAGTAGTGACACAACAGCTACAATGCGCTCACCGACACTGTAGTGCATGCACCCGATGAGGCCCGTGGTGGTGGCTAGGAGCCCCTGAGGAGCTATGGCACTGGCGTAGGTCGCGGCCGCCACCCACATCAGCTGGTAGGTGAAGATCTCCAGCCCTTCGAAAGGCAGAGCAAACCACGGGTTCCTGCCAAGTTGTTGCCGTTAATTCCAATAAATTCGACACGCATGTTATTGTTAAAACAGTGGACCTCCTAAGCCGTTGACAGAAGTGTTGTATCCGTTTCAACAAGAGTCTCGATCTTTTTCAAGTTCTACAGCATACCTGCATCCCTTATGCTAATGAAATGCTTCCTTTAGCTACGACCACAGTAAATCAGGACGTTGTACTGCGTTATACGCCACCAATTACATTTTACTACACCATTCTACTGGCCTCTCAATTCGACGTCTGCTATTGTCACCTACATGCAACTCGTGCCACGCTATTAGCTTCACTAATTAACTTAGTTTTTTCAGGTGTATTAGCAGTTTTAATTGTTTCATAACTTATTGGGAGAACAGAAACAGACTATGACTGACCTATCGGGCCCTCATCAGAAGCGTCATGCGTTACGCAGCCCGGGTTTGGTTTCCTAATGTCTCAAGAACCGCCGTGCGTAAGCTGCAGGCGGTACAGAATGCAGCCCTGCGCCTAGTCACCGGATCCCACCGCATGGCTTGGCGCATCACCTCCATCAGGAGACCTCAACCCTACCAGTCGGCGACAGTCTGGGGTTGCTGTCAAGACAGTATCTCATAAGCGCATCACGGGTACATCATCCTGCCCACTGTACTGTCACGGCCCCCTCCGGCCCTCGCCGTATTCGACACACTCTTCAATCAAAGTGTGAAGTAAACAGTACTCCCTTTTTACAGATCGGATTCTGCCTCCCAAGCAAAACCGCACTGCCCTGAATTCATATGATTACACACCTCTGCTGTTGCAACTGCAGCAGCTGCACATTCCCCCAACCGGGTTCTAGGCTATCAATGCCCTCCTCTCTGTGTGGAGGAGTCTCTACTCCCCAGATCTTTCCGATCTACCCTCTCCCGGCTAGGCTCTGGCCACTGCTCGATCTTAGCTGATTATAAGTTCCGAGTGGGACGGATCGATGATCCCTCCTGTCAACTCTGCGGACTGTGCGAACAATCTGTTCGTCACCTCTTTTTGTGCTCTAGTCACCCCACTGATCTTTCGGTGAGCAGTTTCTGGCTGAACCCGCTTGGAGCTCCGCGTTTCCTCGCTTTCCTCGCCTCTCTTACTCTCTACGACTTTCTCCCCCCCCCCTCTGCCCAGGCCCCTTCCGGAGCCTTCTCCCCAAGTTGGCATTGGTAGACCCTAACGATGGTAACAAACAACAACATAATTTTTGTGTTCCAGTCCTGCTCTTATGGCAATATTTTTCACCAGTCTTCGTTTCGGTCGGTGTCTTCCTTGACGAGATATTACACGTATTTCGATTTCAAGGTGTGCCACGAAAATAGCTACTTAACGATTTCATTTGAATTTGTAGACGCAAGAGTCTTACTGATGCTGAAAAACTATCATAGTGAACTAGAACGCCGCGTGGCGTAAGACCATCACCCTTGGTAGTAGCAAATTTCATTGCTGTCATATTTGATGGTCATCTAATTATAGTTTTTTGGCCTACCAGACTCCCTGCAAAAAACCTAAAAACCTAGCTAAACTCTTTCTCCCTGTTTTTGAGTGAACAGCAAATTTGATCGTTGTCATTTTTGATGGCCAGCTAATTCTAGTTCTTTGGCATGGGTCACATTGAGGACAACCTACCAGACTCCCTGCAGAAAATTATGAACATTGCTCAGCTCCTTCAACCTATATATCTATATACTGTACAAATAAAATCTATATATACTTCAATCTTCAAAGGAAACATTATCACTTCTCTCACTTCGTTCGCGGGTGATAAAGATACGACTAATGGAGTTCCTCGCCAAGTGATCGTACGTTCCATCGGTCGCCATGTTGATATGTACAGTGAAGCGGTATTTGGTAGGCGCATCGCCTAGAAAAGGTTGATCGGATTGTGGAGAGCTAATAACTGTCCCTACAGGACAGATATGGGGAAAAATTTTTGTTGCGGGTAATCTGCCCAATGTGAAAAAAGCAACAAGGTGTAACTAGGTGTCGGCTGCTGCGGAACATGGGTTAGAGTTTTAACCCTGAAAAGCGACCTCCATTTACTTCTCGACACAAAAATATGGGCTCGACGGTAATCGGCTACAGAGTACATGACAACAAACATGAATGGCATTATGTTCACAGATGCAAGCAGGGCTACACTTGATGCACCTCACGGATGGGAGAAAAGGATAGGTTGGAAAAAGAGGGAGAATAGCCACTTACGTTTCCGTAGGCAATAGGGAGGCGAAGGTGCAGTATAATGAATTTGGCAGGATTAGTTGGAAATGAAGTATACTGGACCTTTTCGTGTGTGATATGGCGTATACATTACTCCTCTGGTATACCGTAGACTACTTGAATCAACTTTGTTCCAATGGCTTAAAGATATACCATTGCAGAAACGTCGCAAGTTGATATTTGCATACGACACTGCTCCGTCTCGCACTGCAATGATGGGCTTCAGTGGAATGTTTCACGGTGCGACTGCCATTTTCACTGATTTGAACCCGATAGAGAATTATTTTGGAATTCTAAAGCAGGCTCTTTCCGAGGATGGCAAGCAGAATACATCCAAAGAAGATATATTTATGGAGAGCGATAAAGTCGACTGCAAGGAAAATCCTCTCATCTCTTGTAAAAAAATTACAGATTCTGTGGACTAAAGAATTCAACTTGTTTTACAAAACAAAGGCTCCTATGTAGTGTTAAAATCTTCTTATCGTTTGTTAGTTTCGTATCATAAATACTTTCGTCCATCAACAAACTCGATCGTCCATAAAAAACAGTTTTTCTGCCCCTTTTCAAGATTGAATTTTCGATTAAAATGTTTTTTTTTGGGGGGGGGAGGAATTAAGCTGGTATAGATGCCGTGGTACACATGAACATAGAGCATAATCTCACAGAGGGGCATAGCATAGGCCGTAGGGTTAAGGTTAGTTAGGTTCGCTCATGCTATATTATGGGGGCAGCGACCCCTGGTTCGGTAGGTTACTTTAGCCATTAGCTAGGCCGTCGGGACGTCGGTCTCTCATGCCCCTTTGCTACCCTCCAATTTCATACTCTTATGACGGTTATACTTTTTCCTCTTCTTTCCGCACTTGCTGTTCCCATGCGCGTTGATCCTGTTGGGGAGTGCATGGGTTCCTCATTTCTATCGACGTACTATATGTCCCTTACTTTTTCCTTTGTTAGATCACCGTAGTTGTGGAGACAGTGACTTAAACTATTTAATAATCTATATTGAACAAAATGCTGTAACGTTTATAAAAGAAAATGGCTTTAAATAAGGTGAACATAATTCAGGATGAGCTTTACTTTAATAACTGAAATATGCCTTAAAAGTATGAGGCTTTTCCAATCACTAATGAATTTTTATACTAAAAGTTTTCTTAAGCTAATAGCATGGCACGGGGTGTAGGTACCGTCTACGTATCTGGATTTTATTTTAATTTTGGAAAGTCTCCGTTGGGAGACTTTTACAGCATTGTTATTTTAAAAATCAACATTCTCTTTGATTGAGCCTTCCTGCCCGGCCAAAACGCATAGGTACTGACGGGCAGTGTTTCACCGGGTGCCCTCTCCCCCCACCTAACTGGTACTAACATAGAAAAAAAAATAAGACACCATGCATGGGATTAAAGGTTAAACTTGGAATTTGGCCATTAGTTAGAACGATAAAAAGTAAGACATTCAATTTTTTAATTAAAACGACGCGAATTTTGTGGTGAAAATTGTACCGAGTAAATTTCTAGTAAGACGTTTTACTGAAAAAAACGACCGTCAGAATAAATATTGTAAGATATTTTAATATAGCTACAACGTTTGAAAGTAACACAGTAAAGCAAGAAAATTTGTCAGATGCTTCTCACGTTATAAGGGAATATCCAACCATCCTAACAGTATAGACGACGAAGGAGGTGATGAAAATGACGTGGCGACCCAACTTGAGAACAATCTTGTCCGCCACCATCAGTATTGGAAAACTGACCCCTGCTCCCACGGCAAGGGTTAGACCTGCGAGAACAAGAGGTATTAGAATTACCAAAATATTCCTCGTAATAGCATTCCTGCCAATAGAGATCACTGCGGTCTACAGAGACCACGACCGAAGGTACAGTTAACATGTACTGCGAAAGCAACCGGTGCATACCATGGGTACAATAACTTGGGGAAGAAGACGACGAGCACTTACTTGCCCTTAGAGCACCTGTGAAGTTATGACAAACATAATAATAATAATAATTTATTATCTCCCGTACAGGGGATAACCCTAAAACGATTTTCTTAAGCTTTAATTCTAGAATTTTGAAGATTTGCTAGTGCGAAGAGCAAGATAAGCAATCAGTGGTGAGAGTCGATCTGACAATCCCTCGCCGTACTTTTCCCCTCGCCTCTCGATGCCAGAGTGCTCCACGTAAAGTACATGTATGTCCGTTGAGAGCACTATTGGCGTCCGAGACTAATAACCCGTTTCCCAGCGTACGGTGCGGCGACTTGGTCACTATCGAAAGCAAAGTGTGTAGGAAAAGCGAGCTGTTCAGATGACCTAACTAAAGCTGAAGTAACTGATAAGGTGCGACTCCATATTGCGTATGATGGACGAATCTCACTCTATATGTGGTGGTTAATCTATTGGATTCAAATAATACTGACTAGAGAGCACTCCGAGAGCGCATTCCTCCGCCAATCGAGGCAACGATCAGGAAAAGTTTAATTTGGTTCTGAAACCATGATTTTCTTTGTATTAACACCAAAATTTAATCAGTTGTGCCTTTCGATAGTATTGACAATTTACATCATTTTCTGTAGAAAATCCGTTCGCAACTGTTTGAGTTATGCTGCTAATAAACATTATGACAAACATAAGCCAAACACACAAACTGACCAACGAATCACCAAAATTTATGGGGATTTATGTCTTTTAACATTACTAACAACTCTTACAAATTTCATAAAGATCCACTCATAACTTTCTGAGTTATTGTGCTAACAAGCATAAAATGAAAAACAGCGACAAACGAACGAACAGGTCATCACAAAAAAAAAAAAATTGGCCATTTACTCTTCGTGATATAAGTACCTAACAAGTCATCTAAATTTTATAAATATCCGTCCATAATTTATAGAGTTAGGGCATCAAGAAAAATGATGCAGACAAACAAACGGAAGAACGGATACTCACCAATAGTTAATCACTTGTTCCTTCCAACATATCTAACAATCCCTGTAAATTTCGCCAAACTCCGTCCATAACTTTTTGAGTTTTCTTGGAGACAGACAGGCAGACACAAAGACAGACATACAGATCGACAAACAAACAAACTCGATGGAAACATAACCTTGGCGGAGGTAATAATACCTTACACTATGAACCTTCTAGGCTTCACGTAGGATTGCAAACGGATAATCTCCATATTGCGCCACCCGTAACATTATTATTTCTAATTCACGAGAGATTTTCGGTTCATATCCTATGCATTACGGGTACCAGTCCATCAAACTTACTAGCTATGTAGGATACATGCAGCATGCAGAAGATTAGATTCAAGCGGCAAGTGTTTGCCATAAAGTGATTTTTTGTGGCCACATTTTGATCAGTATTACGGCAGTCATAATCATCGTGACCTCACAAGAACTGTCAATCATTTTGTGAACATCCCGGGACGCTACATTTGATATAGAGAAATAGAAGTTGATAGTATTTACGCGGACGATGGTGGAGAATGCATTTTTTATACATTTATTCATTCTGAAGACGATGCATAAGTGAACTAGAACGTCTCGTGGCGTACGACCATCACCCGTGGTGGGAGCAAATTTCATTGAAGTAATTTTTTATGACCAGCTAATCCTAGTTTTTTGGCATGGGTCAAATCGAGAACAATCCACCAGGCTCCATGCAAGAAAAAAAAAAAAATTGGAGATAGCTCAACGGCTTCTACCTGTTTCTAGGTGGACAGCAAAATTTCATCGCCGTTATTTTTTATGGCCAGCTAATCCTAGTTTTTGGCATAGGTCGCATTGAGGACCACCCCCAGACTCCCTGCAAAATGTATGAACATTGCTCAACTCCTTCGGCCCCTTATTGGGTGGACAGACATATATATATTTATATACAAATACATATATTTCAAACTTAGATAGAAGCAGTTAAAGAAATTTTGATACCCAAGATGCGCGTGTCGCTGTTGACCAGCTCTTCAGGTGGGAGGCTCAAAGTTGTTAAAGTTGGTTCTTGAAATTTCGCAAAATTTAGAGAGGTACCTAATCACAGGGAGATGTAACTATGATACCGAATTATGTTCCGTCAACATTGAACTATGGTCCGCTGCGTAGACTCCAACTACTGCACGTTGTACACACACTCAGATGTACCGAGGCGACAGTTTACAACCTGTCGAAGTTATAAGGCTGGCACATCAGCATGGTAGACTTTGTAATAATTACAAATCTTTCAATTGTCGCGAGCACACCACACAATAGCTAAAAGTTAACATAGAAAAGCAGCTGAAAACGAAGATAGTTCATTCCTACAACGCCGAAGAATTACAAAGCACTCAAAGCTGCAGTTCGAAGACATAAGCGATGCATCCTCAAGTAATATTCATTGTAGCTGAAGAGACCGAAATTTCTTGTTGTAGTTGCGACTTTTAAACCTGAGCAGCTATTCTGTCGAAGCGTTGGTTGGCCTCCGATGACGGTAGGAAGCTCTTCAAGATGCAGCATCCATATAAAACATTGCAGTTTTCCGCCGCCTGCAGCATAGGTAGACTTAACTTGCCATGGCTTCTTCTAATACAATATTTTCTTGATATCAAGAAAATAATATTGTATCAGAACTTTAACAACTTTGAACCTCCCACCTGAAGAGCTGGTCAACAGCGAAGCGCGCGTCTTGGGGTATCAAAACTTCTTTAACTGCTTCTATCTAAGTTTAGAATATAATTACATATATCATATCAAGAAAAAAATGCATATATATATATGCTTAAATCTTCAACTAACAGATTATCACCTATCTCATTTCGTTCGTGGGTGATAACTAGCAGTGTTTGACACATTTTGGACCCTGCATCGGCATAGAACTACCGAAATAACAATTCTGATAATCGGCTGAACAAACAGTTACAATTATTGAATTATTATTATTGATTATCCATGAATATCAGAAAACAGCACGAACTTGCATTGCAAATTTTGAATTTCTGCTTGTCCAGCGACCGGAATCACCGTTTGACCACGCTCAATTCCTTCTGGAGGACAATCATGTTGCGATCATTATCACGGAGCAACCATTCCTGATCAGAATCACGTCAATGCTGGTCACAAAAACGAACGAATCACTCGGAATCATCCACAGGGAGACCACATGACACTTCATGTAACACTTTGCCAGTAAGACACATTCACTACTGTAACAACATCATCATGCACTAGATAAAATTTGTGATATCATCGCATTAGTTGCATCGACAGTCAACTTACCCAATAAGAAACCGGTAGCTTTCATGCTCTTGAGGTAAACAAAGAGGTAGCTCTCGATGAAGCCGAAGTTGAGTCCCAGCAGGCATGTCAGTAACAGGAAGACATTAACTTCTCCACGCGAGATCAACTGCTTCACGTTGTCCAATAAACTGTCTTTCGGAATGACAACCTAAGAAGACATTAAGAGTAATAATAATATTAATCATTCATTGTGTCTTAGTCAATGCACAAACTAACAACGCTGCAGTGCTCCCTAAACACAAAAGCCACCTAGGCCCATAAATCAAAAGCTTGCGTAAAATCTACGCACATTCAAAACAATTTCAGTATCCACTAACAAGACACAGCCTTAACATTATGACCTCGGCTGTACCACTTCACACGGTCGACAATTAGTCCCACACCCGCTGAGTGTGCAGGAGCTCACATCCGTCCCTTCCACTTACCTTGGTTCATTTGCCTTTTAGATCTCCTCCTGACAACACCTATGCTCCCCTCACAAAATTAGTAATGAAGAAGAAAAATTTATTCGTAGGTTTAGATTCAAATTTGATTTTTCATTTCTAATGATGGGATAGTTTCTCCCGAATTTAAGGATTAGTCGATATTATATTAAGTAATTTGAGTATGTTCTGCGTGCGGTTAATTTTAAGATTTATTGAATTATATTGTAACAGGAGTAGTTTTTGTCTATCTAACTCACCCATTGAAGTTTTTATAAAGTGGCTGTCTCAGTAGTAGAGTTTGTGCATGACTGGGACCGTTTACTGGGTGATTAGTTGAATGTGAGCCCTAATAATACCTACGAATTTACTGCTAATAAACTTTTATTAGGTACTCCTGATAAACATGAAGACATCACATGGTAAAAACGCTTCTCCCTTATAGATTTAAATTAAAAACAATCAATGACTCACATTGCCGTAACACGTTAGACTGCACTGCAGCCTATTGTTTGGTTCCAATCTGGCGACAGTATGTGTTGCCATCGGCTGTACATGTTGGCTAGTTTGAAGCTGCAGGGTCGTAACGGATCACCTTTAGTAAACAACTGTCTGATTAAAAAAAACTGATTTGATGACAATGTAGGCTCCCATCATGACATTTGATGGGTGACCTTAGAGGCTGGTAGATCTGAGATCAGTCGTTTCCAATAGTTCTGAGTTAACTCCTTGCCCTAATTGCTTGCCCCAGTTAATTCGAGGTCTAATAAACAACTATCAATGAAGGGTATTATGCGTTTTGCATTTCGAGACAAGAAACACAATCGCGGTCGCCATTACTTTTTTATCCTACATTGGTCGCTGCACGACGTAATATACATTTAGCATCTTGGTTACTTTTCTACTGACGACTCGATAGTATCCTTTAGCAGGTCAGATAAGAGGAAAAAACAAGAGAAGAAAGATCATCAGAGCAACAGATAGCCCGCATGAAATCCATGTTATGATACAGCTGACAGCGGAAATAGTAACGATAGTTACCCTCTGCCCAAACATACGAGTAGTTCCAATTAATTATGCAGAAAAATTGACTTCACTTTGCCAGGTAACGTTTACCGTGTCTTACTCAGGGTATGCTGTCTTGCGGTCTTGTTTCAAGGATTCTTTATTTTGTGCTATTTCTTCAGGGGGAAGATCTTCTTAACGAGGAAGTAAACTGAAGTCGAGATGGATTATGCGATAAAAGAGTTGATGTAGTTTCACAAACCTGGATATTCAGTTTTATGAGACCGATGATGGAGAGCAGGAACAGCACATCGCTTACGATAAACAGAGGAGAGAAGTCCATTTTACCTGAAAAAAATAAATAACTGTAATTCCATATATAAGCGGCTTTGCAAAATATAAATCAATGACTTAAGTTGAAGAATTGTAATCTACAACACATGTTTCGCAAACACAGTGACTTCCCTCCCCAATGCAACTCAGATCATGCTACAAGTTGAATACGTTGTGATATGTGCGCAATTTCGAACTATATAAACTGGCAGAACGATGATGAATAAACCTAGCAGGTTTCCTTGAATGATCACTTATTTCGGTTAATTATACGTATAATTAACTGTGGATAATGCTGTGGAGGCAATGAATGTTCCGTTTGTATTAAACGAATGCTACAAAAAGTTAGACTGCTAGATAGTCTTTTAAACACCACCTCTCGGTGGTGAAGTGACAACGGTTCGGCATCGCATCAACGGAGGCCCGGGTTCGATTCCCCGGACGGCACCCTACGGATTTACACTGCGTGGAGCACTCCAGCACCGAGAGGCCAGGTGATGCACGATGAGGGATCCTAAATTGACTCTCAGCACGGACTGCTTCTCCTGCTCTTCACACTACTGGATCTTCAAAAATTCTAGAATTAAGGCAAAAAGAAAACCTCGATAGGTGTATCCANCCATAATACGCAAAACGTAAAGCTCTGTTCTTTGTGTTAGCGCCAGCGGTAATGAAAAAATAGGATGTAACCAGCGACGTGCTGCATTATATGTAAATCGTAGAACCAATGAAAAGATGACTGCTGAGCTATCATAGGAACAGCAGGTCAGATAAGAGAGAAAAAACAACAGAAGAAAGAGCAACAGACAGCTCGCATGAATTCCATGTTATGATACAGCTGACAGCGGAAATAGTAACGATAGTTACCCTCTGCCCAGACATACGAGTAGTTCCAATTAATTATGCAGAAAAATTGAATTCACTTTGCCAGGTAACGTTTACCGTGTCTTACTCAGGGTATGCTGTCTTGCTGTCTTGTTTCAAGGATTCTTTATTTTGTGCTATTCCTTCAGGGGGAAGATCTTCTTAACGAGGCAGTAAACTAAAGTCGAGATGGATTATGCAATAAAAGAGTTGATGTAGTTTTACAAACCTGGATATTCAGTTTTATGAGACCGATGATGGAGAGCAGGAACAGCACATCGCTTACGATAAACAGAGGAGAGAAATCCATTTTACCTGAAAAATATAAAAAAATAACTGCAATTGCATAGATAAGCGGCTTTTCAAACTATAAATCAATGATTTAAGTTGAAGAATTGTAATCTACAATACATGTTTCGCTAACACAGTGACTTCCGTCCACAATGCAACTCATAATATGCTACAAGTAGTATACGTTGTGATATGTGCTCAATTTCGAGCTGTATAAACTGGCAGTGCGATGATCAATTAACTAAGCATATGTTCCTTGAATGATCACTTATTTCAGTTATTTATACGTACAGTTAACTGTGGATAGTGTTGTGAAGGCAATGAATGTTCCGTTCGTATGAAACTAATCCTACAATACGCTAGCCTGCTAGATCGTCTTTTAGACAAGTAGGTATATAATGTAGCCTCTTCTAACTTTAACTATTTAGGCTGCAGCAGTCCTTGCTATCAGGGTGTTTTTTTTTTTACATCGGAAACGTTTTAGGCAAATTTTTTTTTAGGCCTATGATGTTTTATAAAAGTGGTGCTCTTGGGCTGCTCTGGTCGGTGATCTCCGCCCTAATTATTCGCTGAGTGACTTAATCCAACCTCTCCAAGAAGAATACAACTATTAATTAAGTACATGCCATATACGAGATACAACACAGTGAAGAGTCAATATATGTGTATATAATACTATATACCTATATTATTTCAGCCGCGAAAATTTATAGACTGGGTAACGTACATTGTATTCCAGTGATGGTGATTCAGTATCTTCTGACAGAGTTACAGCACAAGTGAAAATATTATGTGCAGTTTTTCTTGGCCCACTTTTATTATTATTATTATTATTTGCTTTAGTTATGTTGTTCTGTACGTCCCCCACGTATCCAGCTTAGTAGTAGTAGTACTAGAAGTTTTATTAGCGCATCAGGGACACAATGTCTATATCGTGCCGAACTATTCCTGTGGTTTAACACAGGCACGTGCGCCACTAGGGCGCGAGCTATGTCTCGTTTTACATTATTAATGATTTTTGTGCAAGCTTTTCTACCGGAAGGTCTCAGAATTTCCAGTTTACGGTTCTCCTGTTGCCCAAGGGCTGGTGAATTAACTGTATGTATTGGCATTAAGAATTGAGCGTTTCCACGCAGTGGAGAGCTGCTAAAACTGCTATCCAAGTGGGTTCTAGGTTCCTTCGCCGTGGGTCAATTTGCCGTGAGGTCTTTTCGCCGTGAGGTCATTTCGCCGTGAGGTCATTTCGCCGTGAGGTCATTTCGCCGTGAGGTCATTTCGCCGTGAGGTCATTTCGCCGTGAGGTCATTTCGCCGTGAGGTCATTTCGCCGTGAGGTCATTTCGCCGTGAGGTCATTTCACCGTGAGGGCATT
>LQNS02276883.1:22011605-22025064 GCA_001587735.2 Parhyale hawaiensis | reverse complement strand
GCTGAATTCGCGTACCGTGACCGTGATGGGACAACGGGGGGGGGGGGGAGAATTGCTTGTGATTTTGCTTGTCGATTCTTGTGTTTGTATCGATGAAGTGATGGATCGTGTAAACGAAGCTTATTGCACCCTTATGTACTGTTGTTGCGCCTAGGGTAACTATACTTACCCTAAATGCGCTACAACAAGTTTAGAAGAACCTAATTAAATTGTAAAATTACAGAAACCACAGTTCAAAAATTACAACTATTCTTGGGATCATGCAAAGCTCATTCATCTACCAATTATGCTATTTTGTTCGTTAGTGTGTCATACTAGGGGGGAACTCAGAAGAAAATTACCCCACCCTGAAGAAGTTCCCTACTTCAACCATTTTACCACTTTCAACCTGGCAGAAGTCTCGTCAATGGGTATTGAATATTGCAGTTGTCGTTCATTTATGCTTGACTCAGACACGTTGATATTCAGTACACTTGAAAGTACAGTTGATCACCTGCTAAGAATGCTCCAGTTATTTGAGATTGCTCCAACATTGTGAGCAGTTAGAGTCAAATGGAGTACTAAGGAGCACTTTGGAGCATTTATAGCATTTGGAGCATTATGGAGCATTAAGAGCGCTAGTAGCATTTTACGTATAAATGCTCCAATGTCCGAGCTCTCATAATAACTAAAGGGCACGCACTGTCATAAAATGACAGCGAAGAATTTGTGATGACCTTCTTCATTGATCATAGATTCGTTATTACAACTGCTAACCTAAGCACCTTGAGAAGAGCGTTGACGGCTTCACAGTCGATCAGTATCGAAACTTTTTTTCTCTGAAATGGAGAAAATACATGGCTTATTGCAGCCCGACCTACAGTTCTTGTACAGAAAACTGGCTGGACCCGTGGAAATTCAACGGTTCTCTATGTTTTTTTTTTTCTTAAAGTGCAGCGACCATATTCCACGTTATGCTGATGATGACTTTAATTCAATATCGAGACTCGTGACTAATTTGTACTTTATATATGCAATAGCTTTCACACAAAATAAAAATAAAACAGACTCAGCCCTATTTTTTAATACTTTATTCGGGTCGCCGAAAGCACTTTTTGTGTCAGCTCACGGGATTCTTTAAACATCGGGCTTCCACTTCAAAAATGCTTTAGAATGAAGCAGTTCAGATCAGCTCGCTGCACCGTAATCTGGATACGAATTTTCCCATGTTTGGGTAGTTACCTGTGCGCCCTCATCAACGTGAATATTTCAAGATATGAAAATCCGTACGGTATGTAGGTATTATGATATGTGCAAAAAGAACTTAATGTCTTTGCTTCGAAACTGCTAGAAAATTTCTCCAAGAACAAACGAAAAGAAGACATACTATTTGAGCTTCCTCCAAGAGAAAAGCAGAACTTCTGGCAAGTTAAATTTGCCCCTAACCTGTGGAAATTCCACATAAAGAAAGCACCCGAGACTAGTTCCAGCTTGAAAGAGTGCAACTTTGTTCTCTTCTCTGCCGAGGTGGTATCCAATATACCTACCATAATTTTCTCCTCTTTGAAAGCGTAACCGACAGAACAGGGACGTACGGGCGGATGATGGCGCCTCAAGCAGAATTATAGTATAAATAGTTGTGTCAAATTTGGGTGAATGCGCTTCGCTCCTAAATTTCCAGGTTTGTGACGTCAAAATGACGTCACGTCACTGTGGAAATTTCAAAGATTCCTCGCTGCAACAGTAGCGTGACGCAATTGTGACGTCACAAACTGAAAATTTAGTGTCGTAGCGCATACACTCAAAGTTGACACAACTATCTTCTGTAAATGAACTGTGGCCCGATCAGCAACGCTCAAAGTAATAGCTCAGATGCGGTATTGTGGATACGGTAGACCAGCCTCAACGAAAGCTGTTTCATCGACCATTGAATGAAATTTGGGAAAGTAGGTGAAGCATCCTCTTAAATAGAGAGCAGAAGGTTATCTTGGATGGGTATTGCAGTGGAGTTACCCGGGTGGTTTCGGGTGTTCCTCAGGGGAGCGTGTTGGGGCCTCTCCTGTTTCTTTTATATACAGCGGAACTGAGCTCCCTTTGATCAGTTATGCTGATGACTCCACCTTGATGGCCTTGGTGCCTACCCCTGCAGACAGGCCAGCAATTTCTGTTTCCCTCAACAGAGACTTGCAGTTGATATCTGACTGGTGTCTCTCTTGGGGTATGAAAGTTAANGTAGGAGTATGAAAGTGGAAGGAAGCAAAGTGGGCACGAAAGACAGACGTCCCGAAGGCCTAGCTAATGGCTAAGGTAACCTATTCAAACCCCCTGGGGGCGCTACTCCCCATAACAACTGTTAGCCTATGGATAATTTTCTGTGAGTACCTTTCGATTTAAATATTCGGCCAATGATGGACTTACTTACTTCCACCTTTCAATTTAAATATTCAGTGTAATAATAATATGCCGTAATGCTCACTGATAGGTGTGTCACACTTACCTTGTAAGGGACCTGCAGGCAATGAGTGACATTGGCAGTGTTGAAACACATGACTCCGTCCAGTCCCGATAGAGGTCGCCGGACACCATCGCACACGTAGTGACACCGCTACAGTAGGATAATTAGTTTCATGTTTAACACCCGATTCTTGTAAGCGATAATATACCATAGGCTTAACCTAGGGGAGCCCCACTTGGGCCTCAGTAGGGGCCCATTTTAGGTGAGAAACATGTTTTTCAGCGCATATAAGAACATGGCAATACCATCTAGCCCCTATACTTTATTAACTGAAGATTTGATTTTTGACCCCACACTAATATGGCATCCCACAGGACCAAATCGCGGCTACTCATCTGCTATCTGCCGAAACTTTTAATATAACTTCACGCTTGTTTTCAGGGGAGTGCCAAACGAAGTCTGACTTTTGTCATCAGTTTGTTATTACCTATGCTCGCTTTTCATAATTTTCATTTGCTATGGAACATCTTTTTTTACTTTATAGAACAAATTAAGTTCAAAATTGAATCTTTTGAGGAAAGCTTACATATGAAATAATTGTAGTTAAGGATAAAGTGGTTGAAGATTCGATAAATGTGCTCATAGCTAGTTGAAGGCTTTTGGGAATATGTAATTTCAAAGAAATAACGCCAAGAAATCACTCTCGAAAAAAAAAGTTACAGAAAACTCGATCGGCTCCAGACATCTAGTGCGTTACCAAGGCACTGGGATACGAACTTCTTGCGTTACGTTACGACCAAAAGCTGTTGCCAGTTATGAATAATAATAAAGGCGTGCTCGATTGGTTGCATCGAACTGTACCCTGAATCGATATTAGATTTTTCTCCTATACGCTCGATTTATCATCATCTCCGCTGCGACGTCATTTTAATAATTCACTAACTTTTTGTGCATGAAAAATATAACCATATATCAGAAAATAAATTTGCAAGCGTATTCTGCTTTCCAATATGAAATGAATAAAAGTAGACACAAAGCTCAAACTAAAGTGAAAGTAACCGAGATCGCCCCGTCAATCTCCAGAGCGGCTCTACGTAGATTGCACAACGTAGCACAGGAAAGGGCGAGCTTAGCTATTATATTACCTAGCTACTCTATTATGGCTAATTGCATGCCTTGAGAGGAGGCTCAAGGGCAAGCAAGTAACTTTTGTCACATTTTTAACCCGCCCCTGCTCAGTGGTGTTCAGCAAAGTCCCACATAACGTGTGTTTTTGTACTCGCGCTGTACGATTACCCGCATAACGCGAGCTAAAATTGTTTTTATAGTCCTCCCTGAAATTCATAGAAAACGTGGGTTAGGGATTAGAGTTAAAGACAGCACCCGAGTTGTTGGGTGACTGAAATAACTTTTAACAAAATATGCATATATATTTAACATGAGCATACATTGAGTTGTATACAATAATAGTATTATTTTACCGTTAACTGATAATAAAATACTAATTAAAAATCTCTTATTATGGTGAAACAATGAATAATAAACGCTGCTGTCTTTTATTTTCTACTTTTTTCAGAATTGTTCATAGAGTACTTTCTGTTAGTTTAAATTATTTTGCAATGTTCGTATTCGTGTCGCCGGCTTCATGTTTTTCAAACACTTTTAAGTGTTTATTAAGTTTATATTCACTTTATTTCTTTTCCTTCACGTTTGCTTTTCTTTTCCTGCACTAAAATCCATGGTAAGGGTGTATAAAACAAAATAATACATTGTTATTATTATTAGACAAGTTGTTAAAAAACAAGTAGAAACGGACGTTTTGGGTATTCACCCATCATCAGCGAAAGTTAAAATTATGATTTTATTTCTGAAAATGGAAAATGCAATTTTGAAAAAAATTTCTAAATTATACATGTAAAAAAGGAGTAACAAACCTAATTCAGTCCCGCTAATTGAAATGAACATTGCATATCGTTGAGGGAGGTTTTCAACCTATGAATAAAGATTGATTCTATTCTCTTCAAATCACTAAAATACGGGGATCCAGAGAGCTTTGAAATTTTCCAGCCTGACAAGAGCACCGCACCACTCTGCGGCTAACGTTTGAATGGGGGCTGCCCACTACACTGGTAGCGTGTATGCGTGTTGCCCCGCGAGTCTGCGACCCCTCTTCTCTCTCTCGAATATTTCCCTTCCCCATCGCTTTACAATTTGAAACTAGGGTGAAGGGAAAAGGTCTTGCCGAGACGCTTCTCCTGGTATACGGAAAGTTATTTACATATTCAGTCCGCGCATGCTCGGTGGTTCACCTGCGCACCAGTGTGGCTGGGCGGGTTAAGAACAAAATTGGCGAAAAGCAGAAGATTAATTTTAATGTACGCAAATATTTACTGATAAAATAATTCGGTGCCATTTTGGAGATCCCAAAACCCTACGTAGCCTATCGCAACCATACTTAACCCTAACTGTAGCAGGCTGTGTTACATCGCTATAAAAGCTTTTTCCCCGAATACTGCAAAAGCCCAGAGAACATTTGTAGCAAAATAACACAACCAGCGAAACATCGAGTGATGTAATGCAACCCAGCGACATATCACGTAACCGACCATAATACAACATAACGTGACGCACAGATTGTGTTGTGCAACCTTATTTCGCCATTCTGTAACGTCATTTACCCCATAATGTAGCGCAGCATAAACGTAACGTTACGCAAAGTTTAGGCCGGGCGCACATCGAGGCAGGCAACGCAGGTGACGCAGCACAGAGCAGGGCAGAAAACTGTGTCTCACTGGTTCTTATCTAAGCGTGCATATTGACACGCACAACAGCTCAATACAGGTACAGACCTGTGTCGGCCAGCGCGACACAGTCGTCCGAACACAGTTTCCTGTGCCACGTGCGGCGCAGCTTGATTTGATAGCAACTCACTCATTTAGTGCTCACAATGTCGTCCAGGGAACAATTCATAGAGGCTGTTCGCCATCAGTTAGTTATAAACTTTGTTTAACCTTCGTAGCCGCAACTCAGGCGTTCCAACAGAGATGAGTGTGTAGTATTTAAATACCACATAAATCGTCGCGTGGCCTACGTGTGCTACTACGGGCAGGAAACAAGGCGCAAAGCATAGTAGGAGACACTCGAGTGGTCGGCCTCTTTCCCGGCCTTCCACACGAGAGAGATGAGAGAAGTCCCGCGGACTAGGTACACTATCTCGATCGACAGCCCACCTCGCAGAACAGAAAAGGAAATAGAGAACCTACCTAACTTTACAAAACTAACCTCGTCAACAGGAACTGCGGCCAGATGCTATATCCCCTGCGGAGAAGGCACTCGGCACCCTTGGGTGCGTGATGCCCAAACATATTGTGGTAGGGAAGGGGCCCGCCACAATATGCCCCTGAGGGCTGTTCGCCATCAAAGAGCGCTGTATGACATTAGTAATCCTGTTTATATGATAGGAATTTGCAACTTGTATCAGACGGCTCAAATGTTAAAGCAAATTCTCCGTGTGTTATTCTCTCCTCCATTTATCCACTCCTCCACACTGACCTCTTTGCTCTACAAATGTCATATAATATTACGTTCTCGAACGCGTTTAAGTCTCTATCAGGAACTAAGGTTTCCAATGTAATTTTTGGCATTATTGTTATACTAGCTGGGACATGTGGAAATTGCACACAAGGAAAGCAAGCGAGAGCAGTTCCAGCTTGAAAGAGAGCAACTTTGTTCTCTTCTCTGCCGATTTAAGTGGTATCCAATATACCTACCGTAATTTTCTCCTCTGTGAAAGCGTAACCGACAGAACAAGGACGTACGGATGGAGCCTCAAACAGAATTATAATATAGATCAGTTGTTTAAGCCTCCCTAGACACAACTATGGTTATTCAAGAGAAGAAAAGGAAGGGGCATGGAGTATGTCGACAGAAACGTGGAACCTATACTCGAAGGTGGACCAGCGCGCATGGGAACAGCAAGTCGAGAAAAAAAAGAGGAAGAACAGATGAAAGTAAGATCAACCGGAGTACGACATCAGGAAGGAAGCAAAGTGGGCATGAAGGACAGACGTCCCGAAGGCCTAACCTATGGCTCAGGTAACCTATAAAATCCTGATGGGGTCGCTGGTCCCCATAACATGGGATGGGAGTAGTATTTGGCAACAGCCATGATCAACACTACCCCACAGAGGAGGACGGACTGCGCGTCTCAATGTGCGCACCAAGCTCGTGCTGCGCTGTGCTGCCCTGTTCTGCCCTACATCTGCCCTCCTCTATGCCTCTGCCCTGCTCAATGTGCACCCAGCCTAACGGAGTGTAACACAAAATAAAGGTAGCGAAGCATTACGCATTATAAAGTAACCAAGCACACGATAACATAATTTAGCGTAATATACGCAACGCAACCGATGGCAAGGTAACAGGATGACGTAACCAAGCATCTGGCGAATAGATCAGATAGTAAAGCATCAGTAAACATTCTTTCTTACCTTAACTACGAGGTCAACTTCAGTCATGTTGGACTGCAGAAGGCAGGCGTCGCAATTGCCCCTGACGATCTCGTATCCTCTGGGGGAGCATCGCATAAGAGCTGGGCCTGGTGGTGCCGGAGGTACGACCAGCAGCAGCGTATGGAACAGGCCTCCGCTCAGGATGGTTAGGTTCAACACGAGCGTGTACCTCCCTAGCCGGTCCGCTATCAAACCTGCGGTCATGGAACTATTTCAGGGCAAACGCTTTTGTCGCAGTTATTATTTGGTAGATGGTTGGAAAGTACCGGTACAAGAGCAGAGCAGCAAGTGAGAGGCCATTGCTGCAGATGTATCAGCATGGTTATTATACTCCTAGGTATATCATCGCACCAGCAATTCGTGTCATCTAAGCAGCGAGTCTCTGCAAGGTCGCCGTGCGCGAACACCAACAACAGATCAGAATAAATATTAGTTTAGCTTAATCGGAGGTGTGGTAAAAGAGGAAAAGCACGGGATACATAATCGCATCACATGAAACATGTGATTGCCTGTCAGTAGACATTACATTGCACGCAGGTGTTACTGTAGGTGCACACGAATGCGCAATGTTCACTTAGTTCAGCGTCCCAATGCGTCCAATGGGTCCGTTTAAATAAGAGAAAGTTCACATCTTTCTGATTTCTGTTTCACTTCAAACTTGAAGAAGTAACCGAAATTTAAAAGCAACTTTCGCTAAACCACTTGATTTGATGTGTAACATTTATACCTTATCTGCTGGTCGACACACTGTGGCGCTTACGAGGACATGGCGAGGACATGACATTAAACCAAGACTTTTCATGAAAAGATGCTGCCAGATGTTGATGCGCTGAACACGAATTTATAGATAACAATCGTTGTAAATGAATAATTTTTTATATTTTGATGGGTTCAATTCAACGCTACATCCTGACCCCAGTGCAATCAAATTCTGCATAGTCAGGCCAACATTTAGCTATTATTGTACGTTAACCTTTTCGCTTATTTTTCTAAACGTTTTACACAGTTTTTACCATCTAACGTACTCTAACCTATTACATTCTAAGCTAAGTAATCCAATTCTAAAATAACCAGCTTACTCGAACCTAACGTGTTCTATAATAACTTAACCTATTCTAACCTAACCAAATTTGTGCAGTAAAAATATCGCACCGTTCAAATAAAAATTTACAGAATCAATGGTTCACAATGACAAAAGAATGCAGGCTATACTAAATTGCTCGGAATTCAACAGCACAAACCTCTGATATAACCTTAAACGTAGCTGATCAATATCAGATTAAGTACCAACTTCTGACGGCGGTAACCAACGCAGTTGCGAGAAATCAAATCAAAATCATATATTTCTCCCCGTAGGAAGGTATCATGTTGATAGTCATTTACCAGAACAACGGTAAAAAAAATCATGGTCTTGGATGGAAGTCTGAAAAAATATCATGTGATCAATGAGCTAAGAGAACACATTCATTTGATTATCGTGTGAACCCTCCTTTACTGATACAGATTGTTTGGGATCGCTTTTGGTTTTTGCTTTCTATGAGTATCGTTTAGAAGAATAGCATTAACTCTATACTTTTCAGTCTTATTCTGAAATAGCCTAGTGTGTTAAAAATAGTACCTCAAACGGATCGTTACTGCATTAACCTCGTTACACGAGTATTTCATAGTGGGCTAGAGCTCAAGCATATAAATGCACGGACATTTAACATTCCTCCAACTGAATCCGTGAGACGGATAACAGTAGGCTAGGCCTACTTGAGCAGAGACCAAAGACGTGACTTTAATTATTAGCAGCAATAAAGTGTTATCGCTCATCTTGTCAAAGTCTAGTTAAGCTTAGTCCACAGCATTTTTCTTCTCCCGAACTTCAGAGAGAAGCGTTGGTTTCGCCACTTTGAGTCGTGTTACAGGGGTTCAGAGTAACATAAGTAAACAATTGGGAGGGTTGGGAACTCCAATTTACAGAACAAAATTGAGTTTCAGAAATTTCAAGGATAATAGGTTAAGGGTTAAAGCCTGAAACTTAATTTAGGCCGAGTTGGTGGAAGCCTGAGCGCCTGTGTGAAGTTGAGGATAAGTCTAGCTTCGAATTAATTCTGCCGGTCAATAGAAGACACCAATGTTCCGTACAAGTCGAGCTATGTATTGGCTTATAGCTTAACCGGACTTCGGGGGACCCAATCGATGATGCCTTCTATTGTGTCAGTCTGAGTCTCAAGTCGGAATGCATGGGAGATGTCCGCGTAGCCAGCGTTGTGTACGACGAATTGACGTCGACCTATAGGTCGGCGAAGGCTATTACTTTTTCATCATAGGTATTGACTGCATGGCTAGCACTTACCCATTGTTGGGGGCCCTGCAAGGGCGCAGAAGGGCAGCAAGACGTACATGACAGCGATTTCCGGAACGGTGATGCCGATCTGCTGCATGTGGAGGGTCAGGAATGGAAGAAAGGCGAGCATTCCTGCACGGAAGTGGTGGCATGAATTAGCTAAACATGCGCTCTAGAGTCCCGCTATAAGAAACTATTTTTGTGTTATTGCTGATACCTGTGTTATATCGCTGGATTTAGAAATTATACCTGTAAATATATTCTAAAATTGCTACTAGGAAATACGAGTGTTCTACGAGGTTCGTTCTAAAAGTAGGTAATGCCTCCTATATTTTAACTCAAAAAGTTGAACAGCTACGAAGGTGGAAGCGGCACCACTGAAACGAATGAACTTTCGTGCTCGAGAATTTTTTCTAACTAGATATCATGCTCAATGCACTTTTGCCAGCGATTTACGAGAGCCTTGGTGTCTCGGTCGTACAAGACAGCGCCTGCCGAGGCTATCAAGTTTTCATGGCTATGGTTAAGGCGTTATTGTTGAGGAAGCGCTGCCCATGTACGTCCTTCGGAGATCCAAACTAGCGGAAGTCGTGACTATACGGTCGGTGCGACGGCACTGTCCAGCCGAACTTTGTCACACATTCCGTGGTCTTCAAACTTGAGTGTGGCCTAGCGTTTTCGGTTCAAAAACGGAATGTTTCCCTTTTCTCTGGTCTTACACGGGCAATCCGAACCTCCAGCTTCGTCAACGTTTCAAAGCAACACTCAAGAGTTGACAGTCACCCTGGGTTCCAAGAGAAATCCAGGAGAACGACGCCCTTCTTGTCCGAGAAGATGGGATACACCTCACTTTACGTGGGCGTCTTGAACTTCTTTTTTGCTAGGGAGCGTGAGTGGTGTCACCCCATCGGCTGCCGTTTGGATTCCGGCTTCTACTGATGACACCGTTTGGATTCCGGCTCGGAGTGGTACATCACTTTTCGTCACCAGTGATGATGCGATCCAAGAATCCGTCGCCGTCGGCTTCGTACCGATCCAACAGTCCTGACACTCACCCTATCGGCGGTCCTTGTGTTCATGTGTAAACATTCGCCGCACCCCCAAGCGTACACTCTGCTGTTTCCTAGGAATGAAAACATTTCCAGTGCACTGACACCCACATCCAACTCTACACGCATTTCATTCACCGTTATCCTATTCAAAGATCGGTGAGGATAAATTCATCGAGGCGTACTTTGTTTTCTGAGGGTGGTGCTGTGCAAGGCGTCCGGAGCGCACTTTGTCATTTCACATATCTGTCGCCACTCTGAAATTGACGAACCCATCTCGTAACTGTTCTTACATCAACTAATGCATTGGCTTCGTAAACGTTCACCAGGCACCGGTGTATGTTGATTCAATTGCTTTTTCTAGATGGAAGAATTTAACGACGCATCTGTTTCTGACGCACGTCCACAACAAGGATTGCATTCTTAGGGCGTGTGCACACGTCAATCATATAAACGTGTTCACTCATATACGCGCTCGAAATTTCGGAGCGTCGTTGTCAATCCAGCTTAGTGTACGTGGCAAAAAGTAATGTTCCTCTGTAAGTGTCACTATAAGCAAGTTACTGATATGTCTTTAAATTTGGAGTAAACTAAAACTCAGAAAACAGTGCAATCTTTTGCTATGAATAGGGAACAGTAACGCATTTGGAAAAGTGGATAAGCGAACGCGTTCAAATGAATCACTTGTGAATTTTCCCTTAGAGTGTCATCCCGTCAATATCTACAACAGAGAGACGGAAGTTTCAGGTCATGAGTGCATAAGTTGAATCATCATAAGAACGTAATTTACAATCCCCTCGGATCTCTTCGGCGGAATAAAAGTATAGGAGGCATTACTTTTGGAACGACCCTCGTACTAATGACACTAATGACTGAGTACGCTTGACGTGCTAACAACTGTGCATGATTGGTGTAATAACGACTCTGAACACGGGTTCACTAGCAAATTCAGAGAATTTTTGCAATAATTTGGGAATAATTGCTCAATCAATTGCAGTCCCAACTGCTCGTGTATGATAATTCAAAACAAAATTTTACCCCACATTTCATATAAGAATTGATAGATAAAGATTGTACAGGTAGGCTAGCTCTCAAAATAAGTCCCCTTGATACATGCAGTTTTCTTGGAAAACTCAAAAATTTTTAATTTGTGGCACTTAATATATGCACACCTGATCCAATATTAGATATATAGAGTACCTGGAATTGAAAATTTTGGTAAATTTTTACTATGATCCCCAATTAAATCCAGCATCTTTGCAGACACATTTAGATAAAATAAGGCATTTCAAGACTTTTGTCAGCAATAACGTTTTTCTCGGGAATGCTTAGTTTTCATGATATTTGACGTTGAAGTTCCCATTGTTTTACTATGGGAGAAAATACCGGGCGATCCCATACAAGCTAAATTAGGGTTAGGTTAGGCAAGGTTAGGTAAGGTTAGGTTAGGTTAGGCAAGGTTAGGTAAGGTTAGGTTAGGTTAGGCGAGGTTAGGCAAGGTAAGGTTAGGTTAAGTAAGGTTAGGTAAGGTTAGGTTAGGTTAAGTATGGTTAGGCAAGGTTAGGTTTGGTTAGGTTCCTTTTAGGTCGCTAGCAAGCCTGTAATGACATCGCCTATTTTCTCCCGTAGGAAAACAATGGGAGCTTCATTGTCTGATATCTCAAAAACTACGCATTTGCGACGGAACGTTATACCTGTATATTGTCTTAAATTCACCCAATTAACATACTGAAAGCAACAAAAACCCCCCAAAATGTATAAGTTAAAGTAAAAATTTACCTTGCGCTCGATACACGGGGCAAACGCTGAAAGTTTCCTACTTATGTCAATAAAAATACTGGATTTGCCTGGGGGTTAGAGTAAAAATAACAAAATGTTGCACATATAGTAAATAATAAAACTGCACAAAACAAGGGTGTTACAGTGAGGACTGTCTGCATGATCGATGCCTGTAACACGTCCAGTGCCAGAAGAAGGGATGTCACTAACAAACATCGTGTAAGTCTACCACTCACCTCCATTGAACAGGAAAATGATGATTTTGATGGGAATTAAATGCTTGTCGACGTGGCATTCCTGCTTCAGAAATTCCCAGCAACTTGTCTCTCTTGGGACGGTTTCGTCTTTACCTTAAATCACAGAAAAAGCGAGTAATATAATCCAAATACCATGGCTGTTTTGGACATTATATGCACACAAGACTCTTCTATTGTAGCTGTTGTGAGAAAGTGTGTTTGAACATTGATGGATGCACGAAATAAATTTACTTAGCTTAATACAAAATGCTAACAGCACACACTGAACAGTGAACACGTAGGCAAACATTTTCATGAAACTCTCCACCATAATAATAATACTAATAAGCATTTTCAAGAAATTCTACACAATAACAGGATATGTCAATCATGTAGCTACAATGAATACGTAGGCAAACATTTCGCATGAAACTCAACACCTTGACAAGGTAGATATCATCGTGCATACCACGAAGTAAATAATGCAACGGGAGGACACTCACACAGGCCCAGAAAAACAATATATTACACAATAGGACTGAAATAAAACTTAGCTGTGACCGTAAGTAGCAAATTTACATCACATCGACAAGTCTAAGTATTTGAGCGTGGGGCCTCAGGCCTTCGTATATTGCTTTCTTGAACATGTCACGTATTTTTTCCATTTATTTAATTCAATCTCCCGCTCGTGACTGGCCAGCTTCTTGAGCTGCAAAATACTATAAAATGTTATCAGCAAGTACAGAAGTTCGAGCAATAGATTAGATTAGATAGGCGGCAGTAGACGAACCAATAGGCCCATTCGCAAAGAGACACCGAAACATTCGCCCCGGCACTCTATGAGCTATTGCCATTATGTTAGTAGGATATAGAGGACAGGAGAAAAGAGAGAGAGAAAAAAGGGGGGGGGTGAAGAGTCCATGCCCAAGAAACGATCTTGAATGCACGCAAACACGTTCAAGAGCCGCTGACATGCGGAGCTTAGAGACATCAAACTGTGTAGTAGGAGCGGGAGAGAGAAGGAGATGGATTAAGGTTGCCTCGGAAGCTTTGGCCGTTAAGTGTTTGCAACTCCCGGAGGAGGAGTTCTTAGTTGCGGAGGATGTCTCTCCCAATATACG
>LQNS02276883.1:21986117-22003239 GCA_001587735.2 Parhyale hawaiensis | reverse complement strand
ACAGACAGACAGACAAACACGACGAAAACATAACCTCCTTGGCGGAGGTAATAACCAAGGTCACTGGTTCGGTGAAGGGTTAACCGGCAACTTTGTGTTACCCCTTCCAAAGCCGTCTCCACTTCGCCGTCTTTTCGGTGTGCGGGTGTGACTGGTTTTTTTCCTTACGAGTTGCTATGTCTCAAGGTGATTTCCTAATGATAAAAGAGAGTGGGTAAGAAAACGTCAGGTCCTCTTCAGTACATTTACATCATAAAATTATTTATCACATTGAAAATAAACCTGTATTAAAAATAAACATCACATGTTGGCAAACCTCGGAGATCTGTCGCAGGCTACAGGCAAGAGACGGTTTAAGTTTACATGGTGATGTGGCGCAAACACATAATTTCCGTGGACACTAAGGGAAAACAATAACGCTCAGCAATACATCAATATCTACAAGTGGAGTAAGTTAAGTAGTGACTCATTTCCTCACAAATGCTAGGGACATGCGACGGTTGACAGCGATATTAGGTCAGTTCACGATTGTAAATCAAGTCGTTAAATAATTAATAGGGTATTTACGGTTCAATTTAATAATAGCTAATGGGTATTTATCGTGAATGATTTGGAGGCCGAGTTATCATATTTAAGTACATCCGCTTTAAATATTTTCGGTTCGTACACGCAGTTACAGGCAAAGTTTCATGTGAAAATGCACGTAGTTTACATTAGGCGTTACGTTTAATAGGACAAAAGTCAGCGCTTCAGCACGGACAAGTAGGTAGATATTAAAGATATTACATAATATCATCGTTGCAGAGATTGTAATCAACTATCATTGCGTAGTCATGAAAATAAGCTTCTTTATTGGCTCATGTACATGAGATAAATAACTTTTGAATACGTTTCTTAGAACCTATACTCCAAATTTACTAGAATCGATCATACTATACGGAATGCGTTACTACCAACACCCAAAGTGTTCCATTGTGACGTGCACACAAATAATTTAGAGCACACCAAGAGGTGGTGTCTTACGGAAGAAGCATTGGTTTGAAACAAAAAAAAAAAAAAAAAACACCAGACGAAAACCTCGCAGTTTCCAGAATAAATTAGGTTGTAGACAGGCAAACTATGACCTAGTGATAAAAAGGACAAAATGATGTCACAAAATTGGCCTTCGTAGATTTTGAGTTTCCAAAAACAATAATTGACACGGTGATGAATTTAATGATAACCACCTGCGCCCGCAGCATGCAACCAAAAGGACATATCCTAAGTAACTGCAGAAGAGTACTTCACCGGGATCTTCTCTAACATAGACGATCACTTAATATCAAGAATGTAATAACAGTGACGTCGGCCTGGCCTGGGGGCCGCACCCTGGCAGTGGCCATAGAGCAGTGATGAGTTTATATGAAGAGTCCTGACCCATACATTCTACATCATGTTATTATATCGACACAATCACGACCAGTGCACCGCAGCAGCGGTTACTAGTGACATTGGTGAGAGCGGCACGACCTAGCCGGTGCAGAAACGGGTAGAACCGGTGATGCCAGTGGAATAAAACTAAAACTGGACTTCCAACACGTCAGAATGGGCAAGAGTGCATAGGTGGCAATGCACTTAACGAGCAAGTCGATAAGTGGTGCTTGTGATATTAGCTAGTCTCGGACAGCGTATAGTCTTCCAAAACACCACTTCTAGCCGTCAGTGGCGTCAAAGAAGCCATTTGGACTTTAGCTCAACGCAACCAACAGCCCGAACGGAGTACAAGAATAATGACGGTTGTTGCAAGCGCGTGGCACAACCAGCACAAGATTCCAGTTCACCGGCAGAGCTCGGAGCAATTTCGGCAGGCAGAGACCAGGTCAACTGATGTCCAAATGACGATGACTTGTTATTGCCGACGATGCGTGCCGCGAGCGATGCCTAGCGGAGTCCTTCGGTGGGAATACGGCGACTGTTGCACAAAGCGGCGCACCACGGGCAGACCGACAGGCTAGCAGCGCTCATCTTAGCTTCCAAGAGCTGCAAGAAAGCGAGGAATTGGCACCAAGACAACACAGGCGCAGGAAGGGGGGGAGAGGGGGCAGGTAAAGCCGCCTTCCATCCACACCCTAGCTATGGAACTGACATGCAGTGGTTCGTGTTGCACGTAAATCCCCTTAGCACGCGGACGAGAGGCTCACCACGTTGCTTCTGCATCGGCGCGGGTCACGACTTCCTCCCTGTTTTGGGAAGAGAACACACACGATCTCCGCGGCAAGGGGCAGGCAGCAGTCCTCGGCACTCGACGACTAAGGATACTCGCGCGCTGCACAATGCAGTGATGATAACTGCAGCCAGGCTGCAGCTCTGGTTCCAACCCCGTAATGAAAAAGTCCTCACCTCAACCAAAGTCAAAAGCGACATCAGTAGATTGAGACTGGGTTGCGATCGCAAATTTCCGACAATTATGCGGTGTTGTTTGTATAATAATTTAGCCACTGGCCTTTTTGGCGCAGTCATGACCACGGCAATGATACTTAGGAGCATACGTATTACAAGCAAGTAACTTGTCTATACATGACTTTCTTTCGTAGAACCAACACGGCTTTATACGCCCTAATAACCGGACGATTTCTTTTATTGGCATAATACCGTCCTCATAATTTACGAGGCATTTTTTCAATAACACATCTTAAGAAAATATAGCATGCATTAAGTTAGTGAAGTTTAAAAATAACCTATTGGATACGCAGTCTATGCACAAAATTTGTTCGGTTCGACCCTAAGGTTACATGGACAGCTTATCGTCTTTCCTATCCTCACTTTATTATTGCTTTAACCGATAAAAACTACATACTTTTCAAAATGAAGACACATAAAGCCTTCCTGATAAAATACAGCCAACGCATCATTACAGTAAGAAAGCCATTTGTCTAATGCGTGCGTACGATATAATTAATGTAAAGAACAGATCCGCACCATAAATGGTTGCAACAGCTGTAGCGTCATTACACCCACGCAACATCAATTCGGAGTCGCCAAACTCACATCGACTGGGAACCACATCGAGGTGAAGAGATATCCCCAGACAAGGAAAATAAATAAGAACAAGAACAACAGGTTAGAACCCCTTTAAATCTGAGTTATATTCATTACCAGCTGCAAGCATGGTGGGACTCTGCAAACTGAAGTCGACATCCGACCCAATGGCAAAACATACTGAAGAAACTGCACCAACTTTTGGTAAGTGTAAAGCTTTTAACTGCAACGCACCAATGAATAAAGAGGTAGTCTTCGTACGCATTGACAGAAGAAGCAGACCGCTATCGATAAATAAAAACCCCGACGACTGGTGTCGAGACCCTGACAGAAAATTTGGAATCTTCATCCACCAATCACAGGGAGAGGCGGAGATAAGCGACCGATAATGATATATTTTACGCTTCCCTTCCAAATACGAGTTACAGCATAAAGGTCGAATAATAACTGGTAACGAGCCTAGTGTTGGGTTAATACATAAATACGGAAGCAATTTGTGGCCCTGCGGAAGAAAGAAAACGTGTTCTATCCCTGCAGAACAAGTGCACGCACAATTTTCAGAAGCAGAGGAGTGCCAGTATACAGAAAGTTGAAGCTATGATGATACCGAAAGCCGAGTGAATTAGCACATGGCAAAGAGAGCAGCACCGGGTTACTTCTGCAGCAGCATACATCAAGTCAGGGGCAACGATGCGCCCACTGAGTAGGACACATGAGGTGGATACCCACATTGTGTGCTAGCATACAAAGGGCGAACATGCACTGGAGAAAAACAGTCATTGAAGTGATCTGATTTTATATGCGAATTTTATAACTATATTTCCAGTTTAACCACAGAGTCGCGATTTAAGATGATCCAACAGCGAGTTCACTTTTATTTTGTTTCTTTATGACTGAGATTGAAAGTCCAAAGATTGATCTTTCGAACATAGCGAATTTCTCACATTCTAAGAATGTAGTCAAATTTGATAAGCGAAGTTAGGGTTAAGGATGCATTGACTGAGCGAGAAACATGAGGTGCATATTTGATGACCGTCTGACGTTCCAATTATGATATGTAAATATATCCGAACTATTTCTAGACTTACGTGCAGCAAAGCGTAAATTGCTCAGACGTCTCATAGATGCAACTGCCCAGGATTTGCGTAAGTCGAAATGGCTAAACAAACGAGCTGCCTCAATGTAAGGTTGCTTATAACTTCTGGGGCAGGAACACATTTATCCGCAAGTGGAGAATTGGTGTAGGCGTCACTTGGTCAGTTCTAATGATAGTTTCTCGAACCACCTTAGCTACAAGTTTAGCCAAACCCAAATAACATCAGACATCGATCGCTTAAACCAACAGCAGATCGGAAAGACATCGGATATCGTTATTATCAACCAGCTGAACAGAGAAATATCTACTGCATATTGTGCTGTGACGAACTGCACGAGGCAGTGACTTCGGAAATTACGACAAGCAGCTGATCTCCCAAACCAACCAAAAGTCAGTTTCGCTCTTCACAAAAAAAAAGAAAAAAAAAAACGGGGAGTGCAGGTGGCCGTCTATCACGCAGTTACTGAATACACAAGAAAATCTACAGAACACTCGACGCGATTGCTAAGAACAAAGAAATCTTTACACTGGATTACATTAAGGACATTATCCCTAGACACGAATTGTACTTGTAAAGCTCCCAGTGGAGAACCTCGTCTATCCAACAAGCCCAGCACGAGGTCGCCCACCATTACCGGTTAGCTCAACTCACTGCCTCTGGAATGATCGTATATGTTCCCAATCAATGAAAGAAATGCACAACCGCGAGAAGAAGGAACACCAATACACATGGTGAAAAAACGGAAATAAGTGGCAACATGCAAATCCTGAAAAGTAGCAGAAAAAGAATGTGCGTGGCAAGTAAAAGAGAGTCTTGCTATGCACAGGACGAGTAACGTACACGCAGAGACGTGTAACGTACACGCAGAGACGTGTAACGTACACGCAGAGACGTGTAACGTACACGCAGAGACGTGTAACGTACACGCAGAGACGTGTAACGTACACGCAGAGACGGTCAATCGTTTGCAACACAAGCAATTTAGAGGCGTAAGAGTATAGCCGATAAAATAAGCGAAATGTGTCCATAGAAGAGCCATCGAAGTTGTTGGAAAAGACAGCACAAATAAAATTACTATGGAAATTAATGTTTACGACAGTAACAGATGCTCAAATGTAAATTGTAGCTGAAGAAGCTGAAACCGGCAATAAAAAACGAATATTCGCAGCCCGCCACAGGGTGCACGCAGCTGGTGCGGTAAACACGTCACCAGCCGCGGTAACCGAGAAGCGCGCGAACTCGTTACTGGCAGTGCTCTGAAGCTTACATAAAATTAGCATTTGGGAGGCCAACTTTAGCGCGGCACCCCGACGAAAGCGAAGAAAACAACCATCAAAGACCCAATTTTGCGTTGAGCTAACCAGGTTTCACTTACCGCTAATACAAAGCAAACTCTTAGGCGAGAAATTTCTATGATCTAAGTGTACTATGACGTGGCAGGCATCATTCTCAAAAGTTCAATGAAACTTATCAGGTAGAGCAGTACGGAGGAGACCTAGGAGCGTAGTACGCCGGGGTCACATCACCCAGTCGCACGATCAACTTAATGAGCGGCCGTTCAGCGGGCACGTCGTTCATAGCTATGGACGACGTGCGAGTAGAACTTGGTGTCATAAGTTGAGCGTGCGACTGTTGTGTGTGGCTCCGACATTGCTGCTCTTGAACTAAGGTGATAAAAGCGGACAAAGCACGACGGAAACAAAAGGTGTCATGGGATCAGTCGAGGACTCGTGGTTTGAAATGAGAAACAGCAGGACGCGTCCTCATACGAGTCTCTTTGGAAACAGTTAAAGAACGTGCGATTTCACGGGGTTTCTGGGCGTAAGCGCATTGAGAGAAATGTATACAGCGAGAGAAGGTCTTAACTACCAAAGGAGAAATACAGTATGTTCAGATTATGGATGTCCCAATGAAAAACAGAAGAGCAATATTCTCCGGCTGTGGTTGGCCCTGACTTCAACCAATGAGAAACAAAATAGATTATTTGCACGTGTTGGGTGTCCCTTACTTCAGTCATTTAGAAACCAGAGAGAAATAGAAAAGATATAGTAGCATTATTATTATTATTATTATTAAATGATAGAGTAGCAAAGCTCAATAAAAGGAGCTCAGCACCACACAATGAAGACGTTCTACTAATGGAATACTAAAATGTAACCTTAGAGGATTCACAGATCTCATAATCCGTGCTAAATGCTGCAGTTACGCAGCTCTTTTGGTTTTCAATATCAAAATGTTGACAGTGGCATAGTACTTTAGGTTCCACGATCGGAGGCGTACTCAGTGCGCAGGCAGTTAAAAGAACGTACAAACTGTTCCCATTTCGACTAATGAGGCGGAGGCAGTGAATAGACAACAGTGTACTCTCCCGTGAGCAAAATATCGGCGATCTGGAGTCCACCCACTGACTGCAACGGCACGCATGGCTTTGTTTTGGTCACGTAAGAGTACACTATTCCCCGGTCACTTTGACACGAAAAATGTTTTTGTGCGAAGAAAGATGTCCCGTAAGCTTTCATGAGAAATCTGTAATTCTAGAAAATTTAGAAGTTGATAATTGTTTATCCAGGAATAGTAACAAAAATAGTCTCCGATATTCCTAGACAATAAAAAAACACAAAATAAATGCTGAAGGGATATCCAAACTAAAAACGTTTGCCATTTCCCCCCAAAAATTCAAAAGGATTTTTACATTTTAGAAATAGAAAACAAAAAATTCAAGTATTTCTAGAAGTTCAGGGCGTGGCAGGAAGAAATGGTAGATATATAATGTAAATTTTGATGCTAGTGTTCGTTGTAGAGCGAGGGGAGACAGAGGCAGAGGAGGTAGAGGCAGGGTACAGGGACGAGTAGAGCTGGGTTGTTCGCTGCTATGTCTCTTCCTTAGCTACACTGCGCCAACTAAATCTCAAACAGGACACGAATATTTACAAGCTACACAAAACACAACTAATCATTATGCCCTAAGTGACTCGTAACATTAGTGTTGAGTGCTCTCCAACGGGACAGCCGGTGCTGCTGGTGATGCTTGCGGTGGTGGTGGTGATAGGCAGTGTTCTGGTTTCATTGCACGGTCATTATTGGAGTGTTGCGTCACACAATATGATTATTAGCACACACTTACCAGTCATAAATAAAGAAATCTCTAGCAGTTGCACATGGCTGGATTTGATGGTGAGGTCGGAGACAGGTAGGCTCCGGTTTTGTCTTAAGCAGAGAACCCACCAGCAGTCCTCAGTGGCTGGTGTTTGGGCAGCAATATCAGGAGTGGACATGGTCACTCGAAACGTCAGTAGGTCAGTGAAGTCAACAGTAGCTAACTAATAAAGTACATCATACACATTGGAAACATTTTATATTCTTCAATACAAGTAACCAGCCGTGCAGTTACAGTAACGAAGCAACCCGAAGACATTGGAAAGATGCAACTCGATAAAGATCACGCGAGCAAACTCGCCTCCGCTACAGCAACCGATACCTAGACTGGTGGTCTGCCTTTCAGCGCCGAAATTACTGCAGATTAAGAGTCGACCAAGGTAATCTCAATTAATGTTCTAGAGCAAAGTGAAAAAGATATTTCCAGTGCGGAAACCTTACCAACGTAAACCTACGTGCGGGAGCAACACAACTCTACACACGCAATGTCTGCTGCAAGCTATAACAATGGGGACCCGTGAGCGCACCGTACTACACAGGGGCCATACCAACCATGTTGTTTTTATTATAATACTCCCGACTTAACCACCGCACCCAGAACAAAGTGCCACTCAAGTAATGATACACGATAGGGTCAATGTTGGCCATGCCAGCAATTAGCCAAGATTACATCGAGTAAGATCAATATACCAGGCATTAACTCGATAAGAGTCGTTATTCCTGTCTCCCGCATTCTAGCATCGCAATAAGACACTATTTCCAAAAGTTGGAGTCGATCAAATGAAATTATGTAAATAAAGTTCCGTGAGTTTATCAAAATGGTTATCTTGCACGGCAATAGTTACCTACCATGGTCGGTCGCAACTACGTTCGATGTCGAGCCATAGGAACTAGGCAACATGTGGATGCCAAAACGTTGCCTCTGATGACGCCATTACAGTAGTACACATACCTACCTAGGCAGTGACGTCACCAAAGGAGGCCGGCATGGAGGTTTCGGTGCAAGTCCCGCCTCGTACACAGAGACTGGAGCTCAACTGGCCTTGACGGAAATCCCTTCACTGTTACAACTCAAAAATAGGAGCTGCTAACAAAGTCGTCTGCCAGGTACAAAACTGTACTCTCAGAGACAATACCACGTTGTAATCGATATTACAACAAGCTATCACCAAACATTGGGATAACCACCACATCACATTGACAGTAGCAAGTCACCAACCACCATCACCACCACCACCACCACACTTCACTGTAGGTAGGAAGTCAACACAAGAGCTTTCGTTTGGACATCGCCTATCGATAAAGTATCCCTATCGAATTCACGTTACGACTCGTGACGTCAAGATACCACCGCAATTACACTTATATCGCACAGGTTTGGTTCTACAGCGGCCACGATTGGTTAGTGTGACGCTGGCAACGCGTCCGCCCCACGATTGCCGTGCTACTTTTTCGGGGGTACACGCACCCACAGCGACGAAACCTTCGTGTTGAAAACTTTGGCAGCATTTTGACTTCCGCCGTAACGGCCCAACGGACGGCGAGTGCAGCGGCACTTTTAGGAAACTTTTGTTCCGGTTACAAACTGTCATCGGAGTTACGAGCGAACTTCACATGAGCCGCTGACAGTAGGCGCAGCTTTGGAATTTATTTCAAAATGGGAGGATTAGACAAGCGAGCAAAAAAACTGACTTACGAGCTTCATCGTAGAATGAATTTAGCTCGCGAGTAGAAGAAATAAGATGGAAGCGGTCAGTGGTCATCCTCTCGCTGTTGACCACAGTTATCGTTACTTTTTATGATTACGTTCCTGGCTAAAGCCAAGCTACCCACGGAGCTCGCGAGGAAAAGAGAAGAGACATGTAGTTTGTTGAACGAAACGAGGAGCACAAGCATGAAACGGCAAAGAGAGAAGTACAGAATGACCATCAGAAGTACGCTAAATACTGAAGTAACGTGGGCACGAAAAGAAGACGTCCCGATGGTAAGATACTTCATGGTGCTTGTAGTTTGTCTTTCTAGGTCAATGAGCACAAAAAAATATTGCAAAAAATCACTCGCATGCCACAGAAAATTCAATTTGGGGCTTAAAAGTGTTATATTTATATTAGGATGAGTTCGTTACATGCACCAAGTTTCAGTGAGAGACATTGTTGTTGTTATTACAATTAAAACTACACGCCTGGCGTCAAGGGACGGGTAATATGACCCAAATTCAGGCATCAGGCAGCTATAATAGCCAATCACACCTGACTTGAATACCTACAGACCTGTTTAGCCGAACACAGATCCCGTAAAAGCGGGGCAAGGAGGAAGAGAAAATGTAGCCAAAGTTTCGCACACTACAAAGAAACTAGGTGTCTTGTGAGCAGTGTTGCGTCATATAAGCCGTGTCCAAAATGCATGATACACAATAGTAGTAGTAATAGGACGAGGGTGACGAGCAGAACAGTAGTAGTAATAACAATAAATATATACAGACAGCGGTTCTTACGAGCAGGGCTGCGGAGTCGGAAGGCCAAAGTGTAACTCCGACACAGCAACCCTCCTTACGAGTGTGCACGCCTAAAGGAACAATGCAGCAGAGGATAAGCTGAGAAGCTTGTACATATACAGCCGTGACACACTTACGCATGTCCGTCATAGCTGCTCCAGCTTATCTACATAGAATAATTACACACATACACGCACGCTCACTCGCATGCACACACACAAACACACACACTGCATGGCAGTACAATACATAGAAAGTGGCGTATGAAGCCGGCAGTATAGAACGTGTACACAATAGGAAAATCTTGCCCGGCACATAGGCTACACAGCAAGGCAACGTTCCAACTTCACAACTGGAACTTGCCACCACACGGGCACGCGCAACGTGTTCCATACAAATACAAATAATAAGCAAAAGTCCGGCTCCGCAGCTAGAACTCGCTTGCAACGTGTTTAGTACAAGTAAACTTAGCGTAGAGTCATTAAATAGCAGACAAACTGGCTTGCCTCCTCGGGCTTATGCTACAGCTGCAAATTGTTACTTTTGAGAGGAGTTCAAGAACGAGCAGTTGCCGAGGCGAGGCGAGTACACAAATAAGCTCCTAGCGCGCGAAATGCTGAATAACCTGAATAATAAATAGCTTTTGAAAATAAAAGGAGTCACCACGGTGAGAGTAGAGCTACTGTTAAAGGCGTACACAACTGACCACAAACCGGGTACTTAAAAGTGCTAAAGTTTACGGAAACAGAACGGCAGTGGTAGCACCAGTGTCACACGTTCTTGATGAAATCAGTCTTGAAGAATTTAATGAATGTTAGATGCAGTAGTCAGGGCTAAGCGCCAACAGAGAAGTATCCAGCAGTGACTTGTGAAATTACCGCAGCCCCACGTGTTAATTACCTGATGCCATTGCTAGGAAAACAGCCGGCTGATTTAGCAAACTGTGAAGCAGCGATTCCGGGCGCGCGAGCCTCCTGTAACATTGTACTCGGCGGGAACTCTTATAAAAGTCAACCTAACACAACTTAGAGGAGAAGACCAACGAAACGGTGAATAGGTGAAACCTCCTCAGCCGTATAAGCGATGATTCATAAAGGAGGGACACACAGCATGTAGCCAGAGTAATGAACTTATTAGAATCCCACAGTGTCCCAGAGCAAGCAGAACAGGCACAAAATTTCATCAAGAACTGCTTTTCTACGATAGGCGTGCTTCAATAAAAACGCAACTCATCCAATCTCAGACGCAATTCAAAAGTTAGAAAAGAGTTTAGGACAGCACAAACTTGCATACAGCTCGGTGAGTAGGCACATGTGTACCGTGGAAATGAAGGATGCAACGAACATTCTAAAAGCTGCTGTACGCTCAAGAAATGGATAGTGGCTCGGTCGGTAGGGACCGACGGTAGAAAATCGACACCAACTATGACGTCGGGTTGAAAAGTACAATGCGGTCTTAATGAAACATCGCGTGTTGACGATTTTTAAAGGCGTACAATTGAAGACCGACAATAGGTATGCAAGCAAGAACAGCCTGCTAGGCTAATACTGTATACTCGAAAATTTTCCATTTATGTTAAAATTTATTCCAGATGACAGACTATGACGCAGCACATTATCTAATCAGAATTCAAAAAAATAGCTGTGTATGCCCGCGTTTTTAAAGCATCTTCGGACTAAGAGCAATGTTAGCAAATAGTTTTTATCGTGTCGATGATGAACAGTAGCTTCTAGTTAATAGAAGCGGAGAAAACGTACAGACGAGGCGTGACTTTCATCATGCAAACGCCAAGTAAACACATGAGGTCGAAGGAACATAGACAAACGATATCCAACACATAAAAGGTAGGTAAGACAATCTCAACAGACAGACATATATATGCACGTCAGGAGGTAGATGCAGGGTTAATTTTTCATCAATTTTAGGACAAAATCGATGAAGTGATATTAAAAAAAAGTGCGAGGATAAGGCGGCATAGAGGCAGCAGGAAAGAGAGCGAGTTGTAACATCTGACCACCCGTTTCGAAAGGCATCTGGAGCACAAGAGGTAAAAAATGCAAAATCAACTTTGACACAGAGCCCAGCTAAGAAATTCGCATCCCGATTTGCAATAGAAAGTCGCTGAAACAGAAAACTACTCCAACGCTAATCCTTAACATTCTGATTCCAGTAGTAGAATTGTGTGAATGGGAGAAGAGTTTGATTGCCAATAACAGACTTGCGACATAAGCGACGCACGCAGCACGATAAGGCGGTTATAAACTAATATGTGATCCAGAGAAAATGGTAACAATTGTACAGCAAAAAAGTTACCCGAAGATCAAGGAAATTCTTCCATGGAAAGTTGGTTTAGGTACCAAAAGCGGTAGAACTATACGGACTTGCTGGCCAAATGAGTACAGTTTTGGTTTATACCCTGCACCCGCTCACGAGCGCGAGCCCAAGAGTGATGGTGGGCAATGTTTACCTTGCGAGCAGCGACGCTCACAAGAAATATTTTACCTCGGTACCTACTACTGCAGAACGTCTCAGTAGACCCGTGCGCTGCGCCTGATAGACAAGGAGGAAGTGGAGGCAAATATATCTACCAAACCTCTAAGCAGAAGTAGCAGTCAGATACACAAACCCCGGCGGTAAGGCGTTACGGTAGCTTCGCGGGGGCATGAGGCACGCTGACACACTGACAGGGACACACTGTGCCGAAATAATCCTAACTCTCATGCTGTTGCCATTAGCAACGATTCAAATAGTGTTATTCCCGCGCAAAAGGCAGATTAACTCATGACAGAAAAAGTGTAGGATGAAGCCTGCACAGTAGCACTTCCCATGCACAAGATGCAATGCTTGTGAGCAGTGGCGCCTGTAGAAGCTGTCAGTTTGAAGACGCAGATTTTCTAAGACACTAAGCAGAAAAATCTCAATGCGGCAGTGGCAACAGGCAGTTCAAGTAGGAATTTGATCAAGAGAAGTGAATCAAGAGAGTGTGCAAGTTACAATCAAACTGGTAACAAACTGCACACATCATACGGAAGAGCAGGTAGCAAATGTTCAAGCAACCGATCAATAACTTCGCAGAAGCAGCAGTGGACAAGATGCAAGCAATGTCTGAGTGTACGGAATCAGTGCTATACCGTCAGCTCTTACAGAACCGAATAAGCTACAAAATGCCACGCGCGCGCTAGAGCACCATACGATAATATGCTGATCATTATGCAATGCAACACTAAACAAAAGTTCTTCACTAATTCTGCCTCGAAATTGACGCGGCTACGCACGCACACACACACGCACAGACACACGGTCATAGCCAGCTCACTGGGACAGAAAATATTCCCTAGTCACAAGATCACGGCAGCCAAAAGTGGTAGCCGGAGGTGATCAAAGACCATACAACCGCAAGATGAATCGATACAAATGTCATTATGTCATAAGAGGGAGTTGTACAAGAGAAGCTCAGAGTGCTTGCCCGCCGCCCGACGACCGTCATTCTGCAGCTGAAGTGTAGTGTGGTCAAACCCTTGCCCTATAGTAGCTCTAGGTAGACTATCGCATCACTGCAATAGGTGCCAGTATTGTGCCACACCGCTAAGCAACTTATGTAGCTAGCCAAAAGTACAGTACTGCCTTGCTATAGCAGCTTCAGAAGTTGACCACCATCGCTCTACAGCAGCTTCATGTAAATAGATTACCAGTTCGCTATGTAGTTTCAGGGGGGCACCCAACGGGCTACTACTACAACAACTTCAAGCAAGTAGTGCACCCCACAGCTACAGGAGCGAGAAGGACCACAACACTACAGCACCGTCAGGAGGTCGGGCGGCGTTGGTTGCGAGCTTACGGTGCAGAGGGCGCTGGGCAGGGCCTCGCGCCACTACCGGTGCATATTGCCGTTATTTTTGTGGGCGCCGTGAGGCCCGGCCATGTTGCCATGGAAGTGGGGCGGGTGGGATGAGTGTTGCGCCAGCGCTTGGTGGGCCCCGATGTTGGGAGATCCAACCATGGAACCGACGCTGGGGAATGGCCGCATTTCCATTTGCACCACGAGAGGGAAGTGATCTGCACAACAATAGTGGAGTTATTATTACTGTCGTTGTGATATGCAAAATTATGCCAATATTACTAGTGCCCAGTGAGAGGAGACTTCAGCATCTCACGACACCATCGGCGTGGTACGCCGCTCTTTCGCTATTACTTTTTTAATAACGTAACTTGCGTAGCTTTGTACCATGTAATAATTCAAGGTGAATAGGTAATCTTTAGAACTGAAGATATTATTATATTTAGGGTTTTCCCGAAGTAGTCGATGGGTGCACGATACACAAGCGACCTATCTCCAGAAACAAGAACTTCTTACTAAGAAAGAGTTAATTTAGTTGATGTGTCGCTCTCTTTAGGATTCCTAATAGGAGTCAGAGTATAATGTCGTTCATATAGCGGCTAGGTATAGTTTTGGTGGTTCTATATTTATTTTCACTGGGATTTTTTTCCTTTCAAGTATCTTGTCATATATGATTTATTACATTTATGTCAGTAACCAAGATGTGTAATGGGCCATGGAATTATTACCAGTAAGGTAGGCACTCCGAAGTGTGCCTGCCTTTGAGCATCAAAGTGAGGGCATACAGTGAGGATATGCTTGATGGATAGGGGGAGTATTGCAATAATCGCATATGGGTGGATCGTCTCGTGTGAGCAAGTGTCTGTGAGTGAGAGGGGTGTGTCCAGCACGTAGTCTGGCTAGACATACTTCCCATAATCTATTGAGGTTTGAGGAGTCGGGAAAAGGTTTCGTCAGCGGTTTAATTTCACGCAGCTGGTTGTTCACCACAGATCCCCAGTTTGTCTGCCAAGGATCTCTTATTAGCTTCTTGTAGTGCCATTTATGGTCAGATCGGGGAAGAAGTACTGGATTTAAGGTCCCTGTGAGGGCTTACCTCGCGGCTCGGTCCGCACGTTCGTTACCTGGAACCCCGCAGTGGCTGGGGACCCAGCAAAAAACGAAAGATTTACTCCTTCTTGTCATACGATTTTGGATTAGGATTATTAGAGGGTTCGTAGGGTTATATTGCGAAATCGCTTGTATTGCACATTTAGAATCAGTGACAATTGTTATAGTTAAATGTGGTAAGAATTCAGCGTAATTCAGTGCATTATGCATTAGAACTGAGGATAGCTTCCACAACGGGAGGAGCTTATATGGACACCCAACTATTTCCCTTTCTTGCACCTAATGCCCAGCACATTTCACAAGTCATGACGTGTAGCCATCTAATTACCCCATATTTTCCAGAAGAATTCCGGAGACAAACGATTATTAAGAAGCGAGCGCGACTCACCAGACGGGACGTGTGGATGTGGACACCCAACCACCTTATTTTTCTTGAACCACTCGAGATCGATGGGCCCAAGAGCAGAGAGGGTGCTCATGGTGTCGCTGCTGTGGAAGATGTAGTCGATGATACCCTTGAAGTCGTACGTGTAGTTGGTGTAGGGCATGATTGCACTGTTGTACGCCGGCCGTAATCTGAAGCTGTGCGTGTACACGTTCGGATTGGACGACGAGTGCGGATGGTTCTTGGTGATGAGTGCCAGCTTGTGTAAGCTTTTCTTGTAGCCGTGGCCCTTGAAGTCCTGGTGATCCATGGACACTTGCCCTGATTTGAGGAACTCCACCACACCTGAGACACGGGAGCAGCCACGTCCATTATTTCATCAGTTCACGAGAAGCACGTGCGACAGCAGCATGCAAGATTCAACAATGGTCGGCCTTTTTCCAATGATGTGAATTTCTTGAAGGCAACATGGGATAATGACACAAAGCTTGCAAATTGTTAATAGAATTTACAAAATTTACCAGAAATTTGATAAATACCTAACACCCTCTTCTTGCTCTGCGCTCCAAGGAAATAATTATATATTCTCAATCAGATCATCAGTTGGAACACGTAGGCCTATGCGGTACTGGTAGGTTGCACTAGATTAGCAACATCTATTTTCATTATTTTTCAATTCCAGAGTAATGGGTTTACTGTTTAACAACACTATTACCATCAGAGTCACTCGTAGCACATAGTGATACAACAAATTAAAGAAGCACAATGTAGCTAACAAGTGCGAGAGAGGGAGGCAGGGGACAAAGGAACAGCAACTCGAAGGGCAATGCCACTTCATTCGAAAATCTGCACACGAACGACATTCTTTGGGTGTATACTAGAAGGAAGAGGGCGGCGGCTTACAGATCAGCTACTTGAGTATACTGACCAGAGTCGGGCAGCGAGTTGAGATCCCCACACAGCAGCAGGTGGACACCGGCGTCGTGCACGGCACGGTGGTGGTGCCCCTTGCGACCCACAGCACCACTGAGGTCGTCCCCTACGCTCTGTACGATCTTCCGCACTTCTGTCATCAGCATGATTGTCTGCAGGTGGTGGGAATTAGCAATTACTGATTACAAGCTAAGAAGTAATGGTAATGGGGTGCTAATGAGCAGCAGTACGGTAGTGACTACAATTAGCAATTACTGATTACAAGCTAAGAAGTAATGGTAATGGGGTGCTAGTGAGCAGCAGTAGTTACTACAATCAAGTGCAATGGCCACGGTTTCACTCTTAGATGGAAACGTTCTTTGCCGGGGCAGATTTGGGACTGTTTCATTATTTCAACCATAAGAAAGCATGGAAAGGAATATAGAAAGAAAGATAATGGCGGGGGGAAAGCGGAAAAGTGACAGATCTAGCATGAAAGATCTTCAACTGAATATTTACATTAAGGTATAAAAAGAATGAAAATTTTGGCTGTCGTGTAATAAAAATTATTATCAACGTCTACTTGCATTTCTTTGCGTATTAGATATATATAATCCTCTTTTTTCACTTTCTTTCTACTTTCTACAATACTTTACTGTGTATTTCGACATATATCCACTGACAAAAATTTACAAGTTCCAAAAATATATATACTTTTATAACCGATACGGAACTGTTATTCCGAGAGTGCTAGGCAAGAACTTCACGTAACGCTACGACAGGAGGTTGTATGTCTGCATATGTATGGACCTAATTGAATTGCAGCGTCATAAGACCCAGGGTTACTTACACCCGACATGTGTGCTCATAATTCTGCTTCTCTATAGATTTGTCCGGACTTGGAGCTGGAAGATACAAAACAATGGTACTGATTACATTTACTATAAACTTGTAATACAGCTATCTATTAGATTACATATATATTACTAGTGTCCCGAGCCGTCATTGTAAATGACGGCATATTGGGTTATTAATGACTGGTGCACGTGTGCGATAAATGACGGCAGTAAGTTAGCCCTTCAGGAAAACCCCCACTGGCTTCCTCATTTTTC
>LQNS02276883.1:21875828-21925042 GCA_001587735.2 Parhyale hawaiensis | reverse complement strand
GCACTACTGATGCTGTGCAGAACATGCAGTGATGGTGGTGCAGAGCACCAGTCGTGCAGTGATGATGGTGTAGTACACTGCACCAGCACCACACCCTCACTAACAGCAACGCTGATCAGACAAGCCCGTAACGGCAGGGCTGGCAGTCACTTGCACGCATTCTGTAGCACCCGAGGAGGATGCATGCACTGCCCCCAAGAGCATCCCCTTAAGTTGCAGAAAATTCGATGGCTAAGGTTATATGCGTGACTGGAAAAATGTACTTCTCGTGCAAACGGCTTCAGTTAGCTGTACATCCAGTGCTGCATCTCGCAGGGGATAATTTGGCAGTATCAAATAAAATGATAAAAATGTACGTTGGTATAACGTTTACGTGTTACTAACTATGGCAACGGTGTTAAGCTTATATTATTATTATTATTATTATTATTATTATTATTATTATTAGAGTCCTAGTTTAACCACCAATGTTAATCTTCTCCACTACGATGTGTAAGTAGTACAGCCTTCGTCCAGGTTAAGCCCACCCCAATGCTCTGACTTCTTCATGAGCTATATACATTTAGGGGTTTATCTTGATCAGGATAAACTGCATAGGTGCGAAACCGTCTAAGACGTACAGACGCGAGTTTAGTACGTTTTTTCTAAAATTCCGTTAGCATACAAGGTGCAGAGCGCGCCAGCAGCGAAAGGGTTAAAGAAGAAGGAGACAGGTCAAGAACATACAGGCACAAAGGAACAGCAACTCAGCAAAGAACAGAATATGAAACTACAAAAAAAAAAACAAGAGGATTTTTCGATCGCTCTGTACACGAGGATTTGAAAGTTCACTGCCCGTCAGGTAAGGGAGCTCAAGAGCGGCGAGGAGTACGGGCGGGCATGTCGCCGAACAAACGACAGGGCGCAATAAAAACAAAGGGGCAGCATACTAAGAGGCCACTAAAATGGATGAGAGCATTGACAATGAAGCAATTCAAAGCGGGACCTGAACTTCAAAGGGTTCATCCTCATTTGCGATGCTTGCACGAAGCAGGGGGTGCAGTTCCTATAGGACGACAGTCCGTGGGCCTGCCATCCGTGCATGGTAGATGCGTAGCAGCTGATGGTGCGGCAAAATCTATCAGGTTTCGCTTGTCGTGCGATACGACTTTACATTCTTGCAATAAAAATATAAAACTGTACTTGACCATCAGCCTATAGATTGGGTATAAGCCATTAGTATGCGCTGGTTGTGCTACGCGAGTTTCCATTCGTGGAAATCAGAAAATGTAAATGCTGTAGTTAGTTATATTTCAGTTTCACCACCGTAGCCGCAACTCGAAGCGATTCAAAAGTGAATTTCATTTTTATCATTATGTCATCAGTAGGAATATTTTATCTCGGCATTCCTTCCGGAAGAACTGAATTTGGCTCAGTGCGCTACTACTGGCAGGAAAAAAGCGCAAAGAATAGTAAAAGACACTCGAGTGGACGGCTCCTTTGGTGGCCTTCCATACGAGAGAGACCAGAGGTGTCCCGCGTAGTAGGGCGGCTATCTCGATCAACAGCCCACCTCACGGATCAAAAAGGGAAAAGGAGAGAATCTACCTAACTTCACAAGACTAACTTCGTCAGCAGGAACGGCGGCAAGCTGCAACATCTCCAGCAGACAAGGCACTCGGGGCCGAAGCTTGGGTGCGTGATCCCCAAATATATTGCGGCAGGGATAGGGCCCGCCAGAATATACCTCCGAGGGGTGTAACTACCGCATAGATGCAGCAAATAAAGTTGTGTTGATAGTTCTATGGGCCGTTGTAAATTCTGATAGACGATAGGAGAATGTAAGAATCGTACAAGGCCAGAAGCCAGCGACTGGGTGAAACATATCACGCCTTCTGGATACTTCCACACTACATTCATGTAACTAACACGAAAATGTAATGGCTGTATGAACTGTCAGCCAGCCCGATAGTCACTGGGCGCGGAAGAAGGAACACAAAAAAAGAAGAATAGTGGGAATATGAATATGGAAAAAGGCTTAGTGGGCACGAGAGAAAGACATCACAACGGCCTTCTCAAGGATCAAGTGACTTACGCGGCCCCCTGCGGTCGCGATTCGACGTAAGATAGGCGAACTAACCTACCGCTAGAGCCGATACGGCCTATGTATATCCCATTCTCTGGGGCAAGTAACCATCAGCAGCGGAAACTGAGTCAACATAAGAACCACATGTGAGCTCCGCACAATAACTGGCAGAAGCGGCAGCAACATGAGGAACAAGAATAGAATACAAATAGATGATGCTAAGCGAGTACCAATAATAATACTGGCACCAGGCAGGTAGCTGCTGCAGAAGCCACCACACGCCTGCAATCAAGTGAAGGCAGCCACCGGAAACTGTCCCTTACACCAAACCTCTCACCGCGGGCTTGCACAACATGGGTGTGAATCAACGTCGTCTGCCAGCGCCAGCGCCTTACCGCGCAACCACCACCAGCACCGCGCCTCTGCGGGGGGCACGGCCGCGAGGATGTAGTGCTTTGATTGCTGTACAAGTCTTCTTTATATTTCCGCAGTCGCACTCTTCGACAATGACGGTCTTAATTCTGCGTGTAGCTCTATGTTACGATCGGCACTGTTACGATACCGTGACGGATTTTTATATTTACCTCCGCCAAGGAGGTTAAGTTTTCGTCGTGTTTGTTTGTCTGTTTGTTTGTCTGTCTGTCACCAAGATAACTCAAAAAGTTATGAACCGATTTGGATGAAATTTACAGGGATTAGGTATGTTAGGAGGAACAGATGATTAACTTTTGGTGAAGATATGTCCATCCGTTTGTTTGTTTGTCTGCGTTATTTTTCTCGATGCCATTACTCAAAAAGTTATGGATAGATTTTAATGAAATTAACATGAGTTGTTAGGTACATAACAAAGAGTAGATGACCAAATTTTGTTTTTAATTTTATGCTTGTTAGCACAATAACTGAAAAAATAATGAATGGATCATTATGAAATTTATAGGAGTTGTTAGTAATGGTAAAAGACAAAAATGATCAAATTTTGGTGCAGATCGGTTAGTTCGTTTGTATGTTTGACTCATATTTGTCATAACGTTTGTTAACAGTATNTGTTAACAGTATAACTCAAAAAGTTATGAACGGATCTTCAAAAAAATTGAACAAGCTGTTATTAATATAAAAAGGCACAAATGATTAGATTTTGGAGTTTATGCAAACAAAATCATGGTTTCAGAGCCAATTTGAATTTTTGCTACCGTTGGCTCACTTGGCGGAGGTATGAGCTCTCAGAGTGCTCTAGTTGTATCTTAAATTTAGTGGTGCGAGAGTCGCTCTACCGGCCCCGTTGCGGATTCTGATGTTTGTTTACATTTTTGTGCTACGCTACGCAGATGCAGAAACGGCAGGGAGAGTAGCTAGTTTTGACTGCGTATTTTGTTTGTGCTGTCTGTCGAGTGATGTCAGCACGATAGTAGTAAGCTCTTGTGCTGCAATAGCAGGTGTTCCTGTGCCCTCCCACACGGCAGGACGAGAGACCCTCACACGGCAGCACGAGAGACCCTCACACGGCAGCACGAGAGACCCTCACACGGCAGCACGACAGACCCTTCACACGGCAGCACGACAGACCCTGCACACGGCAGCACGACAGACCCTTCACACGGCAGCACGACAGACCCTGCACACGGCAGCACGACAGACCCTTCACACGGCAGCACGACAGACCCTTCACACGGCAGCACGACAGACCCTGCACACGGCAGCACGACAGACCCTTCACACGGCAGCACGACAGACCCTGCACACGGCAGCACGACAGACCCTTCACACGGCAGCACGACCACGACAGACAGACAGTCAGTCAGTCAGTGGGGGGCACCGAAATAGACCACTTGGGCCGTCAACACGACACACACATGACAGGCAGAACAAGTTGACACTCGCACGTCGGTGCTCAGCTGTCTGCCGGGGCTGTGTGCAGGGGGAGGGAGGCCGTGTCGAGTTGGGTGACGGTCCCCACAGCTGATCCATGATGAGGCGCGATACCTATGAATGATCGAAAAGTCTACACACTGTTTGGCCTAGGCTATACAGTTTCATTACATGGGTTGTATGTCCCATTGGATTTTAATGGGGGAAAACAGCACCCACAGAGGTACCACAACCAGGCTAATTCTACCAGGACAAGGCAGTGCTAATTCGCTAAAAAAAAATTTAAAAGAAATACAACAGGACATAGAATTCCTCAAGAAACAAATACAGCCTGGCATGAACAGCAGTAAGACAAGGCACCACTCTCTCAAGCACACGCTAGGTGCATTAGGAGCCACCACAGCCCGTAGGAGAGCAAGGCGTTTACAGGCAACAGCGCAGGGGCAGTGTCTTGTCCTTCTGCAGGCAATGAGGCAATGCCTGTTCGGGGCTATGAGTCCCACATTGTTGTCGAGGGAGGTTGTGGTTTGTTGCAAGCTGTGGATCTTCCGGGGGCTTTAATAATATTCATCATATTACCATTAAGACTTACATTGCTGTCGTTAATGTTCTAGGCCTGAGACGATCACAGAGCAGCTACATACAATAACCAAGTTTAATTGAGTGCTAGTGGAACAGAGCAACGAGCACAGGCACCTGACTTTCGTCAGCGCTCAAGCTGTCGAGTTTGGCAGTCAAAAACCGAACGTACAAATTACAAATGTCCTTGTAGTAGCTGGACAGAGACTAATATATCTGAAGTTTCTGCTTGTGTTAACAGGATTAGCTGTAACAACTATGTCTTCTAAATTAACACTATGGCAGGATTAAAAACCCCTGAGGAAACTTATAAAATGGCACAAAACAAAAGCCTGCAATAATTTACATGATGATGTTCAACAAACCCTAAAGCAATTTGCATGATGATATTTAACAATGAAAACTAAGAGCACGACAAACTTACGATACAACATCGGGAGGTCAAATACAGCAGGTCTGCGAAACGAACGTCGAAGTTTATAAGCAATGGTAAAAGTGATACAACGCATGTGTACAGCACGTGGGAACATGAGAAACGCGCAACCGAAGACGATCTTGGACTAGTAGCACTTTACGTTCACTTCAGGTGCGACGTGATTGAAAAACGAAAAAAAAGGTAATGAGACGGATACACCTACGCAAGGAAGTGTTCTCGTGAAATAGACGCAATCATAATGTTCATTGAAATATCAATTGCATAGAACTTCAGCGAGGCATTTACCGCAACATAAAACGAAGAAACCCAATACGTGTTCTCGGACAAATAGGCAGTACCGCAGAGCGTAAGGTTGGCTGTACAGTACGTCTACTGCCACAGCTGTAGATGCTACAAAGAAACATTGAGAAGCTGAACTTGAACTTGGCAGGCAATGCTACACGCGTGTGCTCGGCACCGAAATACCCCACCGCTGCCCGTCAAAAAACCCTCGTAAAAACATGGCAAGGGAGCAGGACGGAAGCAGGCACCGTATGGCGCTCTAATATAAACCTTCACAATATAATATTTAGCGAGTCACTGAGTTTTTTTTTATACACCTTTTAGTTGCGTAATGAGAAGATAAACTGAACTCTGTATATAGTACAGGCTTATTTTGGAAATTTCCGAATCAACTTTCAATTTTCCGTTTTCTGTTAATTATTCTGTCATGCAATATTTGGCCTTTATGTTAGGATTGTTTGTTTTAATACAATTCTAATTTACAAGCAAATGAATAATCTTTTCATGAGAACTCATGAATAACTGCACGAAGCGAGTCGTGAGCGAAGTGCATTTGCACTTCCCAAAAGAAGCATTCCGTTTATTGTCAAGTGCTCACACCTTTTGCCGATGTACTAAAAAATTAAAAACGAAAGGGCATACCTTTCTATTTACCTTTGTGCATAGGGTGACAGCAAAATAACTAGCTCACGTAGCTGCCGTGATTAGTACACACACTCTAAATGCACTGTAGAGGCTGAAGAGCAGACAAAGCTAATGGCTCAATATTCTTTGACAACTACAATCTTATCTATTAAAAATCTACGGACATAGGGAACAGGATTCAGTTAACTTTGTAAAAATTCTATTTCAATTCTCTCGGGAGCTTAGACAAGCTGCACACGATACAGGGCAGTAGAATGCGGCGCAGAGACAAAATGTATCTTTTATTTCCCAACAAAATTGCGGAAAAACAAACTGCCGTGTCACGATGATCCAATCTCGAAATGATTCAACATTTAAAATGTCTACGACGAACGAAACTTGTGCGTTAGGTCAGATGAGCTAGGCAGTTTACACAAGCTGCATTAGGCTAGATGAGGTGAGCTATAGCTTGGAATTGGAAAAGTTGATTAGATTACAAATGATGAGGCGTACACATACATAGAGAGAAATGTGGTACGGTTATTGGGCAACACCTACCGCGATAAATTTGTTGGACAAATTCAGAAATAAACCATTTTGTGACGGGTGATAACATAGCCCGTTGCATCTTGTCCGCATCGACACGACAGCTAACACCTCCTGCTTAACACTTTGTCTTTATATAGAGTTCGTTGAGATCTTACCCATGCATCTGCCATAGGCACGGACGCCTATATGCGAGGGGACATGAATCACGTCTTCCGCAGCTGAAGAAGCGCGTCACAGCCGGGGTGTGATAGTGACAGAGTGCAACTGAGCTGCGGCCTGTGGTAACTGCAGTGGTAGTGTGACACACTGAATGGAGGTGTGTAACTGATACTGTGTCACCGGCATGTTCTATGGTTGTGTTACCAACCTGGTATATTCAATGGTTGTGTTACCAACCTGGTATATTCAATGGTTGTGTAACCCGGTATATTTAATGATTGTCATACCTGGCGTATCCAATGGTTGTCATACCTGGCGTATCCAATGGTTGTCATACCTGGCGTATCCAATGGTTGCCATACCTGGCATATTCAACGGCTGTGATACCTGGCATATTCAACGGCTGTGATACCCGGCATATTCAATGACTGTGTTACCTGGCATATTTAAAGGCTGTGTTAGTTATCTGGCATAAGTACCTATTCAATGGTTGTGCGACATCTCTTGGCCAAAATGTGTCTTGCTGAAGCTATCCAAGTCTACCAAGGAACGTTAAACTTACGCCTTACCTATCAGAAATTTACGAGTAAAAACTCAATGAGTATAGGGGACGGCATGGGATAAAATTCGATAATTGCCTGTAATTTTTCGACTGGGCTGTTCATCTCTGCGTTAGTTACGTGGGGGAGTGTTTTTCGAGTCCAGAGTCTTTCGAGTGTTGGTCGTTTCTAAGAACTACACATTTACGAGAAAAAACTGGCCGAGACTAATGCAGGGTTAATGCCTTAGATTCAGGTGTCAATGGAGCCGGGCAGGGGATATCACTGACAATTAAACTGATACCAGACATCATCACCGTAGTGCGTCACACTAACAGGTCACACCCGTGGCATCAATACGATTGCACCTGAGCCGAGATGTGGAAAGACCCTCTCGAGCGACACAGCCAAGTGACACGGTGTCACACAACAACCGTCACACACAAGCAAGAGAAGCAAGGCAGTAGCTAGAAAGTGTGCCACCGTCACGCCGCGATGAGCCGCCTGCTATGTGAGTGTGTGTGGGAGCGGCGGCGAGAAGTCACAGCAGCGTAACTCTACATTCATCTCTCCATGGGCCAACACCCTCCAGACACTGCCGCCCGCCAGCCGCGCCTCCGCCGGCGCTCTTTCCAGTAGCTGCTGGCATACGTGCAATTACTTCTGCTGCTGGCATAACCTACGGCTCGGGACATCGCGCTGTTCACTGTTAAGAACTGACCCGATTGAAAGCAGCGCGTAAGGAAATAGACGACTAAAAGTAGCGCGGTTCAATTGCAAGGAAATAGTAGATTGAAAGCAGCACACTTCCAATACAAAGAAATGACCGACTGAAAGCAGCACGCTATCAACCACAAGGAAATAGCCGATTGAAAAAGCACTGAGATTCCAACGTAAAAACAGACTAATAGCAGCATTGTGAGCACGGTAGAAAAATGACCGACCAAAAGCAGCGTGTTTACAAAATACCCGACTTGAAGGAGCACGCTTCAAATGCAAATAATCGACTGAAAGAAGCATGCTATGCACGGTCAAAAGGAAGGAGTGAAACCAACTCGCTTCCGACAGAAAATGACCAATATCTCGGGCTGCATCTAGGGACACTCTCTACACTGACAACAGCAGCAGCTGGACCCACAAGGGCACGGCTGTAGAGCTAAGGATAACAGGACACATGTACACAGGCCGGAGCATAAAAGCCCATCAAAACGGTGCTGGGCAGGTCAATCGTATGCAGCAGCAGCAGCAGGAGGAGGCGCTCGAGAGAGCAGGTCCGTGTAGTGGCGGGGCAGGCGGGGCCCCGCACGCGAGGGCTGGGTAGGTACCGCTAACTGCACCGGACCCATACCGGATATTCTTCAGGCACTGGGGCACTTTACTGGAGGTGCCGTATTTTCTGCAAGCACTGGGTCACCTCTCTGGACGAACCGTATTAGCAGCAGCTCCATATCCGTAAGTTTTCGAAGCGCAGCATCCCCGCATTGGACGCATTTTTACACTCACTAGTCCACGTCACTAGGCGCATGCTTGCACTTAGCAATTGGGTTGGGCCTTGAATGCTCCGTGTGCTTTCCATTTCTTACATGAATTAGTCTGCCTCTGTCGTAGCAATAGCACTGTTTGGAGTGTTGTACATAGACTACGTATGAGAGATAGGAATAATTACTGCTGGGGAAAGACATTATACTAATGTAAGCAGATCGTAGTTGTATAGTCCAGGTGCATATGCCTTATTACGACTGACTTTCAGGGCTACACAGCAACGTCAATCAACCCTAAAGATCTTATGACTATCGCAGACATACTTTAATCAACCCTAAACCCCGGCGTACTTTTTTAAAGATTCCAACAATGTTATTTCTTACGAGACACAAAAATTTTGGTCCGTCGGTGAAGGGTTAAACTTCCCTACTTACAGCGCACACAAGGATTAAAATAAAGGAATGCCTAGTTACCAGTTACCTACAACGCACACTCTGATTAAAGGCGGAAAAATAACGGAGAGGAAATATGCCGAAAGTAACATGGAACTCCTGCACGAGTGTTCCCATACAGCAGCAACACGCATGGCTGCAATTATAAGGGAAAGAAGAGCATAAATAGAACACCACACCATTTCTAGGAGCATGAAAGTGGGGGGCAAATGAGTGGGCACAAAGGAAAGACGTCGCAAAGGTCTAGCTCAGGCGCACCGGGGGCCGCAGCTCCCCGTAACATAGAACGAGCGATATCGCAATTGTGTAAGGTCAATTACGAAGTAAGGCCGAAGCACAATCAATCGGCGTAACACATCACGACAATTAATGCCTCGCTTATCTAAGAGACGGTCACGTTGTACACGCTCTGTTCTTCAGTCTACAACTAGCACGTGATGGAGTACCTAATAGATAACACAAGCGCCACATTATGCAACCGCACGCTCAACTCATGGACGGGCGTTCAACTTGTGTACTTTCCATGGACATCTTTCCTCCCGACTTTCCCAACGTCATCCCAGCTGAACGTCCGTTCATTAGATGAACGTGCGATTGCGTCGGGGTTCCAGACATATGCGGCACCCCACGGCGCACTCTTGAGAAACGCGCCGCAGGGCTTCAGTGATCGACGATCAGCAGCCCTGACGACGTCCTTGATTGGCTACGCGCATGCGCTCCTGCTCGTTCTCAGGTGCGATATGCAGCAGCACGGTCAGGCNCCACGGCGCACTCTTGAGAAACGCGCCGCAGGGCTTCAGTGATCGACGATCAGCAGCCCTGACGACGTCCTTGATTGGCTACGCGCATGCGCTCCTGCTCGTTCTCAGGTGCGATATGCAGCAGCACGGTCAGGCAGGCGGTGTGTGTGTATTGAAACTATACAGGTGCTCAAGGAGGATACCTGGCAGCGCCGGTCAGTGGTGGGTGACGTCATTGCTTGTATCTTTACGCTGGATACACGAGGTCAAGCGCACGCGCAGCAACAGCAGCAGTTTAACCGATAATGCAGTAAAGCGCCCTGCGTACGAGACTGCATTGAACAGTCTGCTTCAAGCAGCTCTCAACCCGAATCTTCTCAATGTTCGGTCGGGGAGCGACGTCGGACATGGTGACACTTGTGTCGCTTGCTGTTTGGATCAACCTACCGGTACTAGAATTTTCTACAAATGGTATGAGTCAGGCTAGAGAGTACATCATATTCTTCCTATGAGCTCTAAGGTGAGGTTCGTGATAATTTGAGAACATAGTGTAGGCCTAAAGGACCGGTTAAAAAGAGGGTCTTGTAGGTAAAACCCCAAGCTGACCAATAGTACAACCGAAGGGCTAATATGCCTAGTGGAGTAACGCCTTAGGTTTAATCTAAGACATTACTGTAGTTCTCACATTAATCCTCCAATTAATTTGATAATGGGTTAAAACGGTGAAGCGTACATCAATCACACTTTTTTTTACAATAAAAAGCCCAGGAACGGAAGGTAGCAGCAGGCAACACGCACTCGTAAGCAACACTTGAGTGGAAGCGGTCAGGAGCCTGAACTGCATGTCGTTCATATTACAGAACACACTTCCACCGACGGCAACAGAGAATTGATCGTACAAGACAGTTGACTAGAAATCGTACCGAGTGCCCTTGCATGGTATTTTAGAGTACACCAGACACTGCAAGTTTGCGCACTGCATGCATGTAATGATTATATTGGATACGCCTGGGCGCTACAACGCCTACGGTGGCAATTCATCTGTGTTAAATTCTAACCTAATGACAGTTTTTCCGCAGTTTTCAGCTTTGTATTCTATTCCGCGATATCTTAAAATTCGGAGAACAATTAACTCAAGTAGCTCAAAATATGTAGTTATGTAGGTAGCTCAAGATTTGACGTAGTTATGGGGCTGAGGGTTAACGAAATGCAGTCTATAGCGAAAGCATTGTCTGTATTGCGCAAGTGAATCAGTGGGGACCATGGAGGCGGTTGCCACTTTATGTGAAAAATCAGAACAATCATATACGCACACCTGATGGGGTTATATCGCCACCATCTATATAGCGTGAGTGGTCTCGAGATGAATGGAATAGATAATGGATGTATGGGCGGCTACCTGTAACTTGCAAGCGCAGCGGGTGTGAAGAATAAGAGGAGCAAGAATAATTAATGTGTCTGCCTGTAAGGCAGCTCAGGCACTATTGCACCAGAACAGAACCTATCGTAATACTACTCCAGCCGAACAGAACCAATCTCAATACTACTCTAGCCGAACGGAACCTATCTTAATGCTACTCCAGCCGAACAGAACCTATCTTAATACTACTCCAGCCGAACAGAACCCATCTATGTAACACTATTCCAGCCGAACAAAACCTATCTTAATCTTACTTTCACAGGGCTACATACCATACCAAAACCGAATAAGCTAACTGTAACGCAGAACGCAGTAATTAGCTCCAGAAACAACCTGAACTGTAGGACAATTTTAGCGGCCCTACGACGTAGTGGAAGAATAAGCCAAGTGCGAGCACGGCAGCACGTGGCACACATGGTAATCATTTAGACGGCAAGATAAGCTGAAGCGACGCCAAGATCCAAGACAACGATGCGTCGGACTGGACACTGCTACTCTACTCTAAGCTGTCCTACAGCAAAGTGGGGCAGTCATGAGGTGTCGTCACAGTCAGTGGGTACCTAAATACTGTACGGTAAAAAAGAGGTTATTCCACCTCAAATTATGTATCTGCGTGTGTTGGGTTGCAGTGCTACTGGAAATGCAGCGGCTGCGTTCGGGCAATAACACAACTCTTCCTGCAGATTCCACATAACTCTAACCTGATTAGCTCAAAAAGAGTATTAGGCACACTTTCACTAGCGTATTATTGGTTATTCTATGGTAAAAGCAAGAAGAAATAGGGAATGTGTGTTACGGTGATACGAGGTATGAAGGCACCTGTGTATAGCCTCATACAATGTACCTACATCGGAACAGCACGCCCAGAGAAATAAACAAGACAAAGAAGGAAGCAAATTCGACAAGGAATAAAAAAAAATTGTCTTGGAGTCCAAACTTTGCGGCGAAAATAACCTAGCGGTCGAGTCGTCCATGCAAGAGCAACTCCTCATGGCATACGATGGACGAATATCATAAACAACAATATCGCACACCCCATTCCTGTCGAGAGTGTAAGAATAAGAAGACCAAACACGAGATAGTAAGAGAAGGAACAGGGAAGGAAGTGAAGCGGGCAAGAAAAGACAGATGTTCGTACGACCTTATTGGGGCAGAGGTAACTGACAAAACTCACAAGTCTACACGGCGCGACTCCCTATACATAAGAAAGGCGAAAGATGGCCAAATTAACCACGAGGTGTTTGTGGATCATCGTACATCCTCAGTGGAGCGTAGGTGGCTAAGGTAGATAAAGGTAAAGTCAACTTGACCGTATCTCCAAATTGGAAACCTACAGGCACTGGTTCGTGCTGCAGGTATGAGCTAGCTGGCCCCACTCTTGTGCGCAGCTGCAGTCGATCACGGATCGGCAAAAGTAACGGCGCCAGCGACGGAAGGTTCTTATTTCGACAACCTGCGCCCCCCTCCGGCTAACCTCGTTTGCCTAGGGACAGCACCCTCGCGGTGGCAACCGGGCACTAACGCTGACTAGCGCTACAAGCGCAGAAACTTTCCTGCTTGCAAGGGTCTCGATCCCACGCATTCTGGGTGTTAGAACCGACACTCCAGCGTCCTGCCGTTGGGACTAAACCAAAGTGTAGGTATACAGCGTCAAGTGTAGGCATGACCTACGTTCACAATGCCGTGATACTTTCGAGCCCGTCAATCACAAGCTGGCGTTTTCTCTAACAATAACAGCTTTAGCAAAGAGCAAATCATCGGTGCGATAGCGGCAAACGCGTGCAGGCATTTAAACAAGGCGTTCAAAAATCTCCATTCATTATTAACTAACGTAGGCCAGGGTTGTTCAACTAAGAGCAGGCGGTGTGCCCTTCAGCCACCGTCGGTAGATTGTCGGCAGCCCGTAACTGCTAAAGGGCTCCTATTATAAATTTATGTTGTACGCAATCCGCTACTTTTCGAAGAATTCTGAACTCAGTTTTGGGAAATTCGTCTGTTCATGACGTCACTTCTGTTAACTTTATACAAGTATAAGCAACCAGTGGACTTGATCTGGGGAGCGCGGACACAAACAGATGGAAACAGCCACGAGTACGCAACAGAGAACGCTAGGCACCAGCACGTGTACGCCGCACAGGTGCGTGATAACAGACTCACGTGAGAGCAGATGTCGGTGCATTGCTAAAGGCCATGAACAACCAGTGTGGTGTTCGAACTAAGGGAAACTGTGTTCAGTGCGCCACCGAGGTGACAATATTCTTATACTGTGATGGCTGAAGCTAGATTAAAGTACGGTAAGGATTAAGAGTTACCGTAAAACGGGGTGACTTCGGACAAAACCAAGTAAAAACGAACTTACTGCAGTGATAGAAAAACTACCGAAAGTTAGAAGGAAACTTCTACAGTCTACTGAAGGTTGATATCTCTGTAGTATATCACAAGGCCCACACTCAAACTCGACCAGCATAAACACAGAAAGGAGTACGCTTTGTAAACTAAACAAACCAAAATATCCCAACAAATAAAACGTATTCCTTTCTGTGTTTAAGCTGGTCGAGTTTGAGTGGGGGCCTAGTGATATACTACAGAAATACATATCAACCTTTATTACACATATCAACATTTATTACACTGTGAAAGTTTCCTTTTAACTTTTCATACTTTTCCGATCACTGCAGTAAGTTCCTTTTTACCTTTTTTTTTGTCCGAAGTCACCCCATTTTACGGTACAATCGGAATATCGAATGTTGCTTCGTAAAAAATAACATACTGGACTAGATGCATGTCACACACATGGGTGGACTCACTCACCCCAATAAAAACAGACATCTGTACGATATAAAGTTGCGCAATACGGCAGCCACTCTTTGGGGTACTCCCCATGGTCCTGGGATTTCAGTTTCAACTATAAAATTTTGAAATATTTTTCACTGTAGTTTCGAGCATTAGCTCTTGGGAATAGATGACAATTTTTTTCTGAGAACTCAAGGGTATTTTTTTTTCTTAATTAAAGACTTTTGCATAGGACGGCAAGCTGTGGCATCCTTCCATGGCACCCAAGTGGGAGATACAGGAGTGGGTAAAGAGCGAGTGCTGCGCAGCACAAGTTGCACCGTGTGAACTGGCTTTTATAAAGAACAGCCTCTGCCATACGCAGGAGCGTGAAAACGGTAGCCGTTGTAGCCAATGCCTGCAGTTTTTTTTTTTTACTTTCGCTTATGACGTTAAATACCAAGGATTTAGTGGTTAGTTATAGCACGAGGTTTAAACCTCCGTTTCCGCACGAAGACGATGTCAGTCACAGAAGAGAGAACAAGAGACATTAGAATTTAGTATCATTCAGCAAGGCTAAAAATTGTGCATCTCCAAATAGTGACCAATGCATGCATTGATGTTATCAGACAATTTTAGGCACATAGCAAAAGGCCGTCCGAAAGCGCATCGGATAATATATGGGCTGATCGTGTGCAATTTGGCAATTGGATGCATGGTAATTTTAATCCTACTTTGTGCGTGAAAATTTTCCAGAACCATGTTCTCTTACGTTTTGTACGTCATAAGAGTAGCGTACCTATTTGACCAGCAAAAATGAAGGGATAAAATATTATTAAAACAACAAAAGCGAAAAATACGCTATTGGTTACACTTGCACGGTCTGTGTTAGCTAACTCACGATTCAGATGCAACTCTTGTCTACAAAAACCGCACGGCTGACAATATATGGATGGCACTGTAGTAGGACCCGAAAGCCATATTTAAAAATTAATCAAAATACTGTATAAAGAACCGTGCACTCATTTGTTAATACATTTATTTAAATGATATCAACCTATGGGGCTTATTTATTATGCAACGACCCATAGCAGAATATTAGCAGCCATCCTGAACCATTTACCGCGCCTACCACGAGCCCTTTACCTGCATGGTGCATTGGTAAATAAACATTTAAATGCTAGTGTAACCTGCCGTCGAAAAGAACAGCAAGTTCCATCAGAGTATGGAATTATGGGGCTGTGCACTTGTGGAGTTGAAAGTTTTTCGGCACGGTGGCACTGTTAAGAACTAATATTTGAGAAACTGAATCTTGTCATACATTCTAATAGCAGTTCAGTGGCACTCGCATTTTGGATACACAGTAACTTTTGTTTCGTAACGCGAGTAAAAAAAAGTACAGCGGAACACGTTAAGATATGAATACTGGGCTGCGGAACAAGGCACACCCGTGTTCCATATAAAGCATGGTAAATAAAGCTCACGACTTGACCACACATAACAATACAGCAACACACACTGTTGTCTGCAGTAACGCTGGCCATAATTTATTTCAGATATATTCGTTGATGGGTGCCAGAAACTAGCAAAATACAAATGAGATGCATTCATTGATACCTATAAGCATAGCACGTCGAAACCAGCAGGATTTGAATGTCTAACAGATGATTTTAATACCTTCTTTGGTTTTTTTTACTATTACCGAGCATTAGATTTCCAACTAAAAGTCTTACATCCCCAATACACCAGGTTTGTTCATCTATTGAGGGCACGGGGCCGCAATAGAAATAAATGCGTAGTACGCAAGTGAATGAGTCCACAATATATGAGTCAGCTCAGACGTAGGTACGTACAGAAAATGAGAAGTACCTACTGTACGCACAGCTGTGGCTGGCAGTACACAGCTCCAGTACCAGATAGACTCGATCGATATGATACACTTGCGCTTGGAGAGAGAAACAGAGTGGCTAGTCATCTAAATGATGAAATGAGGCCAACCAATAAGAAAGGGAACTCGCTGCGAGGTGAAGTAAGGTCTGCAAAGGTAATGAATTGTGTTGCGTTTATTGCGGCTTTAAATAATAAATTAAATGCGTTTGAAAAATCAATATGTGATGGAGTACCGTTGATCGTGCCAGCAGGCTCGACTCTCTCGCCAACTCGATATTTTACCATTAGTTTTGTACATACGTTAGACACCAGACGGTGCTTACAATAGAGCAAAAGGAAAGGTATATGTAGTATGTCGAGAAAAACTAGAGACGAAAGCACGAAAAAAAAGGAAGAGAAAAGGATACAATTGACAGCTTGCAGACGCAGAAAAAGGAGAAAAAAAGCTAAGTATGCGTAAAAAAAAGTCACAAGTCTTTGCCACGGTTAAGACAACCGATACAAGGAGTTCCTCGTGGTCGTGACTATAATAGTTCATTAAGCTATAGGCACATGTAAATGCAGAAACCTTTGAACAAAACTGCCCGATGATCAGGCGCTGGGTGGCCTACAGACAAGTGGTGAATAGACAACTTAGCAACAAGGGGCGATATTGCTGGCCGATGATGAATAAAGTATCGAGTGGCCAGCAAAGCAACGGAAACAATATGAGGAGATGAAATATGTTACATAATTACGGTACGTTAGAATTGCCATTTAAAGTGAGAGCAGTGGCTAGAATTAGGAGTAAGCCAGGAACAGTGCAGTGGAGCTGGTGCTGCCGCCATGTCGGAGCTTCAGTTCGTATTTATCATTCAACGATCTGCCCTCAATACAAAAAACATGTTCCGGCACTTCGACGACTGGCACATATTGCATGGAGCTGAGCAACGCACAGGTTTTGTAAACCAGGACAGCGTTACAGAATGTAACATAAATACGGTTTTCATTTACTAGTACTTCGCTGAAAAAGGTAAGTGGCAGAAAAATACGGTCAATAATTTAAACACCGGCGCACACACATGCACACACGGTGAATGGACCGCACAGGTTTTTTGTAGAACCAGGGCAGAGAACACATGTACGTCTGGTCTTCAGTGACCGGCGTATCTATTGGTGTTAAACAGCTGACCGGGATATCGTACTCCTAAAATAGTCATAATTATTGGAAAACTGGTACGCGTTCAAAGAGCACACAAGCTCCTGAATACCACTGCTCAATAAGTATGCTAAAGGTACAATGAACTCACGCGACTGAACTCACAGACAAATGTACACAGAGGGGCATTTCTTCAGCATTTTTTTTCGAAAAAATTAGCGAAAACGATGACGTCATAATTGACCGCTTGCTACACTAGCTCAACAAGTGACGTGCGCCGCAATTTGTCGTACGAAAAACCGTAACGCCGGTAACAGCAACCTACAGTCCCCACCGACGCAACCGAGATTGCGCGGCACACCGTGCATTGCTAGGGTCACAGGCAACACGTGTCCCGCAAAAAGTCGCCCCGCGTCGGTGGGACCCCGGCCTTAGTCAGCGACTGAAACCACTTGCCGCAGCTGACTGAATGAAATTAGCGCTGGAGCTCTATGCAATTTCCACAGACCAGAAGTTGCGTCCTTCCTTGAAGCCCGGACCCGTATCTTAGCTGCGACGGATGAAACCATTAACTCCATGTCAGATATTACAGTTAAGTTACGACCGGTGATCGAGGAGCAGCAGCTTCGAAGCGACACCTGTGCTTCCCAAGACCGTACCACGGATACCCTATTTTTCCATTCATACTGAGACTCTGAGAGCGTCACGTGCAAATGCCTGAATGGCTGGAACCGCAAGAACAATCTCGCAATTTTAACTAGAGAAGCACTCCGAGAACGCAGGCCTCCGCCAAGTAACGCAATGCTCACGAAAAATGCAGAAATTTGTCTCGAGTCCACTGTTCCCCTGTAATCATGGCTGAAATTTGATGAACTGTTCCTTGTGACATTTCTAGCAGTTCCTGTATACTTCACGAAGGTCCGTAGGCAACTTTTAAACAGCTAATATTATGTTCCTCAGAAAGAAAATAGATGAACATATAAACGATTAAATAGATCTTCGCTAAATGTTAGTCAGCGGTAGCTATACCTAACTTATCTAACATTTCAAGAAGATCCGTCAATGGCTTTTTTAGTGGTATTAGTGAGAAAGCGACACACTCCAAAAAAACATAACTTCCTTGCCGGAGGTAATATCGCACATTTTATTATTCCCTTGGTCTCTCTCTGTACCAATACCAAAGATTAGACTGGAGAAATTCAGTGCCAAATAGCAATACGGCCGCTGCATTGTCAAATTTTTGAAATCTGAGCTTTGAAGGCGTCTGAAATAGCATAACTCGTAACATGGATAATATGCTTGTACTTCCTTCCCAATTCGAATTATTTCTCAGAGCTCACAAAGGGGAAATTAAGAGAAAGATCAACTATGGAAAAGGGGAAGATATTCCTGGGAATGCATCCACGAAGGAGAGAGAAGGACTCGAGGGCTTCTTAAAGTTATCAGTTTCTGCCATGATTTGGAGACGAGGCTCACTAGTCACTACTGTAGTGTAAGTTTCTCTGCATGTGCTTTGCCAATAGTTTCAAGCTTCTTATAATTTGATTCGATGAATAATGAAAGTCAGCTCCCGATTGTCATGGAAGTCACATGTTGATTTCTTACAATAATAAACTACGTTCATTAGAGCTTCCTAAATCTTCTAGAAAATCTTGGTGAGAGACAAACAAACAGAAAAACTCGACAAAATCATAATCTCCTTGGCGAAGGTAAATATCATCAGTAAAAGAACTAACGAAGTATACAGTAACTACAGAAGAAAAGTCGTCTCGATGAAGCACTACACCCTGTTCTTCCAAATAAATACCTGTGACTGCAGTCGTGATGTAGACTGGAAGGAACAGTTGACGAGGTAGGTAGCTGGCAGAGGTGAACATCGCCCCTGGTACGTGCAGTATGGGAAAGAGCGGCTTCGGCACGAAAGGGTAGAAGGGCACGTATCGATGCTGCATTGTGATACAGAGAGCCGCTCAAACAATTCATAACACCCCACAACAAAAGAAAGTAATTTGTGGGCTTTTATACCCTAAGTCAAGGGCAAAAGTCACAGAATGAGAAATGGAAAGTCCCACGTAGCAGACACGCCGTGTGTGTGTCTAAATATATGCACAACAAAATTTCGAGTCGAATAGAAACCGAAATCAGACGTTGGGTGCAATACGAATTTGCTAGTGTCACTTTAGGCAACAGTTGATATCAAGAACTTACAGAGCAAAAACTAAAGCACGCTGTGATAACACAACTAAACTTTTCTTAGGTAAGCACCATGTGATGAAATGGTCATTTTTAACGGCTTCTAATACGTCCATTGCACGAGTTACGATCCAATCACAAAAACAAAACGCACAAAACGTCGCAATGCGCACACAACACTGACTCTTTGTAATGAATTCAAAGAGCATTCTTCGGCATGAATAAATTGTCAGGAATGAATGAATAATTTAGCAACAGAGACTTGTAGCACTACAATAGGATGAACGGTTTCGCCGAAGCCGGAAGATACACAGAAAGAAGCAGCTTGAACATTATATACGCGTTGTTTACCAAAATTTCTACGTTGATAGCAACAGCGGAAAATTTATGCATACATCAGATATAGTGTGGAGAGCTCTATAGTACTTTGCGCCTGGCAAGTTGAGACCTCTGCAATTGAGCATTTCTCGCGCTGCAGCTTCACACTACCGACAATAACACAGAGGATGCTTTCGTTGACCAAACCAATTTTACTTTCCAAAGAAACAGTTAAGTTTTCGGGGCAAAACAGCTTATTTTTCATACGGAATGCAGTACGTTGGGCAACTACTATTTAAACTGTAAAACAGCAAGGTCGTTGTATTCACTACGCATTTTCTGACTTTTTTCAACACACACACACACACGTACATACTGAGCCAACACGAGCCCTGGAACATACTAACGTTAGGGCGTCCGAGTCATTTAACGGAGTAGTAGTAGCAGCAGCAGCAGCGGCCACCAATGGAGCACATTGGAGCCCCAAGGACAAACGTACAGTATACAAATGGTGCACACTTGGAGACCTTGATATTTCACTTGTTTAGTACACGTACCTCTCAACTATTGGTTGGTTTCATGGTCGACCAAATACCATCATCACTACTACAAATAGACAACTTTGCAGCAAGCAACACTGTCACATGTCGAAGCGCAAATTACTGAGCAAACAGGAACTTATTTTAGAAGTAGCAGCAGCAGAAGTACAGTTCGGTCGCGTGTGAAATAACACTGCAGCTGCTCCCGTTAAAAAAGAAGTTGAACGTAGAGGATACACAGTAACAGCACAGTCACGCACGATGCTCAAAATATTCGTACACGAAAAAATCGAACGAACCCAAGTATTACTGTAGTTCGAAAGGGTAACCTTAGTTATGAGCTGAAGCCGGGTATAAAAATAGTGACAATATCGGGGACACCCGACAGTGCTGAAATAACATGTCCCCAAAATATTCAGGCCCACTCGAAACTTCTAAGACTTATCTTCACGAGGTTCTTCTGGTACTTGATCTAATCTTATTTTCAAAGAAGACTCAATATCTGTTTGGGCAAAAGATATCTTGAAATAAGTAAATAAATAAATAAATAAAATAAATCTCAAGTATTTCCTCATATGGATGGAGGGCGTTGCACCCTGAGGTATTCGTTATCGTACAAGTAACATCCTTAAAACTAATACGTATTGCACAAGATTTACTGTAAATTTAGGGATTTACCCCAGTAGGTTGTCCGTGTTAACCCGTTAGAAACTAAGGAAGTATAGGACAACTTTTGACCGACACGCAAGTTTAATTCTTTTTCATGCTATACATTTTAAAAAGCAAATTCAAAACTTTAAGAAATACATATATAGTATATACTCTCTGAAACTTTGAAGTAGAGATACTAAAGAAGTAGCGCAATTTGTGTTAGGCACTCATGTTCATTACTTTTTCATCTGATGAATGATTAAAAGAAAATACAAAACTTAAAATAGACATATGACGCTTTGAAACTTTGAGGTAGGTGCGTGTTTTATGTCGAGCTACAAACCTAATTGAAATTCTTGATTGCAATTTTGTTTAACGTTTTTAGACTACCTGCGATAAAAAAGAGAAAATTTAAAACAGATTAGACATACTACACTTTGAAATGCGGTGTGCGTTTTCCAAAGTGTGACAATTCATCTCCCTTACGATATGATACGCACCAAGAAGTTTAGAAATAAAATAAGATGGACGTATTACAGTATGAACTAGGGCATTCGTGAGAAAGAAAGAGAAATAACAGTGTTTTCTCATTTGGATGCTGTGGCCAACGCTAACTTAGGAATTATTATATTCCTGGTTTTACCACCGCACAAACGTCATGCGACGTGAACCAACGAGTGAAACTCCGTTTACTATGTCGTATCGGTATAAGAATGTTTTATCTCGGCATTCCTGCCGGTAAGTTCAGTTGGCCGAGTGCGCTACAACTGGCGGGAAAAAAGTGTAATGAATAGAAAAAGACACGAGCGAGTAGAAGTGGCCCGCTGGAAAACACTGAGGGATAACCGACTCTCAACTGTCCTTCGCCATTAAGGTTTCAAATAATTGCGAACCCTAGGAAAAGTTAGAATTCAATTTGGGCTTTGTTGTGTTAAACTCGAGATAATAAAACCATCACGAATACAGATACCCTAAGAAACGAGCGCAAACTAGACGAGGTTTTGCATACGAGCAACCAAAATTCAATTAGAGCAGTTCACTGCCACAACACTAACGCAACTGACATGAGGAACGAAACCTGCGGCAGCAGGCTGGACAAGAAGCCTACAGTACATGGTGCACTTGTAAGCAAGACGTGGCCCATCACCGCGCTACAGGCAGGCACGGCCCCGCAGGTGAAGGGAGACGCAGCGAGGCTCTCGCCCTATGCCCACAACTTACGCAACACTCTCCCAAAAACCAGCTGTTCAGGCAGCCAGGCCATCGAGGTGCGGCCATAGGCATGTACGGGCGATGGGTTCCATGAAATCAATGTAAAACCAGAACGTAAATAACCTACAAAGCAGTGGTATGCAACAGATTTGACGCAAGGCGATCACGACTACTAAAGACTAATACTATTATAAAGGCTATGGGTATAAACAGTGAAATGTATTAAATATGAGCATAGTTTGAATATATAACTATTAACAAACATATTACAAATAGCCAACCGAATGTATCACAGACTTTGACAAAATTAAGGAAGTCAGATGACGGCTATTTGGATGAGTTCTCATTGATTGTTGCTGGCCTGGGCCATAATTTTCTTCAGATTGGTGTCATGCGGCTGGCTGCTCGATTTGAATAACAACAAATTTTTAGGTGGGACAATGACGAGACCACGGGGCCCATTCTCAGACAGAAGACGATGTCTACGTTTCGGCCCCCTCTAAGTCGCCGCCGCCACCACAACGGATGATGGACTAGTCACCTGATCGACTGACGCAGGGGCTCCTTTCGAGAGAAGGGACAGCGGCTAATTTCACTCCATTAAACATAACAATCCTCTTTCCTGTGCATGCAAGTTCTAAGGAGGCCAAGTAGGCGAATAGGATCTGGATGAAGTCTAAAGGTATTTTACTCCTTTTCTCTACACACTCGGCCAAACTTTGCTAATTTTAACACATGACTCGCAGATTTTTGTCGAAAGTCAGGTGTAAATGTTTTAATTTTTGTGTACGAATGCCAATTTGCACGAAGTCCGCATTTCCGCAGTACCAATATTCTTCCAAGCAGAGGATCGAGACAGCTTGCAGGAGATGGAGCGGCACAAACGCTCGTAAGAAGTTACCCCGAGGTCACCGATACAACCACAAACCAAGTATATTTACTTCGAGAAAGCTGTGAACACAAGTAACGCGCTTTCTCTGGCAAATATGAAGCTGCTTGGAAAGCACGAGCTATTTCTTTAAGCAGTTTATGGTATCCGTATTTGGCGAGATCAGCAAGCGAACATTTCCTGACAAAGACCACGCGACTGCAGGTGGAACTTGTCTCACGTGGCAAACAGGACACGAAGCGACAAATTAAATCACTTCCGCGACGATGAGACACAGACAGACGGGGAGAATATTCTATTTGACTAAGGTCATCCCGGAACTCCAACCGATCCGAATATTCGCGGTAAGGACTGAGATTTACTTTTGAAGAAGGCGCACAGAAAGGGGAATCAGTCTTAGCGGCAGAAACAAAAAATCCTTCCAGGTTAGATGAAAAACTTCAGACCATTTGAAGAACAAACTGTGTCGACCAAATAATGAGGAGTAGACAAAAGGAAAAATGAGATACAGTAGGTCACACGGTCAATTTCGTCAAATACCATAGGCTGAAGATGTTGGAAAGGAAGAGTAGAGGCAGTGCGCGGTGTCCCGGTACACCGATTCACCGCAAGTCAACAGAAAATTAGCTTTCCTGCAGAGAGCAGAGAGCCGGCAGTGTACCAAACCTCCTGAGGTCAAAAGAAAATAATTTTCTCCTGAGAGTGAGCCTAAGCTAGAGGGGTGAGACATTCTATGTGTTGAGCGACGGTGAGAAATGTGACGGATGTACGCAGCATTCTCAGCACGTGCATCGCATATGAACAAAAAGATTCATGAAAGAGATCACCTCCATATAGAGAGAACATATTTCACTGATCTAATGAAAAGGACTAATGATGGAGCTGAGTCTGAAGGAAGCAGCGTACAGTTACTCCAGTACGTGCATGGCATATACAAAAAGAACGTTTCATTACATAAAAAAAGTTCAAATGCATGGACAATTTCTTAGGTTTAATACAGAAGGGATATCTGTCGTTAATATTATCGGAGAACATGCTGGAAAACCGTTGAAATTACCAGGTTGGTGGGAAAGTAATGTTCGGAAGTTGGCGTACTACAGTAGAATGGGCTACATTTAGGTGTTCTGGAAGTTCCTTAGTGGTAATGGTATGATTCTCTAACACAAAATCTTTCAATAACGCGAAATCATGTTTTTATATTTTCTTTCAAAGTTAAATCTCTCACCACTTCGGAACTGAGAACCACCTGCTGTAACTTCTTGCTTTCACCATATCAACCTCATTTGAGTTCTGTATAGATTTTGCTGCCGCGCTTGCATCAACATTTTGATGATGAAATCTGAGTAAATCTTCTCTTACGTGACCGATAGGTGGGACCAATATATGGGGGTAACGTTTTTGAAAATAATGGACCAACGTTAGATAATCTCAAAGAAAATTATACAAATCAAACACACAGTTACTTTATGCATTACTTTATATCTACACAAAGAGGTTAAAATATTGCAAAATTCGGTTTGAAAATTTGTACTGGAAATCGGACATCACTTTTGCACCAACATGCAGGCAAACTGTTATAATTAAGCAGTTTAAATCTTCGTTTCCACAACAAAGGAGATCTCACCGAGGAAGAAAGACGAGAGCAAAGTAAAACCCAAAGTCATGCAAGGAGATCACACAGGATCAATGTGCGTAGGCACAAGTTTTGAAAGAAGAGAAAGAACATAGGAAAGTAACATCAGTAGAAATATGAAATCGGAAAGGAACAAAGTGGGCACGAAGGAAAGACTTCGCGAAGGCCTAGCTAAGGTAAGGTAACCTACAGGAAGTACAGAATTCCCCTGGGGCGCTGCTGCTCCCTAACATATAGGTGGGCAAATCAGGAAGAATAATAAAACTAGTGAATTCGGAAGTAGCTATGTTGTGCTGCGGTACAATTATTACACGAGAAACGTTCCCGTAACATTATGAAACAATGCCGGATGAAGGCCTATGTAGTACCTACCGTGGTACATACATGACGCTCAAACTGTTCGACCACGTACTGAAATAACATCGGAAGTAGGTACATAGGGTCGCAATACGCGCAAGCCACAAAGAAACGAAGTTTCCTCAAGAGAGCGCACCAGTTTCCGGCAGCACAAACGCCGTCCAGAGTCAGGTAGGTAGGCCAGCAGAGAATGGAGGGAGCCGAGGGCCGCAGGGAACGACGAAGAGGCCGACCCGCCAAAGAAGCCACCACAGGCAGCAGGTATTTAGGGTAGACGACGGCCGCCGGCAGCGACCGCGCCAGAAACGTAGGCGGGTCAAGGATTGCACTCACTAACTTGGCGACACTTATTACAGGAGGGTTGTGAACGAGGGGTTCGGGACTTCAGGGTAAACAAGGGATGGCATCAGATAAAATAATGTTGTTACAGCACCGACTGTAGGCACAATCATTACTTAAGACTAAGTGAAGGCCATGAGAACGTTTTGCTACAAAACAAAGAATAGATCTACGACGTGAAATTGAAACTAGCATTCGTATTTGCGGTTGAAAAAGATGACTGCATATCGCAGATACGAGTTTCGCTGGCTAATAATAGGCACCCTGAAAAATGAGGGAAATAACACTGCATCGGATCCCAATACGACACTAGTCACCATTAGACAAGAAGCATGAGAAAAAAGTTAGGATACCACTACATTCTACTGGAGTAATTGAGAGTAATACCAAAAGCATAAGACTTCACCGGCTATTCGCTGTAAAAGAAGGTGAAGATATGTAATAAAAAAACTGATCGTCCATGCTGCAAACAGTGCTTTTACGGAGAAGAAAAATCAAATTCCAGTACGTTGCCGAATTGAAGGTAGTATCCGAACTTTGTATGGTACGGGAGTAGAAGATTTTTATGCACTCCTTACATTCTTCAGGAAGTAAGACGCTGCAGCGAAAACGGACCAAGAACATTGCAACACTACCTAGAAATAAGAAACATTCTCCTGTGTACCACATTTCATTCCAATTTTGTAATGTCTATGAGTACTTAATAAAGATTATTATTATTATTATTATTACTTCAGGAAAACGGAGATTTTGACATGTGCTCCGATACCGCAAAGTCAAAAACAAAGAGCCGAACATCCGCCTAGTGGCGCGTGCAAGTGAACATAAACACGAGCTTATCAGAAGACAACGGCACGCGCCGCCCCGAGACGCGACTAATCCAGAATCGCGCCCATGGAACCAAGAGCGGACAAAGAAGGGCACACGAATCTCCAATACCGAGGCAATCACGGTAACGAAGTTCGTATGTAACGAGGTAACGCCCTGCCCTGAGTACACAGAAGGAAAGAGGTCATGCACAAAGCTTCGGAACTTGGTTTATACATATAAGGGTACAGACTGCACTAATTTTTGTTTTTTATTTCATTTTTTTGCAATGGTGTAGTCATTGATTGAGGACATCAGTTGTAAACATCCTATAGCCAAATAGCGCGGTGACCCGGTCGAGCAACGGAGTAATACGGAAATCAATAACGGGCGGCATGCACTGTAAATTGAGATATTACCGTAATGCATCATTGGATCTCGTCCGCAAAATGGTACAATTAATTTATAGAGTAAACACGTTAAAACCTCCCTGTGCGCTACAACCAACGTACAATCGCTGTTGAAGGAAGAACGAGTATTTGGGAGTATTCCCTCCAAAAACGTATCGCGTTGGCATCATCGAGGCATTGTTACTTTCAGACAGAAAGTTCTAATGCAGGGGTTCCCAAACCCCCGGTTGGGAACCCCTTGGGGTCTCAATGACCTTCCAAGGAGTGCGATATGCCTGATAAATATAGATGGATACATAAATTTGCTCAAAAATTTGGTGTAAATTCCATTATCTATGATCAGGCGAGTTAGTTTTGTGGGGGCGCGGGAACATATTACACGTTTTCTGGTGGTGCCAGTATTAATTGTTGCAGATAGATGATTTTTATGCACTGATACCTGCAGTGAGCAGGCTTTTACGGATTCACACTTGGAGAGATAAAGTTTTTACGCATCAAGACTTTGACACAGATGACTTGTAGATATTGATATTTGGAGATATATGTGCACACAAAAAGATGGCGTTATTCGTGTAGAGGACAAAATTACGTTCACGTAAGAGTAGCGCAAATGACACCTAAAATGCGACGATAAGAGCACACAGAAGATCCGGCAGGTATATAATGGGACCTCACAAGACGCACAAGATCTGGCGCGCATAAACATGGCGCACAAAGGGAAGTTTGGAGGAGCACAGGTGATGAGGGGAGTCCGCAGCAACCTTGGCACTGGAGCGAGCACAAGGGAACGCCACGCAGCGCACCCTCCGCTGCTGCTGCTGGCAGCTTTGTGTTAAAGACTTAGTGAGCCTTGCAAGTCAGTTGAAAAAAATATGAGTCTTAGGAATGAGCCTCAAGTGCCTCTCAACTTATAGCTTTCCTTCAGTAATATTCTACAAATCGTCACTTCACAGTAAAATGGCTATTGATAGATTGCTTGCTGTACGGCTGATCAGGTACCTACGCAATGAGAAGAAACGTTGCAAAGATAAAGTACAGCCAGAGTAACATACGGTTAAAAAACGTTTCCAAAATAGAAGAAATTGTTGAACGTTTTCCGCACATAAGCACACAGCACGAAGGTGGTGCAGCAGGAAAATTAGCAACGTCAACGTGAACAACACAGGTTGGGAAGACGTACAGCTAGGGACGGAGAGCAGCACACGAAACAAAGACCAGGCGAAGGGTGGAGCTCTCTAGCTCTGAGCTGCTTGCGAACGAGTCGTTTAAGTCAAGAGCGTAGCTAAAAGTGCTCAGCAAAAATGGCTTTCGCTCTCCATGCAAGATCATCGCCGCTGCTCTTGAACTGTTGTTACTGCTGTTGATGAAGCGCTCAAAGGTACACAGATTGAGAGAGTTTTACCTTTGACGCATTGGTGCGTTGCTGGTCAACAGATTTCACTTGAAAGAGGAAAAAATTACCAGAAGATAAAACAGAGCATCAACCTTGAAGACTTTGGGAATGGCATAACGTATCGAATTCAGGGAAGACTCGCTAACATGATGCGAATATATTGAGCACGGATGATCATAATACGCAAGCATAAGAGATTGTTTGTTAATAGTTTACATCAGTAAATAAATTCATGCTATACGTCTTGCCAAAGATATTGCAGGAAAAGTTGATGGTAGCTAGTGACCCCACCGATGTGCCCCTTGGAAATAATCCATTTACTTGTACCGAAATATACAGATATGAGAGCGCGTACCTACGACAAGCAACGCCATATTAACGAAAAATCGAAACTGATCCTACGACCAGGATTTCCTTTTGATTACCAATACGCCTATTTAGTTATTTGTGCCTCCTGACATTCCAAACAATTAGCCTACTGTAATTTTGTTGAAAACCCGTCCGTAGCTTTCCACAAGTTGTGTCCTGACAATAAGACAAACATAATATAGTCAAGCACACTAACGGGCAATGGATCATCACCAAAATCTGCTCGTTTCTGCCTTTAAACATTTTTGACCATTTCTGTAAATTTCACGAAGATCCGTTTATAACTGTTTCAGTTGTGTCACCAATAAAAAGAGGTAGACAAACAAAAATAGTTCAACGGATCTAATCCTCTTAATGTACCAAACAATCCCCGTGAATTGCATGAAGATCCGTAGATTAATGTAGAACTTTTTGAGTCACGTTGGTGACAGACAGACAAACCTCCTTGGCGGAGGTAACAGGTCTCTACACGAACACAAAGTTACGGAAAAACCTTGCAACCACTGAATAGAATATGTATAGCACACACAATGCTACGCATGCATACAAAGCTGCAGAAACACTCTCGATCACTGGGCAGACTCATATCCACTACAGTACAAAGACTGCGCCACTACCTGGAACACTTCGGGCAGGCGTTAGTCAACAGATCGAAGGGAGAGACTCGACCTTGCCATGCATAGAAGCCCGGCCTACTTACGGAGCAGCTATATTTACTCCACACCCCAACAGGTCATTGAGACCTTAAATAAAGACAGGCTGTCGCTAAACTCTGGACGTGTCCCTCAATTGTACTCTCAGCTCTCTGCTTACACAGGTGCTACCTACCGTCACTTTACATCCAAGAGGTCATTGGGACCTAAACTCGAAACAAGCTGGCGCGAAACTCTCGACGGATTCCTCAATTATGTCCACTCCTTTACACCACATCGCACATTTCATTTCGAAAATATATGGATGATCTAGGGGTTTTCATAAGACAAAAATCAGTGATAATGATGTTGATAGCAGTAATTTACGCGAGAGAACTTTTAACAAAGTTACATCTAAAGAGGCTGCTATTCTTGTAAAAAGACCACTATTAGCAGCGTACGGAAGTGTGTTGTAGGTGCATTATATAGGGGTCGAGTTTCATTAGTATTTTCACCATTCGACGATATTATCCGCCAGATACGCCAGTTTTACACTGAGTTTGACTGAAAAAATTGTGACTACTGTAAATAAAATAACCCGAGGCGAGTACGGGGTAAAATCTCATTCTAAAAATAAGAATCTCCCCAAAATGAAGACGATAGTCGTACACGGTATCACTTAATTAGCCTATCATTGCTAAATGTCTAACTATGACGACAGACGATACGGAGCCGCATATCGTGCAGAGGAGGTGCTAAATTGATCACGAGCACTTCTCATTACCCAATTAATTCACGGCGGAGAGAGGAAATCCTTGGATACTGCGTTCGGGGAGCGCGATTTCCAAGAGACGGCGGGGCGGCAGTACCGAGGCAACGGTTGCCAAACACTAATTACCAGCATGGAAGTCGATTATGCACCGCACGTGGCTGTTATCTCATAAAATATATCGCTACGTGACACCACCAGGATAACAAACATGCGCTGTCTTCTAAAATGGAGGCCTGGACCTTGGCTTGACGATGTAGGGTTAGGTATCACGAAATGGCGCAGTTGCGCGTGCTGACGCTATACGAAACATGAGTCCTGACTTCTTACAAAAGTCCTCTTGCTAACCATAACCTAATTTAGCAAAGTGTAATAAAGAGAAGCTATTAAACAAAACTAGAACGGCTCGTAGTGTAAGACCATCAGCCGCAATGAGGAGGGGCTCCAAGTGTGGGTCAGCAGTTTTGGCATTTTTCACAAGATGGAGGAAATTTGTGGTAATAGATCAATTCCCTCTGGTGTTTTATGAGTGAAGGATACATATATACCTATATACAAATAAATATAGACAACACATAGAGAGAACGAGAGCAATATCATTTCTCTCAATTCGTTCGCGGGTGACAAAAACGGTACCAACTCTAGAAGTGTGAGAAGCGATAGCTAGAAGGAAACAACACAGCCAGACCCAAAGACAGGTGAGGACCCTGTCTACGCTCAACTAGGATGGACACTGGACAGTACACAACTTTACAGCCTATCACGGAAAGAAAACATAGGCGCCTCTTATCAGCAACGGCCAGAAGATAAAGAAAAAGTTGTCTTATAGCACCACTGAAGACAAAGTAGGTGGATCATCCACAGACTAGAAGCCTAGCTACGGTAGTCAATGAGCTGTCGTCTCCGTACAGCCTCACCAGTTACACCAAACACAACGTACATGTACTCGATGTTCTGCTAGTGCCATGGAACAATCACTGAGCTGTTGTCCGCATGTAATCTTAGCATTCACACCAAACAAAGAAACGCACATGTACTCAAGGCCGTGCTAGTGTCCGAAATGGGACTATCATATAGCTGTCTTGCCCGTGCTACCTAACAAAGAGAAGGCACTTGTGCTGAAGGCCCAGTTTTACTCTCCTCATTCGTATATCAATTGATCAATGTTGATTATGGCTATGGACACTTGTGAACACGCGCAATACAAGGAGGAAGCTCTTTAATTAGGCCAGTGGGTTATCGCCAGTCATGACTTACAGCAATAGGTAGCCAATAAAAACGGGCAGCGTTCTGGCCAATGAGGTGAGGGAGCCATGCAGCTGCACCGACACTGTGGCAAGACGCAGGGGAAGGGAAGGAGGTGGAGATCCAAACAAATTCATAGGATTCTATAGATTGTCTTATGGTGCTACTAGGAGGCGCCCTCTAGCGCTGCTGGATCAGGCAGAAGTACTGGGAAAACAAAGGAGGTGAAGCTAGAGTTCTACGAACAGCTAGCCAAAATCTGTATCTTGAACGATATTAGCATAAGCCGTCAATGCATTTTTTCTGACGCTGCGAATACATTTTTGCAAGAGGTCACGGAAGTGCACGGTGCTTCAATAGTGCAGGGAATCTCAGTCGGAACGACTAGATATTTAACACTCGGAATACTTGCGTAGCAGAATAGTAAGAAAGAGTCGACGCGCATGCATCACGAAGGGAATGAGTGAGCATAGAACTGGTCAGCGCGAAACGATTAGCAGAAGACAACGCTTCAAAAGACATGCTCTTAATCTGCTAAGTAAGGCATACGGCTGCAAGAAAGTGGTAGTATAAAAAAGCCTTAAAATGGCAAGCTTTAAGGGCGGCATTGAGATACAGTGTTACAGATGCGATTACTAATTTAGAGGGAAGTGAGAAATCAAGAGTTTTCATTAAGTCCGGCAGTTGAAAGTTTTGAGTCAATCCGAAGTAGTTTAGCATTAGAAAACTGTATATCCACTGCCAAAAGTAACCTCTGGGAAACTGATTACAGAACGTTTACGTCTTTACTACTCGTACATTACAAATAAGTTGCTACTACCGTATAGTACACTGTGACGAATAGTACAAGCGATCGAAGGTGCCAGGCACTTTCTTCCACTGAGCGAAGTGACCAATGAAGCATGTGAAGGCCCCTAACAACATGTGAAGCGTGTGAAATCCTCTAAGGAAAAGCCGACTGCTAATGTAGATTTTACCGGAAAGAAACAGCCCTAAAACGTAGCCACTCTCACCTGACGCAGCGAGTGACCACGGAAATGTACACGGTTAGCAGTGAACCGATGTGTCCAGCAATAGAAACCCGGTACGGAAAGTTAGCGCAGTACAATAGCGTGCATGTGGTCCCAGAGACCGCACAAAGCGCCGAGCGGCTTCTGCCGTTAGTGCAGAGACCGCGGTGCTAATTTGTAGCCGCACCGTTCATGCTTCAGGTGACTGACTGCGTGCCTGCTGCCTTCCTAAATGTGAGTGAGGTGCAAGCAGCCACTTAGGCAAGAATATTAATCCTTTGCCATCCAAAGGGCGGCCCTTCGGTCCCGTTTCAAATAGTGTTATGCCTACGAAAACCGATGTTTAATGTGAACAAGAAATGGTTAGAATTCGTGACAGGGCCTGTGAGTACTGGCATTAGGCAAGCTCGGTAACGGGATATACATGATTATGCCATAGCTTCAGCGACGAAGCAGTTAGTGCAACTACTCTGAGCTATTGCAAAGAGAAACTTAACGGTATTGCATAGCGTCGAGGTAGCCGAAATATGTAGCCAGTTCTCAAAAGATAATCACAGTATGACCTTAGATGTAAACTGGCCTGGCCACCAGGAGTACTTTCATTTAACGGCTCCTGAATGCACTGCATATGCGGACCTCATGGAATAATTGAGGATGGTCAATATTATTATATACTAAATTAGTTATATGATAAATTCGGGAATTAGGTGTCTTTAAAGCAACGCGTGCAGCCGTAAAGATATAATACAAATTTAATTGTAAGTCTGATGCACCTTTCGTAGACAGGTAAAAATGAGGGCATCATCTTGAGCCGGAGCTGTTAGTTTCATGATGATACCACACCATAAAAGGATTGCCCAATATGGCACAACACCCTTTTTATTTGACTGTTGAAATGATAGTCACCATTTTCATTCAGCAGAGCCAATATAACTTCCAAGCACGCTACTACTCAGCCTACTAGTAGCCAGGGATCGAGATCCGTCGTACCTCCGATATTTGATAGTCCCCACATCCTAAAGCAACAGTTGAGAACCTCTCATCTAGAGGCAGGTAACTTAGCTAGTCGAAGCACACGGGGAGTCATTGAACTTTATTATTTACGTCCATTCTCATGCGCAGACAATTCCATGAGTTAATTGTAAAGTGAAAAAAGATAGGGTGCAGTGAGAGAAGTATTAGGTCACACAACTAGAGAAGGATTTAGCCCTTAACAGGATGTACCAGCCGATGATAGTAGCAAGTAAAAGACCCTACGAATAGGGAGACTTTTCACTCCTAGTGCATGGAAGGGGTACAATTGAAAATGAGCGTTGAATCACCATTCCAAACACACCTATGCTCGCGGCAAAAGAGACATAGTAACCGTGTGACAGGCGAGTTATGAACCAGAACTGAGTGCTGGTAATACGCAACATGAAAGGTACCTAATTGCCAGCGATCAGGTACGCCTAGTTGCTCTCAAATCAGCATGATAGTATTGACTAAGAGCGACAGGAAAACCTTACACTTTCCTGTCTATATTTCTCCGCGGGGATAATTAGAAATATAGAGTCGAAACGATAGCGGAGTGGCAGCACAGAAGGAAGTTTACCTCGCCTCTGCACTCTGAAGTATGAAAAAGAAGATGGCTAGAGCAGTAAATATGGTAACCCTATGGCCCATCCTATGCCCCCCGAGGGGGAAACAAATAAACTTAAGTCGTGAAGTATGGTAACTCGGCGAGTCCAGTGAAAGGATGGTGTCAACATGCATAACCTTTAGTGCCTTGAGTGATGAGAAATATTAGTAAAAAAATCTAACAGCACCAAGTTTAGAGAACCAATTTGACGTCACTGTGCCAACAGAACAGAGCTCGGATGGTGAGAGTAGCGTGGAAGATATTATGGTACACTGGAGAACCCCGACGCACCCATCGGGCCTCCATATCATCAATACGTCTAATGCGTTTTATGCAGGTAGAATACAAAATAACTACAAGGAACAAAGACACGAGTGAAGTGCGTTCGTGCGATGCTGCGTTTGTTCTCATTAAGGATACCAAGAGAAAGCGGAATCCAAGAAGCGACAAAAATGCAGCACAAAAACTACCTTCTTCATAGCAGCGGAAAGGTTTTCCCAACGAGACAAATCGAATTCGCAAGAAACAAGCAAGCAAGTCTGTAAGTGGGTCACGCAGCCAAGTAGTAATGGGAATGAAACTCAGCAGCCTTTGTAAATTCATACTTAGAATATTCCAGTAACGAAAAAGTTCATATTCCAGCACAGCTAAATTAAGAAAATGTTTACCAGTCGCATCTTGGTGCAGAAATGAGAAACCAGTTTCAAACCGCAAGAGTGTGCTGGAGAGAAATAAAATGTAATGAACACTCGGAAGAAATCCAAGGACAAAAATAGATGGCAATACTGGGAATTAAACGTACTTCCGGGCGAGTTCCGCAAAACATCTTCCAGCGCGTCCGCACAAAACTAGCACAAACTGTAGAATTTCCCGAAGACAACTCAAGTTCGTCTTTAACGCAAAAGAAGAAATATAAAAACGAGTCGATTATATATACGCAAATGACAGAAAGGAGCCAGGTAGTTTTTTAAGTGCAAAACCCCCAAATATGAGTCACGAAAAACTATTTGACATGAAGCAAACACACCTGAACGCGAGCGCTATATTAAGGTAAAGTAAAACAACTCTCATTTAGTTTCCTTAAATTCATTGCATATTCTCTAGGAATCAATGAAATTAAGAATAACTGGAGCAGGTTCTNAAGTGCAAAACCCCCAAATATGAGCCACGAAAAACTATTTGACATGAAGCAAACACACCTGAACGCGAGCGCTATATTAAGGTAAAGTAAAACAACTCTCATTTAGTTTCCTTAAATTCATTGCATATTCTCTAGGAATCAATGAACTTAAGAATAACTGGAGCAGGTTCTACGAGCAGAGGAAGAATCCACCATTGTTTCCTGTAGACATGGAAAAGAAACCTTTCAGTTTCAGAATATAACATTAAACAGGCTTGCCGCAGAAGACGTTGAGGGACCCTAGAACCACAGTCTGCAGAAGGTAATGAAATCATGACTACAGTTTCCTAATGACGGCGGTTCTGCATTACTCCCAAGTTTCCCGGCACTGACCGTCCTTTTGGCGTCTCGGTACCTACTACCGGCGCCACAAAAATGCACGGAAGGGGGCGCACGTCGTTAGAACATTGACACGAGGTTGCTGCACAATTTTTGCCGAAGCTGAACCTGCGAAAGAATAACTTCACTTTGCGCAACTATACTTTATAGTTACAGAAGAGTTACAACGACCAGCCGGGTTTTCTGAACTCTTATAACACTCCCAGAAGGTGGGGAGTTATAAGTGTTGCACGAAGTTTGTTACTATATATGTATATTGAATTAACTTGCCATGGCTTCTGTTGGCAATATATATATATATACACAGCACAGTAACGACTAGACCTGCCCACTTTTATAAAATGACAGAATAATCGGCTGCGGTAAGTTACCCTGCTATACTCTCAAGTAATTCCGCTTTGTAACTTCCGCCAGAATGTTATGATTTTGTCGAGTTTGTCTGTCACCATGATAGCCCAAAAAGTTAAGGAGGGATTTTCACGAAATTTACAGGAATTGCTAGGGTATGTTAGGGGAAATAGATGGTTGGATGATTAACTTGTGGTGAAGATCCGTTCACTCATTTGTTTGTTCATCTGCCTATTTTTTTTTTATAATGCCATAACTGAAAAAATGATGCGTGGATTTTTATGAACTTTGCATTTGTTAGGTAGCTATATAAGGAAGAGTAAATGTCACTAATTAAGTGACGAAATTTTTTGTTGATCTGTTTGTTCGTTTGTTTGTCTCTGTTTTTGATTTTCCGTTTGTTAGCAAAATAACTCAGGAAGTTTCGAGCGGATCGTTATGAAATTTACAGAAATTGTTACAAATGTTAAAAGACAATGCTCAAATTTTAGTGATGATTGGTTCGTTCGTGTGTTCGACTAGCGTTTGTCAGAAGTAGAACTCAAAAAGTAACCGTAATGAAATTTGTAAGAATTGTTAGAAACGTCGAAGGACGCAGATGACCCAATAATGGTGATGATCGGTTAACTTTGTCCGTTTGACTAATGTTTATCAGAGCGTAACTCATGAGCTTACTGACAGATCTTCAAGAAAATTACAGAACCTTTTATTTCTGACGAAAGGCACAGGCACAAATGACCAGATTTTGGTGCTGAATGAGAGGAAATCAAAACTTCAGAGCAAATTTGAGCTTTTGTTTCAAATACTGTGGTTAGCGTGCCACAATCCTGACGCCCTAAGGTTACTCTACTGAGCCAGGCACCCCCAAGGCATGGGGGAAGGCAGGGGGGGGGGGGGCGTGGAGCCAGTCACGAGTCAAAGTTCGTCCAAGAATGAAAGACTGGTAAGAGAGGTAGCAGGGGCGGAGGAGACGCAATGAATGAAAGACTGGAATGGGACAGAGCGGTAATGGGGCACAGGAGAGGAGGTGGGGAGGACCTGCACCAAGGTCACCCACCTCGAGCTTGCGGCCATTGAGCTCCGGGGTCCTGCGCTCCTTCGAGCCAAAACAACGGATTTTACTGTTGGGTATTAAAAATCATTTACTGTTCGGTATCACAGTAAGACTAAAGTGCTGCCGCTTCGGAATACAGTGAAGACTGATCTGCTGTTTAGTAACATATTTACCTAGTGATGACTGATGTTCAGTAAACGTGTGAAGAATGATCTGCTCATGGGTAACAGTGAAAAACTGATATCTTGGTATCGCAGATTCCGATCCAGCCAAGTCATCGGTGTGCTGAATCCAAGTAAAGGAACTTCAGTTGCAAAATGGAAATGAGCATGGGGAATTGGGAACTTGCGGCACCTCACAGCAGATATCTATACTATTATAAACTATACGCCTTGCAACTTAATTCACGCACGACAACGGAGAGGGAGAAATGGGAGCTAAACTATGTATGTTAACCGAATTAACGAAAAGCCTGCACACGAAAGATGGGCGCTCTAAGAAGCCATACACAAAGAAATCGAGAAAGGGTGTTCCCCGCCTTGTAGTTGTGAGGTGCGGATGTCAAGGTAGTGTAGCTGTCACGGCACACACCATAATAAATACGGTCAAGAGAACCAAACCTAGTCTCACCTAACCATACTCAACCTTACGGGACCTTATCATAACTAATCTAACACTGCTGAAAAAAACTTGGGTTAAGAAACGTAAAACCTCGTGTAGCTGTCCCGGCAGTTTGCCCTCTCAGCTACATGGTCAATGTAGCTGTCAGGGTGGCGTACTCGCCCGCAACACACGCTGATTTTTATGAGATTTACATCTAATATCTAAGGAAAGGTAAATTTTCGGTGCTGGTCCCAATATTATCAACTTTATCGCTTGTGGCAGGTGTCGGCACCTGCGTTTATCGGCAGGTGTCGGTACGATGCGTTTATGCTCCTGTGGACGAATTGCCGCCGCAGCTACCCCTGACAACCACACTTCGGAGGATGCCCATTAATTAAGAGAAATCTCTGACAAGCCAAGTTCATTTTTCCCTTGAAAAGGTACAGCTAATTAACTTCCTCTTTAGATTTACTTCTTTACATACCATAATTACCGATATAGGGATTTTCCTGTGTGTATTGAGGAGATCGAGAGAAGAACAAAAAACAAAAACTAAGTTTATGAAAAAGTAGAACGAAGCCACGTTCCAACTGATGCGGTGGACTTGACACATACAATGTTACAGGGAGTCCGCAAAACTTTCTTTCATATGACGTCATACCATTGAATCAGGGAGTGTTTTTGAGGACACCCGGTATACCTGCTCGTTGTCAGTCTACCCGTCTATGCAACCAATATCAAACTAGGCCTATGCTCACTGATGCACATCGACGGCAACATGGCAGGTATTTAATACGGACGGAAGGCACGCTAGAGGAGAGAAGTGGACCATCTGGCGACAATTTCCCGCCTTCTTTGGCACAAGTGGCGGAGCGGAGGTGCGACGTGGCGGGAAGGGACGGACCTCGCGGGTCGTCGTGGCGCGAGAAGCGAGCAATCGAGAGACAAAGACCGTCCGTGTGGGGTCTCGCCAACTCATCAAGGTATACATACATACCTACTCATGTTCATTGTGTAGTTAATACCGACGCCTAGAAAATTCCGTAGTTATATCGTACAGGTAATACCATGTGCAATAGTTATACCCTACAGCTACCATCACGAAGAATATGTGATAGTTATATTGTAGAGGCAATACAATTCATAGGAAATGCGGTAGTAATACCGCACAACCCATACCAACATCAAGTGAATGTGATAGTTGTATCGTAAAGCTAATGCATATAGAAAATACGATGGTTAAATTGTTCAGGTATACATAGAATTAGTTAAAAATAGTGCCGCATCTACAAAATACGAAAGTCAAATTGTCGAGCATTACAGTCTCACAAAAAATGCGCCAGTATTACCGTAGATTCAATACCAGCTCAGCGAGAATGCAATCATCTACCACGTGACATTTCTATCGAAATTGAGGTCACATCTTAGCAGATGACTGAGAACATGACGCACGGCACCATTAACACGATTGGCTTCTCCAGAGAAAAAAAAAAAAATCCGCAACTTTTTCTACAGAGTGTCACGTTGCCGCCGCCTCTGCAGCAGACGAAGCGTACGCAGCACAGCGGCAATTAACTTCTTACTTACAGATAAATAATAAAAAAATACCCTTCGAGGTCGAATGCATGTCCCTCATTTCCTCACAACAAAAAATCAACTCAGCTTAACGAGATATCTGTAACAATACTTCTTAAGGCTGAGCGTGGGAGCGTCGCTCGCCTCCCAGAACTAGCTCCTGGGTTTACAGCTGAACGGGAAACATTCTTTTACAAAGAAAATAGGCATCAAGCTTCAACAATGTTTAAATACACATTTAAACTGAATATTTCCTTTTCCAGCTGATCGGCTGTTGGACTTTAATAAATGACCAATATACTGGCAATACAGGGGAGTGGTGGTGGGGGGGGGGGGGAAGATAGACTTCAATAAGTAGTAAGAAGTAAGCCCGTAACCTGAAGTGATAAAGGGAGGATTTTTACGTAGGGAGGGGGGGGGGTGAGTTATGCCTTATCCACAATATGAGTCTCTCCCCTCCCCCACTTGACTATGCTATCTCTCAGCTGAACGTAGGTATCTAACCCTTCTCGATTTGAACTAGGTACTGTCGGGTGAAAATCTTGATACCTGAGCAAATGACTTCAACAAACCTATTTTGAAGTTTAAGCAGCCATCAAGTAAGTATCCACGGAGAACTGAGTCAAGATGCATTCCTTGATCCCGAGGGCAAAAAACACCTTGACCGTCCGACGAGTACTATTGCACAGCCTCACAAGGGGCCTATATAGCTTTAGGCTCTGCTTGTTTCATTGCACAGTCCATGCGTGTTACGTAACTATAAAATGAAGTCTGCGGACACGACCATCGGTGAGGTGACACGACCCACATCCTCCATGGTCGACCAGAAGCAATCTCATCGCCTTCTACACTACAGGTAGGTAGTCCTTGATCGGCATGAGTATATAAATGTCCCGTATTTTATGCAGTTATATCAGTTACTTGGTTCAAGAATCTCTACAGCCATCTACTCGATAAATATGCTCGTAAAATGAGAGTACATACAGGTATTGAGCACCCAGAAGTAAAGGTATGCCTTTGCAGTCCTAGAAAAACAACACCGAAAATAGGAAAATGTCTACTCATGAGACAATGGGAAGTCTAAGAAAAATACAATTACTCTGTTTGTTTGAAATCCCTGGACTGCTAGCGATTGCACCACCCTCGGTTGAGGACCGTGTACTACAGTCGAACTCAGAGCTGGGCGCGGCCTTTTCATTTTTTTGAGCCTGTATGCACTAATCCCTTAATGTAAGTTTTACGGCCAAAAACCTTGACTCAGTTATTGAGCAGACTTATAGACAACGGGCTTTCGACCCGCTCAGTTACTGCAATGAAATTTTTTTGAGAACCTCAAGTTCCCATCACGATTTTTTACTTAATCATAAGCCTTTCAGCCGGAACGAGCCAAAGATCGCCGTTAAACATTTTGACCGCGATATCTGCCATATATGGCATGCACTATCCTAAATGAGCTAAATAGACTAATGCCCACTCTTGGAATCACGGCATGTGTTGAGGCTTTTGGCCTACAGACTGTCGAGGGACCTCCGGCCATAAGTCTTCCAAAAAAGTCTTACATCGCGTTCACACTATACAAGCGCACGCCCAACTTGTTGCGCGGATATACAATTTGCACGTCGTCCACGCTATATCGTGTCAATGCTACAGACTTGAAAAATCTATCCGGCCGATGTGCCAACAGCAAATCAGCTAAACAAGTTGAGCGTGCGCTTGGATGGTATGATCCCGGCATTACGGGCGACACCTAGCTCTGGTAAAGCTCGTAGTACACTGCAGAGAAAATGTCAGGGATCCCCGACAGTAGAACTTTTGAAGGCAGTTTCTCGCCGCGGCGCCACAGCAATCAAGAGGGGCCCGAGGCAGGCAACACAAGTACCTATCACCATCAAACTAACAAAGAACAAGGAAGCCAGAGGATGGCCACAGCATGCATGGAGTGTGCACAGCGCCATGCAGAGCGCCAGCGAGGGTCATACATACAGTGGACAGCCCACGCATAGCCTTACTGGTAGCACACCTACGCTTCTCAATCAACGTACAAAGAGTGGTAGATGTAAGGAGGCTTTTAGCAATCATCTTTTTCTGGACGGCACCTTGTACGAGTTGGAAACCTATAGCTCTTCAATTAACATACAAAGTAGACAGATGTAAGAGAGCTTAAAGTAATAGTTTTTTTCCAAGAATGCACCTTGTAGGAGTTGGTAATCTATCAAACTAGGCTCTTTAATCAACATACAACGAGCGGTCGAAGTAAGAGAGATTTAGACGGACTTTTTTTTCAACAATGCACCTTGTAGGAGTTGGTAATGACTGCAAACTTGCCGCCCTCTTCAATCAACGTACAAAGATGGGTAATGAAAGCTCGTTTGAAGAAATCAAATTTTTGAGAACGCACCATTTGCTAGCTGGTGCAGAACCCATACACTGCTCTGTCAACTCGTATTAAGCGGAAAACGAAAGGCAGCTTTTTCAAGATAATCTTAAGAAAGCACCTGGTATAACTTGGCAGAACTCTTGCTTTTCTCAATAAGCATACTCAACATCGGGACACTTGAGTGGTAGATGTAAGGAAGTGTTCAAAATTTATTCGGGCTATCGTGCCAGTTGACAATGTGCGGCGCTGAGATAACCGATACCTAACAAAAATAAGATCCAAAAACTTTTCTTACAGGAAATGCTTCACATTTTATTTGGAAAATAACTTAAAAGTTAACTATATCGATCTTCATGAACTTCCATAATACTTCACGTTGAGATTTGTACACAGAAAGTAGTCTACTGACAAGAATATTACACTGGACAAGCAAGCACTCGCTGACAAGCTACAAGAAATACGTACAGTTCAGAGGCGCCGCTACTACAGGAGTCCCAAGCATTGGCAGCCGTCGTAAGCTGTTTCCTTTAGATGCTCGACATATTTCGGTCAACAAGAACAGAGAAAATACGGTCTGGCTATGCAACTACTAGCCGTGCCGGATACTATGAGGCCACTTGAGATTCAGGTGTAATATGTGCGCCTCTAAGTCAGGTGAGGCATCTATTTTATCTAGTTGAAGCGAATATTTACTCTTAACTTAGTACATACCGTAGGGCACATGCGTACAATAGGTACCAGGACCTTAATAGCTCCACTTTGAGCTTCTTGATTAAGGAATAGAGGCCTGACACCTCTCACTTCAGCTCTAGAATGGTGTGACGCACTGACGACCAGCTTTTTCAACAGAAACAACAGTAAAATCGTAAAAAAACACGATCGTACTGTATATTGGAGTTGTGGGGTCGGGCGGAAAAAGTGCGACTCGTGGGCCTCGCCAGTTTCAGACTCAGACTGTTGGACCTAAAATATACCGACTCCGACTTCCCAACCCTGTATTGGACAAGAAGAGGTGAGGGAAGCAGGAGAACACGAGGCTGGGCGCGAGCGAGCACACAGGAACACGACTACCAAGTGCTTTAGAGGATCGGCTCCTTGGCTGCTGCGGGGCCGACAGCTCGCGCTTCCTTCTCATCTTCCTATTAAAATGAAGATAAAAACTCCAGGGTAAGTAATCAAAACAGTCCAGGGTTACTGAAGAGACGAGAAAACCAACACACGACGGAGGGGCACACGCAGGCAGGAAGCAACCTTGTCATTCTAACTTTTTCCACCATTTATGCTTATTCTTATTTTCACAATACAAAGATGGAGTTTTGCAGACATACACCCATGTCATGGATGTCTCAACCGTACACACAAGTAATGACGGTCATATAAAGCCAGGGTATAAATTTCCCACAAAGACAAGCACAAAGACGAATTCGAACAAACAACAAAAATTAAAAAGAAAAAATGAATAAAAACAAAATAAATAACACCGACAAAAAGTGCGGTATGCAGACCCGCAGTAGCTGCAGCGGACGGCAAAAAATGGCCCTGCAGAGGAACGCAGCGCAAACCGGCACGGGATAAAAGAAATGTAATAAATACACGCGAGCGTCCCTGCCGAGTTGCTGATGTCTTTCCCGACCACGAGCCAAACGAAGGAGGCACATCATGTACACGTCGCGTCCCAACCAACAAAAAACCAAACCGGAAGAATATTTGGTCGTTTTCCACAGCGTACCAGGATGCGCTGATCGATACCTACAGGACCCGGTTGGTGAGGATGGATACACGGATGCGTAGCTGACGACATGGTCCATATAGAAATTTTCACACTATTGCCTGTCCAAGCCTAACTTTTACGCTACACTGAGGATCGAAAGAAGGTTCAAGTGAGGGACAAACAGTATAACGAGAGAACGCACGACAACAGAGGTGGGAAAACTTTCTGGCTCGTGGGCAACATGGACTTTTAAAAATTGACAGACGGGCTGTCTGTCAGCACAGACGGGCCAAACCAGCACCGTCTGTCAGCAGCCAGGCCAGCACACATTGCTACAGATGGGTGCAAGCAAGGCTCTTTGTAATTTTAAAAACTAACATTATGCTGCAGATACGCAAGTTTACTATAAATCTATATATAATAATTCACGTCGTGTTTTCATTTATTTATATATTTATATCTTTCCTGTCACGCTCTATGGGAATAAGATAGGAGAAAATTCAGATTTCAAAATGTAAAAAAAAAAGTGGGGGTACCTTGCAATTTTTTTTCAGCGAAAAAAAAAAAAAGTGGGGTACCTTGCAATCTTTTTCTTCAGTATTAGATAGGGGGAAAATACAACTAATAAGATAGGAGAAAATTCAGATTTCAAAAGGCGAAAAAAAGTGGGGTACCTTGGAATCTTTTTCTTCAGTATTAGATAGGGGAAAAATGAGGAAGCCCAAAAGACGGCGGGGTTTTGGTGAAGTGTCAATTTTTTGCCGTCATTTATAATGACGGCATGGGCCATTAAAAAATATATATATATATATACATCCAATTTCTTAGGCAGAATGCTGAATTAAGTTATTTCTTCGGAAGACTTGTCATTATTCGTGTCCTCTGTCGCCCCCAAAAGAACTTCCCGATTGAATGACCGCAGTAAATAGCTTGTGCACGTGGTCAGTAATTATTGGGTTGTACGGCAGTAAAACAATGACGGCTCGGGACACTAGTCTTATAATAATCACCTAAAATGGGTTAACATATCAAAGAACCCAAAATCTTCGGCGGGCCGGATTAAAAACACCAGCGAGCCGTAGTTTGCCACCTCTGCACCACAAACTCGGCACGGAGGTGTTCCCACCCTGGATAAAAAAGAAAAAGAACAAAGCATCATCAGTAGGAGTATGAAAACTGAAGCAGGTAATGAGGACACTAAAGGCAGCTTTTCGAATGGCGTCCAGTCCCCAATGGATGAGGTCCGTATAAGAAAAAAAGACAAGAGTACCGATCCATCAATGCTCAATTCTGTCGTGGGAATATCCGTAAATGGGCCATTAAGGGCACCAAGTAAATTATGCCACGGAACAAAGAGTTAATGGCTACAACGGCCACATTTCAGAAAAAAAAAATAGCCTCAACTGGCAACACCAACGGAATTATGGAAGACGAAACCCATAGGCATACATCGCACCCTCCCCCTACCCTAGGAAAAGCTGCTCAACTTTTATGCCAACATATTAACATGACCCGTGCTGAACGCTTGACAAACAGGAGTTAGCATTCCGGAGTGACCGGTAACCTCTGAACAGCTAGTAGTTTACAAGAAATACGTGGGATGCAGCAACAGCCGGAAATTGCGGCAATGACAGCTCCACAGTGGCCCGTGCGTTTGTTCCCAGAAGGCATTTACTTCGCCGGCGCTGAGAATGCAAATCCGACACGCAAAGCAGGCATCGGGAGGTAGTATGCACGGCGGTGGAAGAAGCGCTGGGAAAAAAATGTTTCCCATCCAGACAGAATTTAAACTGGTGATCTGGAAGAAACGCGTGCAGTGCGTGTTTTTACTACAACGCCAATGACGGCGTTGGTTTTCGTGATGAAAGAAACACTAATTAACTGGCATTACTACGCACATATCAGGCATAGCTCGAGGAAGAGGTACCGGTACGGTCATTGTGGCGATGACTCTGTACATTATATCAAGTTTCATCATGAAAAGAACATAAAGTTCAGTAACGCTGGAAGCTTCACTAAGCTAACATTTGTAATCAAGACCTCAATGCACAGCAGCGCAGAGAGAGGAGGATGTACACCATGTGGGGGGCAACTGGCACAGTACCGATCTCGGCAATTTGGAATGCTTCACTTAGTAAAATTTCGGGCTAGAGGCACGAACGTGCTGTCCAAACAGAAATATTTTGAGCGACTTCTCCGATATTATTCTATACCGCCCCTGTAGATAAGTGAGTAGGTATGATTATCCGATAGGATGGGGGCCTAAACTCAGCTAAGTCCCAAAGTACCTATAGCTGCAAGAAGAGATGCACGGTGCTGTAGGAAATGAGAGGTATAGTCGAGTTGTCGTTACTCTACACACTGCGCCAGGTTTCATCACTAGAAAGCGCCAATTTCTACCACGGCGAACATTTTACTAGAAGCAAAATCTTTGCACGTGAGGCCCAAACCAGCAGCAAGAGAAGGAGCAGGTATACGGTGCTGGAGAAGGAGTGCGAGGAGGAGGTGGAGGTGGTGGGGCCCTAGGTCACCTTCAGGAGGGTTGAGCGTGCAGCGGCTGCAGCGCGGGGCACCTTACGCACGATACAGCTTTCCAAGGTCACCCAGACGCGAGGGGAACAACACTCGGCGCTCCATATGCAAGAGCGCGCGGTCCATGAGGCATCCAACGTCCATGGCAACAACAACGTGCCATGTTAGCCCGTGCAATATCAAGGGACTTTAGGGTGTATTTGCCGAGGTCAATTTATAAGAGCATTCAGCAAGGGGCAGAAGCGTTGGTATCTGGAGTATTGGGAACACGCGGGCTAGACGAGACGGCATGCGAAGGATGATTCATTTTACCCTATAACTAAACATATCCAGAAATTCGACTTATATTAACCAGGTTGTGTTAGCTACAAGGGTTCTCGGTACTGTTGTGTTACTACGGGAGAGAGAGAGAACCTCGGTAGTGAAGTAGCCCATTGGTAATAGAGCTAAGCCTATGATGCCGTACGTCCTAACTGCAAGACATTCAATACATTATTCCTACAAAAACCTATTTGATTGGGGCAGATTTGGGTTAATTACGAGTCTCGTTCACAGCAAACGCTAAGGCTACCATTATTGATCTCATTGTCCATATAGGTGCTCGCCGTTCAACTATTAACACTTTCTTTCATGTCGTTACATATAAGTGATACATATTACACTTCAGACAGCGTTAATTCTACGAGAGAGGGAAATTTATTAATGAAAGTCAAGGGCCAAGCCCTGCCTATTATTCACAAAATAGAACGGCCGGAGGGCGGAGACGGAATTAGAGCAGCAGATCTTAGACCAGCGAGGTGAGGATCAACAACATCGACAACACAGTAGCTCGGGGCAATGCCTATTTCTTCTCTACACCATTTATACCCCAGCATATAGTTTACAAAAATACAGTACATTACCCAAGTTGCGGCAAAGCAATAGTGGATTGTTTCGAGTCAGGAACTCACCTGGAACAAACGAGAAGAGAATACGTTATGGATGGTATATACCTTATAAATGATGAGAATATAGGGCAGACAATTGCAAGACAACTCTGGCAACTTGATGGATAAGAAAATACAAATGCATTGAAAGTAAAATAAATTCGGTATCAATAAAACAGCTAAAGCAAATCTTGAAATCATATTTGAACAAAATGCATAAAAATGAACGTTTCGGGCTTAAGTATTGCCCATCATCACTACGAAAATCTGTAAGAATATACACAAATAATTAAATGAAAGGAGAATACACAAATTGTCTAAGTCTGAATAAACACAGTTACAGCCGCTAAAAATCTAAATGAAAAATTCCCACAAAATACTAAAATTAAGTAATGATTTGCAATGGGTATGAACTCTGGGAATCGTTTAACTCTGGTTTTGATTTCGTAATACGCAAGGACTCTAAAATTCTAAGGTTGATAAAACTGTTTGCACTGCCTTTTATCATAAAACTGTCTTCCTTCACTACACTATTGCACTGTGCTGTATGGTCCCTAAACCTGGACTGAACAGGATGCGTTAAAATATTGCCAGTTCTCGGACTCCTTCCCATGTGATCATCCGCTCGCACACTCAAGGCACGGCTAGCGCAGCCTATGTACCTAGACGTACAGCGTACGCAACTCAGCTCATAAACAATACACGGGCGCAGACCACATGGGAGTTTCTCCTTGAACGGGAAAAATTGCCGATTTTAAAACTGTTGGTCAATATAAAACGAAAATCAATTTGCATATATTTGGAAGTTATAGACTGTTTTAATTCGTTTTTCAGTTTCTATGATTGGTGACCGAAGTAAGGGAATTCAATGTAAAAATGTTTCTTTGGCACATGCATGACAAGCTGGTTACTTTATTTCTTATCTAAGAACTTCCTACTACAAGAATTTACTAAAGGAAGGGGAAACCCGTTTGACCTAAAAAATTTTTCAAAAATTCTAACTCTAAATGGAAGGCAAGATAAGATGAAGTGACATTAAATGCCCTATGAATAAGGGTCATGATACTATTTACCTTAAATTTGTACATAGAAAAACTAAAAAAGTTGGTTCTTAATCCTGTGAATGAATCCTTGCGAAAAACGGAAGTGGAAAATTTATTGTTGGAAATGAATACATTTATATCGAAAAATGGCATCATCGACCTATTAACTTCATGCTCCACTGTAAACTTAATGTTATTGTGCTGCTGGTTAAGATACTGAAGAAACAAAGATGCATGGGTGTGATGCTTAAAAAGGATAAACGTATCATCAATATAACGTTGATAAAATACGGGACGAAATGCTTCAGGACAGTCTGCAAGCCATTTCTTTTCGTTGTGGCACATGAATATGTCTGCAAATGTGAGTCCGAGGGGCAGACCCATTCCTAGGCCCTCCACTTGCCGGTACAATTTACCGTCAAACAGAAAGAACGAATGCCACTAAACTAATGTTTGGACACTGAACGAAGATGAAAGTGTCTGCGAATAATCCTTCCTAGTACTTCAGATAACAGACAGGCTATAGAAAGAAAAAGGAATCAGAGATAGGCGAGTCTGTGATTCATGGTGTAGGCGCCAATTGCACAGAAATTAGTTAACGCTGCGGCTAAAACCCGAATTAATATTAAGTGGTTAATCATAGGAAAATGGAGTTCAAGTTGATCGAGATTAAACGGCATGTTGAGCTAGTACAAACAAGAGCAACGACGACGCTTTTACAAATGGAAATAGCATAGCAGTCAACACAGAGTATACACTACACATACTGCAGATAATTACAGAGTTGCGATAAAAAATAAAATGCATAAATTAATAGGAAACCTATGGAGGCAGGTAATGTTGTGGGTACGCGGGTAGCCACACGAGAATGAAGGGGCACGGCAGGCAGGCGGTCGGGCCAAGGCAGCAGGGTCGCGAAAAGCAACCTGTCCTGCAATAATTGATACTTGCTGTGAAAAATAAACTCATTTGATCGAATGGGCAACTTCAGAGCGCAGGAAAGTATTGGTAAGCGGCGCAAATAAAATATTAAAATAAAGAGGCATGAGATGGCGAAGAGTGTTACATGTGCTGGTCAAAGTACCGCCGCTTACAACAATAACGAGGCGATATCCAGCATTAAAATGATCTTCGTGCGTACAATATTTATGACAAGTTCCCAAAATCTGTTTGTATAATTGATGTCTCAACATGCAGCTACGTGAAATGGTATCTAAAGAGATAATAGGTATGTCGAGGGCTTAGAGCCAGATGTGGCTATGTCCATTTTTGGCGAAATCTAGTTCCATTCACCAAGTGGGTGCCCGTGAGGCATATTTATAGTGTCACGGGTGTCTATGCCATATATTTTGATGCCAAATGTCTTCCTAATGAAGAGATTCGGCATACACACCCGTGGCACTAAAAATATGCCTCATGGGCACTCTTTTGGTGAGGGGAACCCCATTTCACCAAAAATGGACATAGCCACTTCTGGCTCTAAGCCCTCGATTTACAGAAGTCTAATTAAAAATAAGTTCCGATTCCACACTTAATAGAGGTCAGCCTTTCAAGTGCTATAGGGGCCATTTCATTACTCCCGAGTAGTGCAATTCTTACGAAAATTACATTTAAATTAGGACGTTAGAAAAGTAGAGCAGTTGAGATTTAGAGCTGCTCGTATAATTACCGCGAACAGCGCACGGCAGCTGCAGCAGCCACTGACGACGATGGCGAAGTCAATCAAAAGCTAATCGGAGCGACATGCTGTTAGATCGAGTGAGCACACACACACACACACATACACAGACAACCTGTGAGGTGATTGTACGAGGCCCACAGGTGAGGTCAGACCCTCGCTCGCTGGCAGTAGCGCTGCTTTCACCGCAGTCGCAGTTACTTGTGCCTCATATATAGCTCCGTCTTGTGGCCTTACATGATACTCCACTGTGTCAATAGCGGCATCCGTGTGTCGGCTAAAGAGCCAAGTGTGTCAATAGATGTTACAGCAGCCACACGAGTGTGTCAATAGTTGTCTGGGGGCTAAGAGTCAAGGGTGGGTGATGATTGGATAGTACCAGCTGAGAGTCAAGGGTGGGTGATGATTGGATAGTACCAGCTGAGAGTCAAGGGTGGGTGATGATTGGATAGTACCAGCTGAGAGTCA
>LQNS02276883.1:21819622-21865041 GCA_001587735.2 Parhyale hawaiensis | reverse complement strand
AGGCGTCAAAAGATCAGAGAGGACGGTAAGACGACGGCACGCGGAACTGTTGCTATCAAAATTGACCAAAACGTGTACTGGTAAAATTGACCAAACCATGTACTGTACTGGTAAGGCGTGTGATGGAAGGAGGAGGCGCTGTGAATCCATGGAACGCCTCAGGGATAACTCTGGGAATCTCTGATCTATTAGCCAGATAATCTTTGTGATGACCGATGTACGCATGAGTTGAGCCTACAATGGTACCGGCGTTCATTGTTGTTTAACGATTCGAGGGACTAGGGCATAGCCCCCCCCCCAATACTTCCAAGGATTAGCTCTTTAATTCGATTGTATCTATGATACGCACGTGGAACCAGCCCCTTGGTTGCAAGAACGGGCACGATAATTTCAAAGTTGCTATGGAAAATACAACTGGAATACGTAACGAATAAATTAAATTTGCTTACAGACTGCGTGTTGAATATTCGTAAGACACGCAAAGAAGCTGTTGATGGCAACCAATTCGTAAGACAAGCAAAGAAGCTGTTGATGGCGACCAGTACGGGCAGGAGTGGACGGCCGAATAGCGTGTGGTCTATAACCAGCTAAGTAACACCTGTTTTTTTTTTTCGGAAAAGCAAAGACGATCTTGATGACGATCCAACGGATCAGGGGCCATCTAGTATGTTTTAACTTTGAACTATATGAAAGAAGGTTGATTGGTCTATAGATAGTCATGAAGTACTTAATGCCCCATGGAAAGCACCGTGCAGCAATATAGTTGAACGTCATTGTCTCAATGGTGCCTACCTACTGCCCGCTTTACTCTCTGTGACACAAACTATATCATTCGGGCCCACGTATCACTGTGGGCGCTTGTATCAAGCACATTGTGCATTGTAAGCTAGGGATAAATGCGATAGTCGATGGACCAGAACTGCTATTTCTGTTGTTACCTGTTACCGTACAAAATAATAAAATATTTTTCATCGACGTTTGATAACTGTCGTCCTACGAAATTTGGCTTTAAACGGTGACTGTCAGAGGGTTTGGTTTGGAATACTACTGTTTTGAGTACTATTTTCATGATCAAGATATTTTACAAGGTCGTGAGCCTTAGAACCAAACGATTCTAGTTTGGGTCCACTGACTTGATTGTAATTTGTCTGTAGAGGAAGTACATATTGTAACCACCACCATAAAGATTAACCCACAACAGCAGCATTCCATGCGTCTCAGTCTTCCGTGCTAGAGGTGCCATGTTCTAATGACAAGCCCGTCAAGAGATCTTCGTGGCATCCGGCGTGCTGAGTCGGCAATTGCTTGGTATGCGGAGCTGGGTGAGGACACCTGCCTGACAAGGAATAGGAGGCAAGTCGTGGAACCTTCCGTTTCGGGAGCCATAATTCTTAGCGACCTGTTGTCAGCTGCGGCTCTACTTACTCCTCTGGAGCCACTTGGCATAAATCTGCAGTATGAACCAGTGCGTGCGGGTTTCCCAGTGGAGGGTACAGTTAAAGTTGACTTTACCTTTACCTCTCCCCCCCCCCCAATACGCAGCTCGCTAAATATATCTTTTACGTAACTGTTCAAGTAGTTTGATGACGCAAAATGACAGCCCAGCATGAATAGGAGCACCTTTCAACTCTTCCCCCCCCCTTCCCTCCAAAAATAAGAACTTAGTTTTTAAAACACACAAAAAATGTAGCCAAACATTAAACTAGGCTTATGTACCATAGTATTGAGAATTACAAGGCAGGAAACGTATCCCAGAAAGGGCGTTAATCTTCGTTGAAACTGAATTTTTCATGCAATTATAGGACTTTTTCCAGTTTCCACTTGTCTGTGTCATCCTTTATTTTCAATAGTCTCGTTACAATATAATTATCGCTGATATCGCCTCTCGTACCCAGCACCGTATCTATATCTGCTACATAAAAGCCCATTGCAGTATGACGGTAACTCGAGTTTTCAATATCGATTCCGTAATTATTGGTAATATATTTATCACACGCGGGCGAAGCGAAGACTGGCGATACTGTTTTCGTTTACGGTTGTAGCCTATGTCTGTTTGTTCGGCTGTACACCCATAAGAGGCAGAAGGAGTTGAGCTATCATCACAATAGTTTTCAGGCAGTCAGGTGGGTGGACTGAGTTGTGAAAAATGTCGAAAAACTAGAATTAGCCGGCCANGAAGCGAAGAATGGCGATACTGGTTCCGTTTACGGTTGTAGCCTATGTCTGTTTGTTCGGCTGTACACCCATAAGAGGCAGAAGGAGTTGAGCTATCATCACAATAGTTTTCAGGCAGTCAGGTGGGTGGACTGAGTTGTGAAAAATATCGAAAAACTAGAATTAGCCCGCCATCAAAAACGACGGCATTGAATTTGTAAATCCTGACTCTCCCTTACCGGATGATGATCTTACGCCACGAGCCGTTCTAGTTTCTAATAACTAATATCCTACAGAAGTCCTATTGACATCCTCCTCCAAAGGCGCAAAAACACTTGAGTTGACGAGCGAGGAGGGCAGGCGATGGTGGTAGAAATAGCTGAAATCAAGCTCAGGCTGTCTCGCCCCCAAAGACGAGTCATTCTCATGTAAATACGGCAGGCCCTTCGTGCAAACAGTGAGGTGCCCTCAAGTCATATTTGCGAACGGGCTGGGCTCTACAATCCTCGTTGTTGCCGAGAAGTGCACTCAATTGGTTCTTAACATGGACTGATATGACGGCGAGCACAAATGAGCGCACAAACATCACTTTCAGCTGCACACGTGAGCACAACTTCATAACCACGCGCATGGTTAATGTGCAGCAGAACGTTTGTGAGATCTTAAGTCATAACGTCATGAGCAAGATGAAAAAAAAGAGGCGATCTAGTAACCAGCCTAACAAATAAGGGTTGCTAGCTACTGCAAGTGAAAGAACAGCGGAATCAATAACTGGGAGACAAGGAATAGCTCAATATTAGGGAAACGCAAAATGGCTGTTCGAACAGCCTCTTGTAGTGTATCACAACGTTTCAAGTGGGAGGAAATGGACGAGACATGTTGTATTGCAAGAAGAACGGGAAGTTCAACATACGGAAACTCACTTGGCATATGAAAAGAGGAAACTGATAAAGCAAATAAAACCAAAGGATCGCAAGGAAACTAGCGAGTTGGCGTTGCCTTCCTCGCAAAGAGGGTACCAGTGCAACGGTAAAAACTACCGTAGTCGGCCAAGGGATCGCAAGAACGAACATCGGCACAAGTTAGCATAGCCTTACACCAGGGCTACCACGGTAGGTGTAAGAACTGTTGTAGGTACCATTGGCAGGGGGGCCATAGGAACCACTCAAAATCAAGAGATCACCAAACAAGGCAGAGCCAAGTCGCCCGCCGCAGCCATGCACACATCTGCTCCATGCAGCCACATGACTCACGCGCTCTCTGTGTTGGAACGGTACTGCACTTCCATGCTGGACGGACACAACAACATTATGATAACAGGCAGCACTGCGCCTGGTATGGTACCAAGTTCCATGTGACTGCGACATGGCAGGCAAAAATATGCGAGAAGGGCGAATTTCTACAACAACACAGGGATGCAACAGCTTCTACCGACAATGTACATCACTACGTCGCTACAATGATGGGCACAGACAGATACAAGGTAACTAACATACATATCTACATATACCACCTAACGTATACAGATATATGCATATAGATTTTGAGACCTAAAAGCCAACGCAAGATATTTTTGCACTGCAAATGTCCTACGCAGGGTTTGCAAGCAGCAAAAATAGATAGGTTATTAAAAATCATACCGAACCAAATAAATTTAATGTGGTCGAGGTCACAAACAATCTACGGTGGCCCGCGCGCCTGCAGTAGGACAGTCCTGTTCTACATTGTAACTAAAAGTAGAGTCCCGACTGCACCAGTGCAGTAACCCTCACACACAAGACTTGTAATTCACTACACATACAGGGCAAGTGACCACGTATGGTTATTCCATAACGCTATTCGTACGAGAGCGGTGTTTTGCAGCCAGAAAAAAGGCTGCGTGCGACATGGAACACTACAGTGGTGGAGAATAGTCAAAAATATTCCAGCGAATGAAAAAACCGTGTAAATTACAGTAAATATTACGGTATATGGGTTTGATATCTGAGCAATGAAAATAGAAACACAGCCACACTAATTCATAATTCACAACAAATTGTGCAAGTGGCGGGGTAGTATATAAAGTTCATAGCTGTGACACACCAGTAAGTTACCCCCGAAGGAGGACTTAATAATTGAGGGCGCAATTGCCCAAGGGCAGTAACCCTCGACCGATGTAATTAAGTTTGAAACGTACTAATCAGATATTTCGCGGAGGATTTATTTACTTATTAGCCATTTATTTATTGTCAACTTCCCATGAAAGGTCTCCTGTTGCGGTACACCTCACAGAGTAAGTTTAAGCTTTTTAGATAGTAAAATACATAAACCCATTCAAGCCTACAGCCCGTTTCTCCTAAGCATAGCACTACTTTTCTAATGCCTTCCAGAAAACGGACAGTATGCCTTATATATACTACTTCTTTCTTTTGTGTAGTAAAATACACAGTTGGCCAAACATGGCGTAAAACCATGTATTTAAATTATTTCTCAGCATTAAATAAGGCATTTGGCACTCGATGTTGAAATAAAACCTGTTGAGAGCTTAAATAGCGTAGCAACCTTCACAAGTCACAGCAAATGCTCCACAAAACTATAAGGTCTAAAATATTTGTGGCTGCAGGGGGCCGGTCGACCGCACGCCTTCACACGCTCGCCGAAGGACTAATATGGCACAAGTGCAGTAACCTTTATAGCTTACAGCACACTCTGCACAGAACTAAGCGGCGGGGCAAAACAATTACGGTTACGACGGGCTTTCGGTCGCCCGCAGGACGACCAACCAACCATTCACAAAAAGAGAGTCAATGAGCCCATCGAGAAGAGGACGCGAAGGAAGACGACGCAAGCAATAAGGCAGCTGCTCACCAAACATGGCAAGGTCATACCGAGGGCACAAGAGCAGTATGCAACTTACACCTCCGCTTATCTCCGCAACCTGCCCTAAATTCCACAACTTCTGATAGCAACACCCACGCGTCGCAAATGAAAACAATAATACAAAAGAAATGTAGGCTGTGGAGTTTGAGTAAAAAAATAATAATAATAACACAAACGTCTAACCAATAGAACTCTGGCCGTCCCAGATGCAGTTTTATACGGATTGCTTGTCATGCATGGGGCGGTCAAGAACTCTGTTAGGGTAGCTACCTTACCCAGCCTGTGCTACCTCTCACTACAACGGTACTTTTTCTAATAGAAATACAATAGGAGAAGTAGTGCATGTAGCGATAAAGCGTAGCCCCGCTAATATAGGGTTAAGCCTTTCTTTCATGAATTAATCTGCTATTCTCGTGGGAGGAATAGCATTATGTGCAAAGTTATACAAAGACTACGCTATGAGAGAAAGAGTTAAGGTATAGGAGGTCCGATTCCGATTTCTGTGATCGATTAGTAGGTGGACGACTCCGGCTATATGCGGCAAGACCTGGATGAAGTTGTATTCAACTTTCCCTGAATTCCGTGATCGAATTTTCTGTCGCTTGCTTCATTAGAAGGCGCAGACTAGTCCCGAATCAGCTGTGCGTCACTACGGGACTAGGCACGTAATATAATCTACAGTTACAGCAAGTGGCTCAATCAGTAAAAGCCGGGTTTACATTAGCGATTTTTGTTGGCGCTATCTCCATAGAGCTAAGTCAACCAATTCGACTTAGCTGCAACTTGCGCATACCTAACGTGTTCAAAAAAGCTGCCACCGCCACAATTTTTACACTGTAGCAAGTCTCGCTGCGGTGGTACTCTCCCCACGCTTTTTATTAGCAGGGAGTTTAAATTGGCAAGGATTTCTATTTTAACATTTTTAGCGCGATGTTCACACACAAAGTGGAGTCACGGTCGCGGCAACGTAATCGGAATCGGATCAGTCAGCGGCCATCCGTTGACACCGTTGACGAAAATGGCCAGTGTGAACTCAGCTTAAGAATGACTAACATATTACCTATCCTCCTCTCTACTGCCTCGGAATGAGTTAATAAAATGAACCTATGAGCTGCAGATTTACCTATTCTTTGCGAAGTACGAGTCTATGAAAGAAAAAATGAGCCACAACTAGACTGGCACAAGATAAATTCCAGCCAGTGCACAGGGTAAACAAAGGCAGTAAAATGTAAATCGTTAAAAAAAAGGTTCACGACTTGTTTTAGCCTGAGTATAGTCTTCTAGTTGGTGGACATCAGTTGCCATCTGTCAATAAATTCACGCACACCTGCAAAATGGAAGAGGCAGCGCAGACAACACAAGTGTTGCCGAGCCAAGTCATGTGGACGATGAATGTACAGAAACAATTTCATTTTTCTCTTCAGCATTCATGAACCTCTCAGTGCAAAAGGCGAAATGCAATTTTTATTTGTATTTCCTAGTTTTCATTACGACGTAGGAAAATCTGTAACACTACACAAGTGTTTCTCTACCAAAGCTAATAACAACGAATGGTCAAGCTTGGGTGAGAAACAGTTCAAGACCTTGAGAATGTAAGCTTTGTAAATCCATTATAGAACATCTCGTCAAAGACCGCAGCAACACACGTACAGCCAGCAGCTCCTGACGTGCACAGAAGAAAGCTTCGATAAAGCGAATTCTCACTTGATGGCGTCAGTGCAACATTTCGCTTAGTGAAATTATACTCTTATGCGCGTTGCAGTTGAGTTCTTAAAAAACTATTTCTTTTAACCTACCTACGTAATACATACCAAGGAGAAATGATACGAAACGTTATGTATCATCATCCTTTGTACGTACGATATCTTTACAGTACAGACTACTCAGTTGTTATACGAGTTTTCAGAGAAAGAAGCCAAGCCCTGGCAAATAGTACCTCGACTTACTGTCAGCATAGCCAGAGGGTTAACTTGCATAAATTTGGATAAATAAGATATGCCTGCACAGATTACACCAGCGTTAATTTAAGCCTGCAACGATATTAGCACAATTAACAAACCATGATATTGCCAAGTGCACGGCAGTGTTGCGCAGGAAGAGCTAAAGGTACAAGCACCTCCGAGGTGTAGAATTCCTCTCCCAAAAATGAGCAGCTGCGGGATACACCCGCGTCAGCCTGCACCGAGGACGGCAGCTCGCGCCGGAGAGCATTTTTGCAGTCCCCTCCACGGGCAATTAGCCGCAGTAATTACAGCACTTCGCCTCCACCCTAAATGTCGATCCTTTGTACGACAGGAGATGCGTGTCTACATGGCCTACTGCATGGGTCCTGGCCTATTTCGGTATACCAAGCACGCCCTATCGCGGCGCGTCTGTAAACTGTCAACAGCGCTACCTACGCCATGGATACCGCATTGCTCAATTGTTGGCAACGGAGAGAACCAAGAAAATATGAAATATTTCCACTAGGAGTACTGTTTTAGTAGTGCCACATACATTAATAGTAATTTTTCAATAAACTGGTATGCAGCAGTCTTTGCTCTCATACAAAGATGGGTGGCGTGCACAGCGTTACCTGGACCTCATCCGAAGTATCATCAAAGGTAAGGTATACGGACGTAAGTGCGGCATGGCATTACTTCGGGAAGTCAGATTCTTAGAAGAGCAAGTAAGATATATGTCGTGCTAGCATCTCAACCCCTTTAACATACGAACCCCAAGTATTAAGCTCTCTTTATTCATTAACTATAAGACCGCTCCAGGGGTCTAGTGCATCCGTAACTCTGGTATAGGAGACTGCCGCCAAGTTTAGTTAACTGGGATGAGATGCATGAATATGCATATCATATTCGCTGGGCTGGTTGCGTGGGGGGTTGTCAACCTCATGGAGCTTCTCCGTTCCCATGTCGCCAGTTTAGTGTAATTTAATAATAATGGATCCACAGTGACACACAGGTGTTTCAGCAATATTCGGTATACCTACCGTAAGGGGTGAAAAGATGTGGACACTACTGCTCTTAATTGCGAAATCGCGAGAGTATCAGCGCATTAATCCGATATTACCTGGTGTCGCTCACAATACACTCGCATGCATCGAATAAATGACAAGATTTTACGACAGGGCAATATGAGAGACACGTCGAGAACGGGCCCAGTGCCACCGTGGCTGCGGTGAGATGACCCGATCACAACAACACGGGGGAGAGCCGTAGGTATGCCTCGAGATGAATATAACGGATGGCACAAACCAGCCCCACAGGGCATGTGCAACTGTAGAGACGCCCACACTTCTACCGCAGCCGCCGCGTTGTGTTTGTTCAACGGACTAGTTCACAGCAACCACGGTCCAGGGGCAGCAAGCACGTCTTTCTTTACTCCTGACTTCAACCCGTTGAGGCAGGATGTAGATATATGACAACATTTTATACACTGAGCTCAATTGTGTAAATTTAATTGTTTATTCTAATTTTTATGATTTAATCTCATACTGTCGCGTAGCTCCGGAATTAAGCGTTCTAGCCTTTTGGGAACAAAAAATAATGCTCAAAGGACTTACCTACTTGAAAACTTCCATTTTCAAAGAAATACATGGATACAGTCGACGTGAGAGGGATAATGTCTCTCGTGGATAAATTGGAGATATTCGGTGAGGACGTACGCTATTAGCCTCGTGCGAAGAGGCGTAAGTCTATTCCCTAACAAACTTCTCAGCCATCTCAGAAGCTAAACGGAAAAGCAACTTTGAGGAAGGCCCAAAATTTTGTTTGGGCTAGAGCGCAACCCAATGCTGGGTATTACAGTAGCTAATTTGGGTCTCCTATGCTAAAGGCCCAGTCGTACAGCCGATACGTACGATTTACGCATGAATTCCGTAAAAATTTTGAGTCATGCGCGATGCACCGGTAGCCTACTGTGTGTAATTCATAAGTTTTTCGACGTGGGACATCAGGTTATGTTTGTGGATGTTCGTCACATGGAGTTTGTGCGTGATTCCAGGTTTTGAGCTGCTTAAAAATCGTGATCACGCTGAAGTACCTATGCTAATTGTGCGCCGTTTAAAGGTCATTCATGCGTCTTCAACGCAGTTTTGTCGCGGACAATGCGCGACATATGCGTGAACCGTTTTCGATCACGCACACCCCAAAATGGTCAATATCTCTACTGACAATCACGCACAAGTCAAGTTTATACGTGATCGGCTGTGTGACTGGGCTTTAACTGAATTCTGCCACGCCCCCAGGAACGATTTTGTTATTTTAGTTTTGGGCGGCCGAAAATTCTGCTGGGGTAGCCAATAGAGGGCGTCCATCAGACGAGGGAAAAACGGATGCGTCGTAGGTGAAGAAGAAAAAAAAATAGGAGAAGCACGGAGGATCGCAGAGACTAAAAGCATCAACTAAGAAATCACAGTTTCATAACTATCTCTACACTCAGTGACATATTGCAAACACATAGGTATTAGTTTGCGCTATTTTTAAGGTGTATAATTGTTATATCAAATGCTGTTATACTGAAGTCTGTCAAGAGCAAGCAGTCAACAGCCCCTGTCGGACAGAATCCAACGCTGGAGCGCAAAGAGCTAACGGTAGGTCACACCACAAACCTGAGCCGCAAAGCAAACAATTAAAACCTAAGAAGTTACATCAACTAGGGCTGCTGCAAGTCTGACACATGGCTGGTGGAGATTCCCGCAGCTATTACACATGTCATACTAATTAAAACTCTAAATAGAATTAAATTTTACAAGAGAAACTTCGATCTAGAAAAGACATTCCTAAACTTTCCAAATGGCACTCACTTGCCTGCAGGGGAGTTCGCAAGCCGCCTGATTAGGGGCGGTACCTACTTCCCAATTCCGGACACTATCGAAACAATGGGATGACAATGCAGGAAATGACTAGGTAGTCTTACATCAGAAATTTATTAAATTATGGAAATAGCGCTAATTATCTATTGTACAGCGACGAAGTCAAAGAGGGTACCTAGAATGGTACCAAGAAGCACTAAAGGGACAGTAGACTATTTGGGATATTCCTTTGATTTTGCTTTCTCCCTAGCTCCGCTCAACTGCAACTAGGTTACTGAATGTGCCATCGCTAATACCTACAATTTTCCACTCCCTACAGCAATGCCAGGTAAGTTATGCACGTAAACTGTGCATTCACTCGATGCTGTTGCCAACCATATATTAATCCTTACGAGCGCTTTCTTTCCTGCAGGTTATTGGGCGCCTGGAACAACCAGTTGCAGAAGAAAACATTCCCCGCAGCGCACTTAATCCTTTCTCTCATACAAGAGTCCTTTTCTTTCCCAACAGAAACGTTTCTGAGCATAAATTTAAAACTGAAGAGCCCTCCGCTATTTTTACACAACGGAACGACGCTATTCAACTGTGCAGAAAAGTCCGCATCTCTCCAATGATACTCAGGAAAGCTCCTAGCGGCCCAATGGAAGACGATCGTTAACGTGCCCATGGCCGTTTACAATACCTACTGATTACATTTCTTCCACTATTTTGTGCGTAAGCATAAATTATAATGCCTATGGTTTATGCCTCTATTGATCATCTGAAAAACCAAAATCAGGGTTGAAGAAACACCGTATCCTGATTAAATGTAACTAAATACATAGCGATGTGAATACTATATATAGGTAGCTACATAAGCGACCGTAGGCAGAAAAGGACTATAATATCACACGGTAAGTCTATCACCTCTCATACACGGCGCAGTAATTAGACGAACACACACACACAAAAATAGTTAAATATCACAATGAATTATGGCATTGTGCAAGCTACCGAACTCTCAGAACGTGCCACGATACACGTAACAAAACAATGTCGAGCATCGGCGCAGTGCACGGATGATATTTGAGCAATTCCTGTCCTTGTTAGGTGAAGCTCAAGATCTGAGTACGAACGAGTCTTATTTTATAAACAATAAAAAATCAGACCACCAACACCGCTAGCCAATATGTTGATCCAATATGATAAATTATCAACATTTAATGATATTTCCCAGAACACCGAGGCGTGGAACTCTAAGAAATATCAAAGCGTCTAACTACGGTATTTGCGGCAGTGTTAGCCATCAAACGGAATGAGGACCACACTGGGACATTATAAAACTGCTCTAATTATTGAACGAAAACACATAGGGTATACGCTCCATAAGTAAGCACTCCAAAGTCTAAACTAGTCAAATTAAGGGCATGTTCGCTTGGGCACCCAATTCTGTCTGAAATTTTGGACAGCTGAATCCTCGTTGGCTTAATTTTGGTGCCCAATGGAACGCGCCATATACATTCAATTAAATAAATGGAGTTAACTGAGCCTACTAAACTGGTTGCTGATCACATCAATCACAAACTAGAGTACTCTGAGAGCGCATACCTCCGCCAAGCAAGGCAACGGTTACGAAAAATTGCAATTGGTTCTGAGACTATGATTTTCTTAGTATCAACACCAAAATCTAATCATTTTTGCCCGTCGATAGTGTTAACAGCTCCAGTATTTTTTTTTTTTTTTAAGATCCGTTGATATTTTGAGTTATGCTGCTAACAAGCATTATAACAAACATGAGTCAAACACACAAACGAGCAAACCGATCTGCACCAGAATTTGATCATTTATGTCTTAACATTACTAACAACTCCTATAAATTTCATAAAGATCCATTCATTGTTTCTTGAGTTATTGTGCTAACAAGCAAATTGAAAAAAATGTGACAAACGAACGAACAAACAACCGGATCGTTACAAAACTTTGGTCATTTACTCTACACAATATTCCTAACGACTCAAGTAAATTTCATAAAAATCCATCAATAACTTTTTTGAGTTATAGCATAAAGAAAAATGAGGCAGACAAACAAACGGATGGACGGATCTTCACCAAAAGTTAATAATCTGTTCTTATTAACATCCCTAACGATCCCTGTAAATTTCATCAAAATCGGTTCATAACTATTTGAGTTATCTTGATGACAGACAGACAGAACGACAGACAGACAAACCAGACGAAAACAACCTCCTTGGTCGAGGTAAACATGAGTTGACAGGGCTATAAAAATACCAGAGGACCCACGATAGAACCCACTAATTATTTCATTTTCAAAGTACTTTCAAGTAAAAACAGTTGTCTCATATTCAAATGAAACGTCTAGCACGGTGCATAAACTGTTTGGTAACTGTTCCTTCTTGCAAGGCGCAGTTTGGGACATAACATTCATTTGTTCTTTTTACAGGTGAGCCACGATATTAGAGCAATAAACTAAAATTCAATATGGAACGTGCTAAGACCGTACGGATACAGAAGAAAAACATTTATTACGTAAGAAACTGCAAAAACATCTCCTTGCGCCGCCATTGCAAAAACTTTAGGTCGACATGTTAAGCGAGTCCAACGATTCTTGAATAATTGCTCCAGTCGTAAGCAAAGGTCTGATAAAGCGAAACGGAAAGTCACGACCTAACGACATATGAAGGAAGAAAGCGTCAATAGAATAAGTGTTGCAAAAAAAATAAAAGGCAGTGTGATAATTTCGGAAAACAGGCCTTCCCAATGTAAGAGTAAAATCCGCTGAGAAAAAGCCTCCATTGACAAAAAGGCACATGCAACTGAATGACTGTGCTCGTACAAACAAGAAACAGGACATTATTATTATTATATTCGGGAGTTTAAGTTTCCGTTTCCACAACAAAGGCGATATCACAGAGGAAGAAAGAGGGGACATATAGTACGACGGTAGAAACGAGGAACCCATGTACGAGGGTGTTCCCACACAGGATCAACGCGCATGGGAATAGCAAGTCGGGAAAAAAGAGGAAGAACAGATGGAAGAAAGATCAGTAGGAGTAAAAGATGGGAAGAAAGCAAAGTAGGCACGAAAGACAGACGTCCCGAAGCTTAGCTAATGGCTAAGGTAACCTACAGGGTCCCCCTGAGGGCGCTGCTCCCCATAACATAGGATGGGTGAACCTAAACAGGACATGTAATATATCTGGTTCATAAATGAGATCAGAGCTACCTTACATCGCATTTGATTGGTGGCCACAGGATGGGTTGAGATTAAGGAGAAATTGCATTGCCCTTTTCGTCGCCACCAAGGTTGAGGTGGAGTAATGTTGAGGGCAAGCATCATTAATGATGAAATTGCTGGCCCCTTCGTGGTTCGAGACAGAGCAAAAATCAATTCCGCATGTTATTGCCAGCTTATGAGTGAATTTTTTTTTTTTCCGCGGCTTGACAAGCAAACTTTGTTTCTTCGTAAAAAAAAGCTTGTGTTCATGCGTGATAATGCCCCTGCTCATTCCGAAAGAGCAACAAAGGAGTATTTATAGCTTCCATGGGATCTTAGGGATGAAAGGTTGATGGTGTGACCACCAATTCACTAGATTTGACTCCCACTGAAAATTTTTAGGACGTCATGAAAAGCAGTATCTACGCTGATATTGCGAAACAGGAATTGCGGTATGCCATACAAATTGCGGCGGGTCTGTGGATGCTAGAACAATGAAAAACTTTACTGATTCTGTGAATGAGCGCATAGGCTACCTGTTTCACATCCTACTGTGTAAAGAGCACCGTAGGCTACATTAAAAAATAACTTGTGTTTCATTGTAGTACAACAATTTTTTTCATTACATATATTCTTCGGCTTGCAAATTAATAGATTAGCTAGATCATAGGCCACACCATACAGTACGGTGTGGTCTATGGCTACATCAACAGTTTGTTTTTAATATCCTACTAGTGGCCCGGGCCGTCATTATAAATGACTGTACGAAATTAGCACCTCAGGAAAACCCCCACTATCTCCTGTGCTTATTACTGTTCAGCAGGCTTCTTTAATGAAAATTCAGAATTCCGCCTAAAAAAATGGATAGATATTGTAAGGCGTAGGTAAGTGACATCATCTTGGCGAGCCACAGCTCACATCGCATGGCTATTAACTTATAACCCTCCTCAACTGTCCAAGTACGGTAGCCATCGCATCTACCATTAGTGGGGGAACCCGTGCGTGGTGCGAGTATCAATTAGAGACGGTTCTGCTCACGCAGCGCTGCCTCCATCGTACATTCTCCGCCCATTAACCGTACAGTTCCCACGTGCATGATTATTTTGTCCGGCACCAGGCGCAACATATGATGAGCGACCGTCACCTATAGCACCGTCCCTGTGATTTAACTACTTGGGGCTGACCGACCGACCATATGGCTATATTAACTGACTTGTTCTAGTGATGGTTACTCTCTCTCTCTCTCTCTCTCTACAGTATTTCTAAATGCGAGGACCAAAGATTTCATTAATTGAAGATTCTAGTGTAAACAATAACCGTAGCGTTCTGATCCTTCAGAACAGTCAATCTCCACGGCGAGAAAATAATACAGGACCGTAGTGATCACCTTAGCTAGTTACGACAAACTACCTTCACCACTGAACGGATCACTAAAATCTGACTGAATAGAAAAGTGAAAATTCTTCGGTTTCCATTACCACGGCCATTATAGTATCCTGTAGATGTACGAGAGCCACAGGACCTAAAGATAACTGAACATTCAAGTCATCGAAGAAATTAACCAATGAGCTTCACGAATCCTCACGATGGAGGTTGTTGTCTACAGCGATCCCGATTACCGGTCCTATAAGAGATCTTTAAAGAAAGTTAAAATAACCCATCAACGCCTATTAAGATAAACCTTTCTTTCTGGTAGAAATAGCACTATTAACATGTCAAAAAAGGACAATGTGCGTTAATGCGTCAAAAGGTTTTGTCGATACCTAAGTTTCCCCTTTCTTTCAAAAATTATTTACTTCTCTCGTAGGAATAACACTATATGAAATGTAACATAGATGCATCGGCATGAAAGAATTATTAGGTATTATTGTATTCCGAAGTTGTAAGTCTTCGTTTCCACAACAAAGGCGATATCACGGAGGAAAAACGAAGGAATCTAGTATGACGATAAAGACATGGAACCCATGCACGAGGGTGTAGCCACACAGGATCAACGCGCAAGGGAACAGCTAGTCGGGAAAGAAGAGGAATAACAGATGGGAGATCAGTAGGAGTAGGAGATGGGAAGGAAGCGAAGTGGGCACGAAAGACAGACGTCACGCAGGCCTAGCTAATGGTTAAGATAACGCACAGAGTTCTCCTGGGGGCGCTGCTCCCCATAACAGCGGCATGAAAGAAAGGATAAGTTGACCACCTACACAAAATCTAACCAAATGCGTGGAAAGCAAGCAACAAGACGGTACAATCATCTTCAAAAAAGGCATCCCAAAACGTCACTTTCATTTAGCAAACCTAGCGGTAGTGCAGCATCAGGTCTAAAATAGTAGGTACTACAAAGCATAAAACTTACTCTAGAGGATATGCAGCACAGTCACAAATGCCTCAATAAAACTCAGCGACCATTATATCTAAAAAAAAAAAATCTACACAAATTCCTCGGCGAAACGGTACAAAGTACTATTGTGGTGCAAAAACAGTCCAACGCAAAACAAATAAAAAAACAACGCACTGCTTTGATTCAGACAGCAAATGTCCGCGGACAGCAGTTTGGCCAACGGCTTCTACCATCACGTATACAAATGGTACGAATTCCTATAATGAACAATTTTAACCTTAAGATTAGAGCATCGCTCATACATGACACAACCTAGTTTTGTTTTTCATATTATGTAAGACGAGTTTCAAAACTAAGCGGAGGAAATCTACAGCACAGTAGTAGATAGCAAATATACTGGATCCAACGCCGCATTCCGCGCGAAGATAAGGAATCACGGTTCTGAGAAATCTTATAAACTTGACGAATATGCTTGCGCAATCTAACGTCTACATCCCCATAGCAACGTATCTCACAAGACAGTTCTAAATATTTCGACCATGACAAACTCAGCTCTCGGGCCTGCTTCGTTAAGCTAATTTGAAAAAAATTCACATTGGTCGTAAGGACTTACGTGAATAAATGAACGAAAATTGTTATATGTTTAAACTGGATTCTGAGAAATGCCGTTGTAAACTCTTACACAACAAAATAAGGCGCTCCTTCTGAAGTTGAAAACTGATAACGACATAGATTCCATCGGTCGACAGGCATTTGAAGGTTTCCCCAGGTGCCATCCATTTACGGTTTCTCCTAAAATCCAATATTCCTAGGCACTAGCACTCTTTTCAACGTGACCGACCGGCCCCTTTACAGCGGTCAAGGATTAACGCGGCAAATTAATCATCGTAACGCACATAGGTAGTCATCCATGTGCCAAGCAATGGAGCGGCAATATGCGCATATGTTGAGACGCAGGGAGGCAGCATACGCCAGGCCGTCCAAGGGGGCCCCACAACGTCCTTCCAGCCTTGGCATCAACACACACGGAAGCGTTGCAGTTGCTGCTAAGCCCTACGCCTGTTTGCTACGCACGCTGCAGGCTGTAGTGTTTGCACAAGTACTACGGCCGTGTTGTCGTGCCCATAGTAACGAAGCATTGCGAATTGTACAACAATGCCACACTGTTGGGGGCCCACAGTAACAAAGGCTGAAGTATAGCATATCCATAGAGAGGAAGAACAATTTACAATTTAATGTCGTACTACTATGCCCACAATCATCGAGGATACACAATTTGCACATATACTGTAATGCGCAGTTTCCATCCATAGAAACAAGAGCATGCACACGTATTATCGCACGACTGCGACTACAGTAATAAATAGCACGCGATTTACAATTTCATTCAGACAAGAAAGGGTAGGTACAAGGAGTACGGTACCTAGCTGACAATGCGCTACAGTTACACCTGGTCCGACACGCTTTTGAAGGGCGATCTCGAATATTTGACGGAGATGGTAAAGGATTAACCCTTTACGGGGCAAGTGGCTATATATGGCATTCTTCATAATGCTATCCGCACCAAGACGTTTTTCAGCCGCTTGTTGAAGGATTAAAGGATGAGGTGACAACGACCGAAAACGCAACACGGAACCGCGCACCAACGTTACAGTTAGAGCTCGTCGGTAACGCACTTATGATGGGCGATCAGTATGCTGTGGAGGTGACAACACCAACGCCAGACGAGCTCAAGTTAATTGAAATTCAAAAGGCATCAAGGCAAGAAGGTCCGCGGGCAGTTGCGTGCTGCCTTTGTCCCAAGAGCAGAACAGGCGCCTGCATGAAATTGTTCCTTCGTACCACTGCAGTACCTACAGTAGAAGCTTTCCAGTAGTTGTTACCACACTTCACATTTAATGAAATAAGTTAAACGATATTTCAAGTTATTTTCAACTTGAGGTTTTCACCGTCATTGACAAAATACATCCGATGAAGCGGACTGCATGCTCGTAATTATGTTGTAGTCCAGGCTCTAGGGGGTGTCTGTGTACATTTCTCTTTGACGGCTCTACCATGTATTTTCCTAGTCCATATGATGAGGACATTAGAAAAAGTTGGGTAGAACTTTCGCATCTGGTACATTTTTGAGGGGGGTGCGTGGGGGAGCACAAAATAATCAATTGGAAACTGATTGTTCTGAAACTTGCTCAGGATATGTATTTTTGAAAAAGAAACACATTTCGCTCATACAACTTTTTCGATTTAGGTCTTAGTTTTTGAGATAACGGGGTTTATATATAAATATATATCTATATTTTGAAAAATGCAAACGAATAGAACTCGATGAGCTTTCATGCTAGAATAAAACCAATGAGCTCTGGAATCCTTGAAACATTCCTAACAAAACTATAGAGCTGGATTCTCCATTTTTACCCTCATAATATTTTCATCACATCTGAAAACCGAATCCCTTAATTGTTTTCTCTCTATATTTTAATTAGCGATCGCAAAGAAGTAGAAAATAGAGAATCCAGCTCGATAGTTGTGTTACGAATGTTTAAAGGATTCCAAAACTGTCATTGTTTTTATTCTACCATGAAAACTCATCGAGTTCTATTCGTTTGAAATTTACAAAATATATATATTCATATATAAACCCCGTTATCTCAAAAACTAAAGCCTAAATCGAAAAAGTTGTACGAGCAAAATGTGTTTCTTTTTTTAAAAATGCATATTCTGAGCAAGTTTCAGAACAATTAGTAAACAATTGATCATTTTGTGTCTCCCCACACACCCCCCTCAAAAATGTACCAGTAGCGAAAGTTCTACCCAACTTTTTTTAATGTCATCATATGGAATAGGAAAATACATGGTAGAGCTGTGGAAGAGAAATGTACACAGACACCTCCCTAGAGCCTGGACTTTTGTACATGAGCGAATCTCCACAACAGCAGGCAGTAGACGGACCAACAGACCCACCGCCATAGAGGAGCCGGGACTCACACCAAGATCCTCTATAAACAATAGCCGTTATGTCAACGCCATTTAGGTATGTGAACAATAGAAAAAAGAGAAAAAAAAAAAAACTCAGTCAAGTAGGAGAGCATTGAAAACACGACTAGTTGCAGTAGACTCGCGGGGACACGGACACAGTAAGTTAGGTGAGATATGATAGATAATGGATTGGGGTGGCCGCTAAAAACGTGGCCGTTAAGAGTTGGCGAGTCTTGAAGGAGAAACTCGTATGTGTGGAGGGTGTTGCTCCTATCGCTTGTCGATACGGTTTATGAATGAGTTTACCGATTCTACACTGAAAACTTCTGAGGAAGATCGTCAGCAAAATTTGGGTCTTTTTCTTCGGCAAACTATATCGCCTAGAATCGTTTTTAAACATTGTTCATCACCATGAACAGATTTCCTGTCAATAAGTGTAATACTGTCGGAAACATCCAAAACGTTCTATAATTACTACTGTCAGCACAACAGAATTAGTGTTTCACCACATGTATACCTTCGTAACAAAAAATATCAAATTATGGTAAAAACATATCTGAAATTAAAGAAGAAATTTCTACGTATTAAATATAGTGCGCACAGAATTATTGAAGCTATCAACAAGAATGGAGGGAGGCATGACTCGTTAGTCATTCCTGAGTCATTATTAGCCAATCCCACATTTTTGGCATGAATTCAAAAACGTTGACACTACACACTAATCCACTAAAATTCTCAGGCAACCAAAAGCATATTTAGATCAGTGAAAAACAAGCCTACGTAGCCCTGAAGTCCCCACAAATATCATAGGCCTCATACTGAAGAGCACAATGTCACGGGAACCCAGCAGGTGGCGAAAGATAATGCGGTAAGATAGCGTACTATTGAGTGCCGTGATACGGCGTACTGAATTGTTACGGATTCTCTATACGCTATTCCACAGATCCGTTTGGTAGCACTGCTGAGTCCCATGAGGGCCTAATGAAACAAGGTGTTCGTGTAAATAGCAGTAATTAAAGTATCGTTCACAGTACACCGGTCATTTTCGAGTTAACTTTGGACAAATGGTGCAGCATGACTTACTATTTGCAGGCAATTCATACAAAAGTTACAGGGCTTTAGAAACATTAAGCTACAGCCTACAGACATCTACAAGTTTCATGAACGGAAAATAAACATCAATATTTACTGAAATGAGCGATCTTGTTTGGCATACCATGGCACCTTCTGCCCGAGACATCGGCCTGATCGTCACTGAAGCCGTTGGAGATTTCGTAAAACAGCTCGACGCTATTCTCCTTCTAAAAAAAGTTAAAATTAAAAAATCAGAGTTTAAAGAACTCTCCTTTTATAGTAACCTTAAAGGAAATATCTTAACTAAATATCAAGATAGAAAACATTCGAGAGCTATTCGTGCCTAAATTAAACTCGGCTTGCAGTACATATATACAGGAATAAATGTAAACTACAAAGCCTCGGGCAAGTATCTGTGCAACAAACAAGGAAAAATATACCTTTTCGTAGTTGGCTACACTTTTTCTGCTTAGGTACGTACCTACCAAGTCACTACGTTCTACTAACACCTTTATTTTGGCAAGCTGTTGAGGTGATAGAACGGATGAATTTAAAGAAAATGGAAGAAATAAGAGAAGCGGGCAGTAATTGAGTCTCTCCATCTGAAAGGCATGTGCTCATTTGAAATCCACTGCGTCTGCACCACATCGATACGGAACTCCAATGGAGACACGACATATATTTAGATAACTGATGGCTGCCCCATACTCAAATTTCCACAAATTCATTTCCTTATCTTTAACCCATGGTAGCAGCCGACCTTGCGCTCTGCACAGTTGTGCTGAGGGTGCCGGGGATTCAGACTAGTGCTGCCGGGAACAATCTCTAGACCAGTGAGCGATCTTTATCATTGCGTTCGGTTGAATCAGCAAAATCTGCCGCACGAACCAGTGCGTGTGAGTTTCCCAGTGGAGGCTGCATGGAGGGTGCAGTCAGAGTTGATTTTATCTTCTCTCATAGCGTGGCCTACATACAATATTTCAAGTAGTGCTATTTCTTCGAGAAAGGCAGATAGGTTCGTGAGAGAACCCCCGCCAAAACACAACTGAGTGAGAACCTGCACACTCGGTACGTAAGGTTAATAGTATCAGGCCAGGAGGGCAGGATCCGGCTTGTCTCACAGATACATTCAGTCACTTCTCGGAAGATGAGAAGGATACTGTTTCAATTTACAGGTGATCCCGTTAGTTGCAGCTATTTTCGGAGTTGAATTTCCAAACACTAATGTCAAAACGAAGTTGTTGGCATGACTGTAATATTTGTATAGCGTTGCTATTCGGCTATTATACATCGCAGAATGGGAGGGAGTTTCAGTACGCACGGGCGACTTGATGTTTCTGTTTCATGTGCCTCCATGGAATAAAGATAGTAACACCAGAAAACTTACATCACTTTGGTAGAGGTAGCACGTCATCCGAAAACTTGCATCAGAGTTCAAGCAGATATCATACGTGATACGAAGCAGTGAAAGGTCAAATATGGAGTCATTCGCACAGTTATGTGCTTGTCACTGAGTCCCTGACCCATGTAAGGAATGTATATGCAATTACAGTGATAGTTCATACATGTAACCCCTCACCAGGGGTACTATGGTACAAACCCTTCTCAACGCATGTAGGCTAGCAGGTCATCAACTCTTCCGTGCACCATTGATCAAAATGTAAAATCACAATGCTAATTGAAAGTTCAAATGTGTTATGTAACAGGCACATGAACAATGACTTGAAATATAAGCACATCATGAAATGTTTAGACCAAGTAGCCAAACATGTGTTGCGGCACGTCATCCTTTGTTTAACTGACTTTATCATGACGACGTCAACAGTAGAGACCAACAGGACCAATTTAAACTTGAATCAGCAGCATCACATTGCAACTATAGGAATACCTAACGGTTTACAGCTAATTATTTCGGCTGACAACTAGCCAGGTCAGCTGAGAGAGAAAAAGAAAAAGCTTTCGAGAAGAAGCAATTTCACAACAGAATCAGGAAAAGAAGAGAGAGAAAGCGATAAGAAGAAACTGTGGAAGTCGGGAAAGGGAGCACACACCGCAAGGAATGTACAGGCGATAATGGTATGTGGAGCAATAGCCCCCTCAGGGATGAAACATACACGGCGTTAATCGCGACTGTAACTGTAGCGCGATAGGATGAAGAGTCGGCGCCTGCAGGTGTGGGGCAAATAATTACAGCGAATGTGGCAACATGCAAAAAAGCGCCAGCGACGGTACAGAAAAAGACGTAAATGATGATATTTTTTATAAGCGTGTTGAAAGAGTGTTCGTAGCTAGTCAAGTATTCGCGCGTAAACTAATGAAGCAGAAACGCGGCTCAACAACCTACTTTGTCCATGTACAAACATCCAAACACTAATCAAAAGAGCTAAAACAATTTCACTGGCTACTAGTGGTGCTATCAAAAATTTTAGAGAAAGAAACAGTAAAGTACTGTTAAAAATTTAAAGATGACATGGACCGGAAGTGGTGATACCGTCGGTAGCGAAAGCGTTACCTATAAATATATTCATGCTATTAGAAGCTCAGGGGTATCACGAGAAATCTATTGCAAACTCACAAACGAGGAAAAGGATACACTAGACACTGCGTAAAAGAAACAAATCACCTAACCGATATCTCTGTGTTAGGGACTCAGCAGCACAAGCAACCATACCTTATATACTTAGGCATTTACTTATCAAGATACAGTAACAAGCCTGTAAATCCCGGCCCTTATAGTGTATCTCAACAGTTACCACATCTAAGTTCATATGTGATAGCCCACACAGCATGCAACGAACTCTCTCATTGGCGGGGAACACAGGGGCTTGTACATAAAATTTCACAGCTATGTTACAAGCGCGGGGTTCACGGGTCGTATTTCTCTCGGAATGTGCACGAAGATCTTGTAAGTTAAAAGGCGGTATATCCTAAACTGCTGTGATGCTAGAAAACTGAGGACCTGATGTGCAGGTTCGCCTTCAGGTGTCGGAAGCCACGCACCTTTGCAAAGATAACGGAGCCCTGACCGCTTGCGCTGTGGCCTGACCGGCCCATGCACGGCGCAGAGCTGCACTCGCCGTACAGCTGTTTGGTACGTACCGGTCGTGTCAACGATCCGGTGTCATTACGCTAGAGTAGAAGAACTGGTGTAGTTGAAGCATATGATGCAAGGAACCAGTACTGCTGCTCTAAACTATCGTAACTAGTAAAACAAAGCAATAAAAACTGGCGTTTTATTAACATGCATTTGATGTACATGTATCAGAGGTGCGTGATATTCAGCCACTGTATGAATTGGAACGAAAACGCGGTTAGAATAAGGAAGTTATGCTGGAGCTTCGATGACAAAATTAAATGCAACATTAGGTTAATAAAACATCGGTAAGTAGCTACTTTTTATACACGATGTCTCAAATAAGTACTACTGCCACGAGAACCGAATGTTGTAGTGCCGTGAGATAAGCATCGACTCAAGATAGAATCGATCCTCAACTTTCATCTCAGTACACGGAACGGACTTACTGGTAAGTCCAGTATTAGTAGAAGTTTTACTATAGGTGCTTCAGTGGCACACTGCTTATATCGCGCCGTACTGGTAAGTCCAATATGTAACATGTTTCCTGAGCACAAGGAGCAGTTACTGCCGTCGGTAACACCGCAACCACAAGAAGGAGGCTAACTAATACCCGAGCAACAATGGAGATGGGCATCACGTGGGTCCGATATGGGAAGGCCCATGCATATTATTCATACGGGGTAGCGTTGGGGTACCCATGTGGGAAACACCATACGATGCCCATATGGGAAGCCCCACTGGTACCCACCTGGGTATGAGGTATGTTTACCCAACAAAGCTCATATGAGGGATGCAGCTGGGAAACCCACTTTTTGCCCATGTGGAAAACACAACTCATTTTCCACGATGGGAAAGACCACATGGGCCCCAGATGGTAAAGTCAAGGTAGAGCCCAGTTTGTATTATCTCAGTCAGAGCCCAGATTATGCCCATTTGTGCCTAGTAGTTGCCCATATCCCACCTGGCGCCCATGTGGGGCCCACGAGCCATAGTTGCTCAGGTAAGCACGCTTCCATAATGCGCAGAACCGACGCTATCCGACACAGACGGCACCATTACTGCTATCGATAATACAGGAACCACAAAAAGTAGGGGAAGTAAACCAGTACCGAGCACGGAACCGCCGGCACTCAACAGCAGCGAGGTCACCGCACACAGACAATAGAAGGGCACACATCAATCTGTACGAAACGTAAGAAATCTAAATGGCAAACTGGACACCACAGCACACCGCCACCCTTGGTAGTTGCCAAGGCAAGTTCTAAATACGGACTTGGAATGTAATTCCTCGTAACTCGATGACAAAAGACAATTAACAGTGAGTACTGCGTGGCCTCATTACCAGACTACGAAGGTAATATCAGTGCACCGGAGGACAAAGGGTAATTAACAGTTGGCAACGTCTTCATTACTAGACCANGCCGATGTGATGTAAATTTGCTACGTGCGGTCACAGCTATGTTTTATTTCAGTCCTATTGAGTCCTCCCGTTGCATTCTTTGCTTCCTGGGCCTGATCGTCACTGAAGCCGTTGGAGATTTCGTCAAACAGCTCGACGCTCTTCTTCTTCTAAGAAAAGTTGAAATTCAAAAATCAGAGTTTAAAGAACTCTCCTTTTATACTAACCTTAAAGGACATATCGTAACTAAATATCAAGACAGAAAACATTCGAGAGCTATTCGTGCCTAAATTAACCTCGTCTTGCAGTACATATATACAGGAAAAAATGTAAACTACAGAGCCTCGGGCAAGTATCTGTGAAACAAACAAGGAAAAATATACCTTCGTAGTTGGCTACACTTTTTCTGCTTAGGTAGGTACCAAGTCATAAGTTCTACTAACACCTTTATTTTGGCAAGCTGTTGAGGTGATAGAACGGATGAATTTAAAGAAATGGAAGAAATAAGAGAAGCGGGCAGTAATTGAGTCTCTCCATCTGAAAGGCATGTGTTCATTTGAAATCCACTGCGTCTGCACCGCATCGATACGGAACTCCAATGGAGACACGACATATATTTAGATAACTGATGGCTGCCCCATACTCAAACTTCCACAAATTAATTTCCTTATCTTTAACCCATGGTAGCAGCCGACCTTGCGCTCTGCACAGTTGTGCTGAGGGTCCCGGGAATGATCTCTAGACCAGGTGAGCGATCTTTATCATGGCGTTCGGTTGAATCAGCAAAATCTGCCGCACGAACCAGTGCGTGTGGGTTCCCCAGTGGAGGCTGCATGTAGGGTGCAGTCAAGAGTTGATTTTATCTTCTCTCATAGCGTGGCCTACATACAATATTACAAGTAGTGCTATTTCTTCGAGAAAGGCAGATTGGCTCGTGAGAGAACCCCCGCCAAAACACAACTGCACGAGTAAGAACCTGCACACTCGGTACGTAAGGTTAATAGTATCAGGCCAGGAGGGCAGGAGCTGGCTTGTCTCACAGATATATTCAGTCACTTCTCGTAAGATGAGAAGGATACTGTTTCAATTTACAGGTGATCCCGTTAGTTGAAGCTATTTTCGGAGTTACATTTCCAAACACCAATGTCAAAACGACGTTGTTGGTATGACTGTAATATTCGTATAGCGTGCTATTCGGCTATTATATATCGCAGAATGGGTGGGAGTTTCAATACGCACGGGCAACTTGATGTTTCTCTTTCTTGTGCCTCCATGGAATAAAGATAGTAACACCAGAAAACTTACATCACTTTGGTACAATTAGCACGTCATCCGAAAACTTGCATCAGAGTTCAAGCAGATATCATACGTGATACAAAGCAGTGAAAGGTCAAATATGGAGTCATTCGCACAGTTATGTGCTTGTCACTGAGTCCCTGACCCATGTAAGGAATGTATATGCAATTACAGTGATAGTTCATACATGTAACCCCTCACCAGGGGTTACTATGGTACAAACCCTTCTCAACGCATGTAGGCTAGCAGGTCATCAACTCTTCCGTGCACCATTGATCAAAATGTAAAATCACAATGTTAATTGAAAGTTCAAATGTGTTATGTAACAGGCACATGAACAATGACTTGAAATATAAGCACATCATGAAATGTTTGGACCAAAGTAGCCAAACATGTGTTGTGGCACGTCATCCTTTGTTTAACAGACTTTATCATGACGGCGTCAACAGTAGAGACCAACAGGACCAATTTAAACTTGAATCAGCAGCATCACATTTCAACTATAGGAATACCTAACGGTTTACAGCTAATTATTTCGGCTGACAACTAGCCAGGTCGGCTGAGAGAGAAAAAGAAAAAGCTTTCGAGAAGAAGCAATTTCAGTGGAGAATCAGGAAAAGAAGAGAGAGAAAGCGATAAGAAGAAACTGTGGAAGTCAGGAAAGGGAGCACACACCGCGAGGAATGTACAGGCGATAATGGTATGTGGAGCAATAGCCCCCTCAGGGATGAAACATACAGGGCGTTAATCGCGACTGTAACTGTAGCGAGATAGGATGAAGAGTCGGCGCCTGCAGGTGTGGGGCAAATCATTACAGCGAATGTGGCAACATGCAAAAAAGCACCCGCGACGGTACAGAAAAAGACGTAAATGATGATATTTTTTATAAGCGTGTTGAAAGAGTGTCCGTAGCTAGTCAAGTATTCGCGCATAAACTAATGAAGCAGAAACGTGGCTCATCAACATACTTTGTCCATGTACAAACATCCAAACACTAATCAAAAGAGCTAAAACAATTTCACTGGCTACTAGTGGTGCTATCAAAAATTTTAGAGAAAGAAACAGTAAGCTCCTGTTAAAAATTTAAAGATGACATGGACCGGAAGTGGTGACGCCGTCGGTAGCGAAAGAGTTGCCTATAAATATATTGATGTTATTAGAAGCTCAGGGGTACTATAGTGTAGGCAGAATTGAGTTACAGAGTTAGGCTCATGTTTGCACAAGCCGATTGTATGTTCCAAGAGAACCAAGTTCAGGGGTATCACGAGAAATCTATAGCAAACTCACAAACGAGGGAAAGGATACAGTAGACACTGCGTAAAAGAAACAAATCACCTAACTGATATCTCTGTGTTAGGGACTCAGCAGCACAAGCAACCTGGTTACCATGCCTTATATACTTACGCATTTACTTATCAAGGTACAGAAACAAGCCTGTAAAGCCCGGCCCTTATAGTGTATCTAAACAGTTACCACTTGTAAGTTCATATATGGAACTCAAGTAACCCTTGGTGTGTGAAAGCCCACATCATGCAACGAACTCTCTCATTGGCGGGAACACAGGGGCTTGTACATAAAATTTCACAGCTATGTTACAAGCGCGGGGTTCACGGGTCGTATTGCTCTCGGAATGTGCACGAAGATCTTGTAAGTTAAAAGGCGGTATACCCTAAACCGCTGTGATGCTAGGAAACTGAGGACCTGATGTGCAGGTTCGCCTTCAGGTGTCGGAAGCCACGCACCTTTGCAAAGATAACGGAGCCCTGACCGCTTGCTCTGTGGCCTGACCGGCCCATGCACGGCGCAGAGCTGTACTCGCCGTACAGCTGTTTGGTACATACCGGTTGTGTCAACGATCCGGTGTCATTATGCAAAAGTAGAAGAACTGGTGTAGTTGAAGCATATGATGCAAGGAACCGGTACTGCTGCTCTAAACTATCGTGACTAGTAAGACAAAGCAATAAAAACAGGTGTTTATTAACATGCATTTGATGTACATGTACCAGAGGTGCGTGATATTCAGCCACTGTATTATGAATTGGAATAATTTAAATGTTAAATGTACGACGCAGTAAACGAAAACGCGGTTAGAATAAGGACGTGCGACGACAAAATTAGATGCAACATTAGGTTAATAAAACATCGCCAAGTACTTTTTATACACGATGTCTCCAATACTACTGTCACGAGAACAGAGTGTTGTAGTGCCGTGAGATAAGCATCGACTCAAGATAAAATCGATCCTCGACTTTCATCTCAGCACACGGAACGGACCTACTGGTAAGGTCAGTAGTAGTAATAGTAGTAGTAGTAGTAGTAGTAGTAGAAGTTTTACTAGCACTTCAGTGGCACTCTATTTATATCGCGCCGTAGTGGTAAATCCAATATGTAGCACGTTTCCCGAGCAAAAAGGGCAGTTACTGCCGTCAGTAACACCGCAACCACAAGAAAGAGGCTAACTAATACCCGAGCAACAATGGAGATGGGCATCACGTGGGTCCGATATGGGAAGGCCCATGATACAATTCATATGGGTTAGCGTTGGGGTACCCATGTGGCACCCATTTGGGAAACACCATACGATGCCCATATGGGAAGCCATGGTGCCCACCTGGGTATGAGGTATGTTTACCCACCAACGCTCGTAAGAGAGATACAGCTGGGAAACCCTCTTTTTACCCATGTAGAAAACACCACTCATTTCTCACGATGGGAAAGACCGCATGGACCCGAGATGGCAAAGTCAAGGTAGAGCCCAGTTTGGGTTTTCTCAGGTAGAGCCCAGTTTGGGTTTTCTCAGGTAGAGCCCAGTTTGGGTTTTCTCAGGTAGAACCCAGTTTGGGTTTTCTCAGGTAGAGCCTAGTTTGGGTTTTCTCAGGTAGAGCCCTGTTTGGGTTTTCTCAGCTAGAGCCCAGTTTGGGTTTTCTCAGGTAGAGCCTAGTTTGGGTTTTCTCAGGTAGAGCCCAGTTTGGGTTTTCTCAGGTAGAGCCTAGTTTGGGTTTTCTCAAGTAGAGCCCAGTTTGGGTTTTCTCAGTTAGAGCCCAGATTAGGCCCACTTGTGCCCAGCAGTTGCCCATATCCCATCTGGCGCCCATGTGGGGCCCACGAGCCATTGTTGCTCAGGTAAGCACGCTTCCACAATGCGCAGAACCAACGCAATCAGGCACAGACGGCGCCATTACTGCTATCGGTAATACAGGAACCACACAAAGTAGGCGAAGTACACCAGTACCAAGCACGGAACCGACGGCACTCAACAGCAGCGAGGTCACCGCACACAGACAATAGAAGGGCACACATCAATCTGCACGAAACGTAAGAAATCTAAATGGCAAACTGGACACCACAGCGCACCGCCACCCTTGGTAGTTGCTAAGGCAAGTTCTAAATACGGACTTGGAATGTAATTCCTCGTAACTCGAGGACAAAAGACAATTAACAGTGAGTACTGCGTGGCCTCATTACCAGACTACGAAGGTAATATCAGTGCACCGGAGGACAAAGGGTAATTAACAGTTGGCAACGTCTTCATTACTAGACCATGAATTTAAATTCATTGAATTGAAGGCCAAAAGGTAATTAGAACTGGGACACTGGCATCATTACTAGAGTAAGAATGGAACTCCTAAAAGGATAAGGTAATTTCCACGTAAAATAACTGGTATGTATTATGTTCTGACAAGTACACAACGGTAAGCTTCAAGTGTATATACATAAATAAGGCATTCACTTAATAATACATGTAGGCAAGTGTAGTACAACATAAAATGTTACAGTATTGTAGAGTGCAACAGAAATTACACTCGCCGTACTAGCTGCAGGTGCAAAATTGACGTACGCATTTAAGGCATTTGCTGTGCAGGTTAGTACAAATTTTGCGTTAGGGAAAACCTTCCTCGTGACACAAAATAAAACACTATTAGCCATTGACACTTTCTCTATTAATACGACACCGGGAATATTCTGAACAAGCAAAAAAAAAAACCGGGATACACTCTCGGCATATACCGTATACAAAACGAGCACTGTGCGTATCAGGCGTGTACAAATTTGTATAGATCTAGAAGTCAAAGAGAAACAAACTATTCACAAAATTACCATTACTCATCACAATGCTAGTCTGTAAGACAGCAAAGTCATTATACTCAATTTTTAATGTAAGCTGTAATATAATCTAGAACACCTCCTGCCTGTGGAGAAATAAATGTTAAATAAATAAAGAAATAAATAAATTCGCATGTCACCAAAATTTCAACCATCAAGCAAGCTCGCGATTCTAGGTAAGGTAGAGCCGTATGCCAAGAATGGTACGTCATTCCCGACAGACCAGCCAGTCACATCCTCTATTCCCGTTATCGGTCACCTGGAGGAGCAGCAGCACATTTCCGGCAGTGCGGATACCCGGAGCATTACGGCCGCAGGGCGGGGACGGTGAGGCGGTGCGCGGCCTACTGACACAGTTCCGCTGGCCTGCAGTGTCGGCGGCACAACCACGACATAAACACAACACAGGTGTGCCTCTTCCGACAACAGTTTTCTGCTTTCTTCTGAGACAACAAGCTAGTTTCCTACCGCGTACGTTGAGTGGAAACACCAAGAAGCAACGTCTACAAATAAAACAAGCTTATTTCGCAAACGTGGAAAAAGAAGGGAGACATGCACTGGGACTGGTCATTTCTCGAACGTTGAGAAAAAAAAAACTTACCATGAGTCTCCATTAGCAAAACAAGTTAGATATCTACCGCACACAGAAGAGACAGGATCCAAACAAAAAGCTAGATTTCAATCATCGACATAGAAAGCAGGCACGAAAGAGGACTGACTAAACAGAGAAGAAGCTATTCCTCTTAGAGCAAGTATAGGGGGGGGGGAGGGAAGACCCGACTACGATCGACTGTCAATAAACAAAACAAGCTAATTCATTAACGATGACAAGAGAAGAATTTCCCCGAGAAGGTCTTATTCATAGCAATTGTGGAAATTCTAGAGCCTGAGAGCAAATAGAAAGCTATAGGTCGAACCGATTGTACAAAAGCTGTTACGACCTGAAAGGTACTGGTCAGCACATGAAGCTATGCAGGTAAAGGTAACGTCAACTTGACCGCACTTTCTACTGGAAATCCCACGCTATACTTAGTAAATATTTCAAAACTGGATAACGAGATAGAAAAGAAGAGCGTGTTTTCTTTGACAGTCTGTAATTCACAACTATGAATCTAGCGGATGTGAATTTGCTGGTCTACAGCTGCCACAAGTAGCGCCTAAACAGCGCGCGCACACACCTCTGTATCATTCACTCTACAGCCAGCCCGCCAGCATTGTGTCATACAAGGGATAGGTACAAATATATCGCAGCATTGGTTCAGCATTTAAGGGAGCGTACTTACTCCAGAAATTTAGTACCAACAGGGAAGGGTATAAATATAAGTTAACAGCACGTCAGGATGCAGAAGACTTAGGAGAAAACAAACTGATCTAAAGGCTCATAAAGAATAAGGATGTAAAACGAGGACAACAGTTCACATTGCGAGAACAAACCGTTACTAAAGATAGCATTGTCTGTTACTTTTAGAAACAGAAGACCAGTGTGCAGGAACTACAAAAAAAAACCTCAACTATTCGAACATCAAACGAACAGGAAGGTTCAAGCATACAGAGAACAGGAACTACAAAAAATATGAACAACGATGCAAGAAGTTGTCAGAGGAAATTAACATTAGATCAAGATATCAAAGCGCTGCAATGCAACGATCGAATCGAGATTATGATGTGAATAAGTGACCATGGAGAACAGAAGACCACCACATATGGACATGCATTTGCATGAGCACACAAGAGCACATGCACCTGCAGTGCCAAAACGGACACACCCACACACGGGGAGCATGACTGGCTACAGGCATACCCACTGCATGGTCAGGTAGGTAACTCAGACGCTCTGAGCTAACTTCGCCATTGTAGGTATGTCTTACTATTATACGCAAGTATACTTTAGGTGATTACGGAACATATCAAACGGTTCTACAACGGGGTTGGTTAGAGACAGTCTTTTGGTTACTGAATCATAGTGTTCACAGTTTCGGAATTGGTACAATGACGGGCGGGTGTTACCCAACTTGTGACTGGTATTGTTCTACTAGGAAGAGGCGAATATTATCAGAATAAAACTCTCAAAGCTTTTAGCTGCAACAGTGTATGCAGGACTCAAGAGTATAGCCACTGAAATTCCTGGGAAAAACTGACATTTAAGTACTACCTTAGTTTACCAAGCCCGCATCTTCTCAGAACATTGGCGCTGATTCTGTAATCTCAACCTCACCGTCTAGTTCCGACCGCAATTTCTCATTAAAAATATAACCAAGCGGGCATTACGTTTACCAGGTGCAGAGAATAGCCAACACGACAGTAAATACTCGTACAAATGCACAGCAATAGCCATAGTTTCTATTCAACGTTAGACGTACAGCAACCAACTGCGGTAGAGCTCTTATAGCATGCAGTAACTTTCAGTGGCGAAACTGAATGGGTTTTGAACTGCTAGCAAAGCGCTTACACATTTGACCTTGTTTGCTGATATGACCATGTAGCAGGAGATAAATCTATAGCAACACAACACTCCTGATCCACTCAGTGGTGCGAAGATCACTACCTACCACGCGTTGAAATCTCGGTATAGGTACAAGATAACATATTTGCTATCAATGTATCATTACTAGTATCATATTATTAGTACGCTCTGATTGAATTTTTTGTAAGAGCAACAAGCACTTTCCCCTCCTATATCGTTCAATAATTAGTTACTTCTATGAAGTGTGAAAACACAAGAAATCTAGCAAAGCTTGACGGGTGCTAGGCACAACAGAGATCCAGAATTTTCAGATACACGGTAGCAGAGCAAAGGAACGTATAAATCTCAGTGTAAAAATAATCCATCACACCGAGCTGGGACAAGGGGTCTAAAATATTAATTGCAAACGAAACTCATACCGACACTTTAGCAGCATGCCAAGCAATGATGCCTGAAGAACTGTAAATAAAAATTGAGCTACACAGCAAACACTTGTAAACTCATTGATAGAGGCAATAGTTCCACATGCAACGATGACGGGGCAAACCAGCAATGACCAATCCAGGAACAACGAAGAGAATACAGACCGTAGAAAGAGATTCGGGCTTTACTTCCCCTGGCCACGAAAACGACGGACTTATATATAAGACAAACTAAGACTGGCACTGGGCTCCAAAGAACGATGTCTTTTGTGAGAAACTGCTAAATACAGTACTACCAGCAGCATGTAGCTGTACCGAGTATTACCTGATTTTTTATCTGAAGTGGTAAGTACAGTACGTCAGCACAGTAACTCGATGTTAAGCAGAGCGGCGAGGATGCAGAGTACCAGTGAAAGGTTACAGAGAGCGAGAGACGTGGAAGAAACTAGGTAGCTACCTAGATGTAGCACAAAAGTAGAGTACCAGAGAAGGGTTAGTAGAGACGTGATAAAAACTAGGTACCTAGGTGTAGCACAAAAGTAGAGTACCAGTGAAGGGCTAGTAGAGACGTGGAAAAAACTAGGTACCTATGTGTAGCACAAAAGTAGAGTACCAGTGAAGGGTTACAGCGAGCAGTGAGACTGCTATGGAGAGACGAGGTACCTACGGATTGCTTCACACATCACAAGGCCACCACCACCACCACCACACACTGCACGCCCCCGCAAGAGGGGCGGACGGGAGAGCGCAGCACGGAGCAGCAATGATCTTCTGCAGTTAAATGAACTGAACCGCGCTTGCGTCAGAGCACTGCTGGAGTCAACGCTTTCACGCCTGTGTACGGGGGGGGGGGCTCCGTGGCTTAGTTAAGGGCTTTAGGGGTTGCGAAGGGACTAGGTATGGTGCTGTTGTAGGACTACAGTGATGCCAAGATGCCGTAAGACTCCAGTTCTACCAAAGGAGCGCGGTGCCCTAGGGTCTCCAAATGGGCCTTAGAGCTGCAATGGAACCACGGTGTTTCTGCGGGACTACAGTGTTATCCAAGGACCGTGGCGTGGGCCCAAACGGGTTTAAAGGTTGCGACGGGGCCATGGTGTTGCTTTAAAACAACAGTACTATTGAAAGGTAACTGTTGTGTAGGATTCAAACAACATATACTAAAGCTTGGACCCTTAACGGATGGATGCGGCAAGTGGGTATTGGTTTAAATACACTCTTCCGATGAAAATTGATGCATAACCCGGCACTGCTCAACGAACAATTAGAGCTGCCGCAAAAACTAAAACATCAATACAGCTACTGGGGGCCGGCGCCGCCTCGGCACCAAATGTATCTAGGGTGTCGGCACTGTACAGCAGCTAACGTAGGAAAGCACTAGGCGACTTGCATGTGGACCCTGAGAACTAACCTGCCGGCGAAGCATTACTGCCGTGAGGAAAGAGTGCCACAGCACAGCTTTTGCCAGCTGTTGCGACAGAACAACAGGAAATTACAGACACATAAACCGAGCAGCGCTACGTGAACTTAAGAAGGCAATTTTTACATAGGCCACCACAAGGCAAGAACAATAAAAGACTAAGCGGTTAGGGCTCTAAAAGCACGAATAAAAAAAAAAAAACAGCAAACCGTGTAATAAACGGATCATGGAGGCACATCAACAGATGTTTATACTTCGAGCAAAAAAATGTTGCTGTACGCAACAATAACACTGACTTTGCAGAACAAGTAGCAGAAAAGAAAACATAGAACATCTAAACACTAAAACAAAAGAAGCGACGAGGTCTCACACAGCTCATGGTAGCACAAGGCAAACAGAGTTTAACAGACCCGGTGGACAACAAATGCTGATGCAAAATACGCCAAATTAATTGGCCAAAAGCTTTGTTCGGTTTCATTGTACAATGTAAAACCCAAATAAAATCGGTATCGCTGTTATCTGGCTTAACTTAATTTTCGCGTTAATCAAGTGACTGACGGGTGCGTATACAGGATAAAGAAAAATGACTGGTGTGAGCCCTTTCTCCGCCAAAAAGGAAATAGATTGACGATAGGTAGCCTAGTTATTACTTCCTGAAGTAGATTAACGCTTTTGCCAGGATTTGTGTGTCATGGGAACATAACTTGAAAAAAAATGGACGGATCTTCATGAAAATTACAGGACGTGTTAAGAATGTCACGAAAAACAGACCATTATATTTTGGCGGTGAACCGTCTGTCTGTTTGTCCGTCTGCTATTCAGTATTTTAGCAAAGGGTTGCTAGGCAGAGGTTTGCGCACTCAAAGTGCAGCCTTAGTTCGTACTTGCAATTAAGTGTCTCACTAACACCAAACGACAGTTTGGGACACTCCAATGTAATAAATTCCGTTTTGTCATCAGAATAAGCGGAGCAGCGGCGGCAGACACATGCAGGGACCCTCAGGAGGACGACGCCTGCAGTAGCGGTGAATGTAAGGTTGGCTCGGGAGGCGACGACGACAACCATCGCAAGCACGAGCGAGTGTGCACACACACACACACACACCCATACGTACACTTTCCAAACTCGCGCTCCCACAGCGACACGCTATACTGAGACCGAGGTGAGGGTGGCACATGGAGCAGCGAACCACGCATGGTTCGGGTGCACGGTTGTAGAGTCCGACACTTCTGGGGTCCAAGGAGTCGAAGTCCGAAACTGACTGGACCCTGGAGACGGACTATAGGTACCAATCTGACTCTGCAACCCCGATGGAGAGCAAAAGTCTTTCGACCAGCAGTATCGTTCTCATGATATTAGCGTACTGATTTTCTTCTACAACGACCAGCGTACAATAGAAATCTTATAAATCAAATCACTATTAGAAATTCAAAGGCCAGCATCCAATGTATAATGGGATCGTACAATTTTGTATAAATTATCGATTGGGATGATGCTATTCCTGATAGAAAAATTTAATATTCTATAGGAATACCGTAGGCATTTACGGGAGACCTGGAAGATGCAGCACATAACCATATCGGATATCACCTGAAAATGCCAGCTTGGGTAGAGTCCAGCCTTTCACCCACAACACGAACTGAGATCCAAAGAGAGTAGTTCTAGTAGGGACATGTAGTATGTCAGGTGAGACGAAGGATCGCGTGCATAGCAACAGCAAACAGAGAAGCAGGAGGAAGAAGGGCTGACCAGCAAGAAAATTACATTAGTTAACACAGTTTTTTATTTCTCAACAAAGACTGTCTAACTGCATTTACTTTTCATAAAAATAAATTACAATAAAATACGATCACTATCATAGAAGTAATCCCTCACTCAATATCTATGGAACAATAGTTGTTTGATTACCTGCAAGTGCGGCGGGAAGAATCTCCAACTACCTACGTATTTAGTGTTGGGGAGGGCGACATTAAACTGGGAACATCAGGCAAAAGCAGAAAATACTAACATTTATTACAAAAAAGAGGTTATGTTAGGCTGAATTAAAGTCCGATACGTTAGACTTGGTTAGGTCACGTAGCCAATTAACCCAAACTAATCCAATTACAGCCCGCTGTAGCTACAGAAAGCGAGGATGTCTTGGCAACAGTGTGGGCCTCTAACCGAGCGTCCGCACCCAAGTGGCAAAAGTCCGTTGAGGACACAATTGGTGGAACTCTTGTCGCGGGAGAATACGCTATGCTACGAGCTGTGGGTTTTCGCGAGCGCTCTAGTTTAAACTAGAAATCATTGGGGGAGGTTGCTCAATTGCTTACAGTTAGGGAGGAGGAAATATCAGCAACGGAGAGCACTAGAGGAGAGGGAGAAGGATCTTCAAATGTTCCCAACTGCTGTCGATCTGTAACTATTGCTTTAGATAATTAACTGAATGGGTACCTACTGTAACAAATATTCTATACGCAGGCCTGTATCACACGTTAGCTACTGCATATTACTCGTGAAACTGGATCCATTTCCCGAGCAAGAGATATCAGGGTAAATAAATTAGAGCGTCACAGATTGGGGCGGTGCTCTCGATAAACAATCTCAGCTCGTTAGCTTTTAGGCTTCCAGCAGTTGAGCCATAAACGCTATTTTGCATCGAGCTTCAGGCATTAATCTGAAACCAATCCGGTTATCTATTCATCAACCCCATAAAAATGGCAAATCTCTCTCCTTAAATATCTTAGCCATAAAATACAAAAAAAAAAATACTTTCCGTTCGCGAAGTTGTAGCGTCACTAGTATGTTTCATGCTAAACACAATAAATATTGATAAGTATAGCACTTCTGTACACTAACAGTATACAGAAAACTAAGGATTCGTTGCTATTATGCTTCACTATTTTTACCTCCGCCAAGGAGGTATTGTTTTCGTCGGGTTTGTCTGCCTGTCTGTCACCATGATAACTCGAAAAGTTATGGACGTATTTTGACGAAATTTACAGGGATTGTTATGTATGTTAGTAGGAACAGATGATTAAATTTTGGTGAAGATCTGTCCATCCGCTTGTTTGTTTGTCTGCCTCATTTTTCTCAAAACGCCGTAACTCAAAAAGTTATGAACGGATTTTTATGAAATTTACATGAGGTGTTAGATATATCATAGAGTAAATGACCAAATTTTTGTGATGATCTGCTTGTTCGTTCGTATGTTTGTTGCTGTGTTTGATTTTATGTTTGTAAGCACAATAACTCAAACGAAGTTTTGAAGCGATCTTTATGAAATTTGCAGGAGTTAGCATTAATGTTAAAAGACATAAATGACTAAATTTTGGTGCAGATCGGTTGGTTCGTTGGTATGTTTGACTTATGTTTGTCATAATGTTTGTTAGCAGCATAACTCACACAGTTATGAAAGGATCCTAAAAAAATTGCAGAAACTATTAATACTATTAAAAGTCTCAAATGATTAGATTTTGGAGTTGATACACAGGAAATAATGATTTCAGAGCCAATTTCAATTTTTCGTTACCGTTGCCTTACTTGGCGGAGGTATGCGCTCCCAGAGTGCTCTAGTTTTATCTCTAAAACCACCAAGATAATCGAGCGCCTCTGGAGGGGGCGGCTAGTTCAAATTGTAGCAGTCCTTAAGATGAAGGAGATGCAATAATAAAGGCTCCATGTTCACTGCACTAACACTTTATAAGAACCAAGCAATCCAATGTTAATAACTGCTATACGTTAATTACATCAACAGTCTGTAAGAGTCAAGAAATCCATAGTTCACCAGCTATACGAGTTCATTTCACCAACAATCGATAAGAATCGAGAGCTCCATTGCACAAAGGCTGTATCCTCATTTCACTAACAATCGCATAAAAACGAAGCAGGAGCCTAAAAACTTACCCCACAGCAGCCAAACGAGAGCAAGACATTCCCGCACTAAAACATCCAAAACCTGCTAAATACCGTCACTCTCTCCACCCACACTAGGTTCACTTGGGAAGCAGAAAGTGCAGAAGGATGTGGTGCTTCTGCTTCGAATGTACGGAGACCCCGTACACCTAATAGAGCGTCACGGCAAAAAGAGGAAACTCAGCAGGATATATACCGAGAGCGGTGGAAACGCCGACTTTTTATCATCAGTTCTCAGATGGAAACGAGGAGTCGAAAGCACCCAAGTGGTCCGCCACAGCAGAACAATGAGAGAAAGTTCGACGCAGCTGTATACGGGTCGTCGCTTGACTTCGTTAGCGGAGTCTGATAAGAGGTACGTAGAACGCGGCGCATCTCTATAGCTGGCTGACACTACGCTCGGCTTTCCGGGGGAGAATGACACTCATGATGCCGCAATAATAAAATGCAGGACAAGAGAAAACGCCACCGAATTGTTGTAACATCATGCAGGCGGTAAGCTGCTCCGGGTAACGCACAGATAAAGGCAATTGAACAGCTCGGAAAAGTGGGATCGTTTAGTGGCCATTAGCGAACGCAGTAGTAACACCGATTGATAAAAATGAGACACCGCTTTCCCATACAGAAACTTCTACTTCAGCACTTAAGGCAAACGCCGACACAATAAGATAGTCACGAGGAGCAGGATTAGAGAAGGAAGCAGAGTGGACCCGCGCAGTCAACTAAACGAGAGTGTCGTAGCTTGCAGTACCCTCTCGTACTTCCGACAACACAGAACTCGTGTGATTGAAGTAAGCTGCTTTTTACGTGTGAAGAGAGCACCATCGATGCGGACGCTTGCAATTCGAGCGCCTTTAAGTCGGAAGCTTTATCTATTTAAAGGCGAGTTCACACGGGAGAACAAAAGCGTATCCTTTCTACTCAGCGTCCGAATGCGTTGCGGTGTTTGGTTTAACAAAACAAAAATTCGCAGCCTTCTGAGTTCGAATGCGATCCACACATGAAGAGATCAACATATCCGAAGAATTCTATACCGGGTGTTCTTAAATTTTTTCCACAAAATGAAACTATAGATTCCTTACAATAAAATAATCATATTTTACTCTATCGATGCATATCCGAACATGTCTACTGTTAAAAGTACGTTGACTTAAAGTTTAGTACGTAGTGCGATTCACTTAATCGGCGAACTACTGCACTTTACAGCGAAGATAAAGATGCACACCGGTCATTCGTTGACATTGATCACTCTAATCTGCACCGCACCTGATTTCACGACCATGAACAAAGTACCGTCCGAAGAAGAACTGATCAGTAGGCTCGTTGACGGCTGTGAGAGGATTCGTGAAACTCCCGGTATCTTTGAACGGGTTTGATAATTACTACGTCGGCGCCTTCGCGCATGCATTGCTGCTGATGAGAAGAATTTTGAAAAATTTCTGCAACTATGTAACATTTGAACTCCTATTTTCCTTAAAGAAACGTAGGTAGTCTGACAGTGATTGTTCATTTACCCTACAACGTTCGCCGATTCTGGGCTAGGTTTAACTTTAACTTAACATACCTTTAAAACTAGACATTTTCGGATATGCATCAATAGAGAAAAATCTCGTTATTTTATCGTAAGGAACCTATAGTTCCATTTTGTGGAAAGGATTTGGGAAAACCCGATGTAGTGAAATTTACTATGCCAGCGGTTCCCAACCTTTTCCAAGCCTGCGGCACCTCTGGAAGACTTTTGCGATGTTCTCGCACCCCCTACAAAAATAATTACAAATCGAATGGCAGAGAATAAAATTTACGCCAAATATGTGAAACTTCATATGTCAAACCTTATTTTTACCCAAGAGGTTTGCACCCACTGATAGATCAGCTCGTAGGTACCTTAGCTAGCGCGAGTTACCCATGATTCGGAACCCCAACTGCACAAGTATGGATCGATCGATCGCAAGGTATCATTTTAAAGTCAATCTTCGTGCACATTCTCGATGAATGCATAGGTTCCATTTGTCTACCTCCTCTCAAATCCTTTAGATATATTATCCCCAGTCTTGCTCAATGCTGCCTCTCGTATAACGTATTTTTGTAACGACTGCCATTTACACAATTATGGCTCGACTGCTTTCGTTCGCCATTTCTTTTTTTTATAATCTCGGTGCATGCATGGGTTTCATTTGTCTATGTCATCTGAAATTTCCTGTAGAAACGTTATCCCCAGGCTTGCTCTATCCTGCATCTCCCCCTCTATTGTGGTTCCCAACATTTTCTCAGCTTGGCACACCTAAAAAACTTTTAACATGTTATCACAGCCTAACGAAAAATAAAAACTCATCTAATAACAGATAAAGAATGAAGTTTACCCCAAATTTGGGCACAAATCATTGTATCCAAATTTATTTTATGGAAATTTCGCACCCCTCGGCAGGTCATCCCGCACCCCTAAGGGACGTGAGCACTCCCGGTTGGGAACCCCTGTACTAAGCCATCTGATGCGACGGCAATCTGTGGTAAATCGCTTGGTAGACAAACAGTTGTGTTTGCACAAGGACGCAACAAGACCTTCTGTGAGAGTTGAGCGAACAAGTTCATTCCAGGGACCGGAGTACGCATGGACCCGCCGTACCCCGTTAAGGTACTGACGAGAGTACATACATCAGTTCAACACATGATTTTTGAGGGTTAATCGTAGCCAACCAAACTGAAGCTTTTAACAAGACAATATGTTCACGAGTTAAGCTTCCTACCAAGGCTTGGTGATCGATGTTACACAGGTAACTGCATTATTTTTTAAGTCATAAGCAGATCTGATACGTGCATTTCGCGCGTAATTAGTTTTTTCACAACCGTCCAAGTAATACAAAAAAGATTATGCGCGACTGGACTGAATTCTGGTTAGTATGAAGAGCAGCTGACGAGTACTGGAGTGCTAGGGCATGGGGAACTAGCACAATCAGCGCCTGCATGGAGGAAGGACGATTAGATGAGAAAAATATGCAAAGAACCTTGATGGTGGTGTAATATATATTTTTCGATACTCTAGATTTAACGCATGATTGACTCTCAGGTATGTTTTTCTCCAAAGCCAACAGCAGTTCTTCTTCATGTAATATTGATTAATATATGAAGACGGAGCACCTGACGCCTCCCTCACGTATACTGTATGACACCAATTGCACGAAGGAACAGGCAACTGACATGCAGCGAGGTAAAATTCGAATCAACGCTCAAGTATCAACAGGATGACTTACTGAACTCATAGCGAAACTAAATAACTGGTTCGTAAGCTATTCAAAAATCTGATCCAACAGTCGAACACAGCGCACAGCGTGACAGAAAAAGGAACTATATAATCGAAAATGCAACTCTGCCGCAAAAATTGTATGAACAATCGAAACAAGTTAACTGATTCAGCCGGTCAAAAAAACAGTAAATCTCAGGTTAGATAATAATTACAACTGACGTTAAAGATGTGATTCAAAAGTGGTTCAGGAATTCAGTTCACTGACATCCCAACATAATAAACAGCTTTGTGTATTTATTTCGTGTCCGCTCTTAAGAAAACAGGCGAAAAATAGGCCAGGTTGCAGACTTTGCAATTAAGTTACGTTTTCATATAGATCGATGACCAGGTTGCAGAAGATGGCAAAAGTGGGATATCCTTTTCACTGTATCTGAGTGCATTTCTTGCTAAACACACTTCTGTAAATCGGAATATATATATATATATATGCAGCTTCTGGAGTCCGATTCTAAAAACTTTTTTCACAGGTTTCAACGTATAAATTCGGTAGATGATCAACGGAGCACTCACGACGCGTCGGGCATTGACAATTATTTCACGGGCAGTAGACAATTATTTCACGGGCAGTAGACAATTATTTCACGGGCAGTAGGTAATTATTTCTTCTAGCTTACTTGTCTTTTTCTGAGGGAGTAGATTTCGCTTCACCGGCCAAAATTTCAGCACTTCAATGAAGCAGATATTTGAGTATTGAAGACAGTACCTATCATGGATACGGTGCACTCACATTGCATTAACCTGACTGCAGTAGCATTCAAGTTTATTAGTGTTTTACTTAAGATTTAACTTTGGAAGACGCACGTTCAATTAAGAAAGAGGATAGAGAACGTAAAAGATGAACGATGACGTGCTACCAATGGAGAGAGATGAAGCGCCTATGCTACACAGTGACAAGAAAGACTTGAAGCAGAAAGATTATGGAAGGGAATAATTAAGAGCAGCTTTTAAGTGCGAGCGGGAAATTGTGGAAACAACAAGTTAGAGAAGAGAGCAAACAGATAGACTTTCGTGAATTTTTCTCATGCACAGGTCTACTAGTATTATAGAGTTGTACAAGACTTCAGTGCCTCTTAGTGCTTTATTCATGACAATTCAAGCAATGCTCTTCCCAGGAAATTTCAAACTTCGGTTCGGTGGCGCTAAAAGCCCAACTTTCAAATAGTGGCTGATCTTCAGAGCGATGTAGCAGCACATTCCAATGACGTGGCCGTTGTTCTACTGCAGCTGCCACTACTTTTATTACTTTCAGACGGTGCGGATACGAAGAGTGGAAATGAGAAAAAGAGGGTCGGGCGCTCCTCCTCCCAGCTGACCCATGAAGCACGAAACCCCAAACCTTTCACTCCATGCCAAGAGCCGCCTGAGCGGTTCCTATGCATCTGTACCATTGGTGGCGCCCTCAATATTAATATCTACGATAGATTAATCCTCCATAGCCCTCCAACGGTGGTTCAAAAGAATGAAGTGAAGGGCCATGAACGCGGTAATCGGGGAGCTAAATGTCGAAGGAGCATCGAACATGGAAACCAGTCGAGACAGAAGAGGATAAACAAAACAAAGCGTAGGCTATCCGTCGGAGTATAACAAGGGAAGGATATAACAGTGGACGGGGGGAAAAGATACTCCTAAGGCCTAGTTACGGCTGAATTGGTTTAAGGTGCCCACCTGAAGAGCGGGATTCCCGAACATAGGATGGACGACCTCAGCAAAGCTAACCCTCGGTCACATTCTACGCCTCGTGAAAGGAGCTAATACCCCGACGAACAATTAGGGTCGCCGCAGCAACTAAAATCGTAATTTAACTTCTGGGCGGTGCCGCGGCGGTCCCAAAAACTGCTAATGAACCGATATAATTCAGTCCGAAACCGCAATCGATTGGCTACTAGCAACTGAACATCACTTTTCAATCGTCACTCAAATAAAATCAAGCTTCGAAAAGTTGTCAGGAATCTGTCTTTGCCAAGACAGGTACAACTTGAGTACCTACCAAGTACAATGAATACGATTATTTCGCAGCAGTCGCTTTTAGACTCTGTAGTTTCGCTGCACAGGATGACTACCACAAATGACTTTTAATTACCACAGTTCGTAGCAAAAGAAGTACTGTAAGTAGACAATGCCGTCTACACAAGTCAAAATCGTAACTACCCTCGTCCTCCTCGCCTGCACACACACAAAAAATCACCATAGCCACAGCACCAGCCCTGAGGCGGCGGCAGTGGAGTGCAGAATTCGTAGCGGTGGCAGAAAAAACTGTCACACCTCCAGCTCTGAAGGACAGAAAAGTGAGTTTGAGCGCTTCAAGGCTGAACAGGCACCGCCTGGCCTGGACAGGCGCTCTTAACACGCTGCAACAGCTCTTGGGTACTATAGGCGGGCAAGCAGTTTAGTATTGGAACCGAAAACAAGTATTCAAGGACAGATCTGAGAGAGCGTGTATGTGCAATAATTCAAGGACAGCATTAATGTGGTTAACAAATGAGGACTGCGCGTAGAAGACCCAAATTACCTAACAACGGTCGTATGCACGAAGATTGCACGACTTTTTCACTAGATGCGGAGGAGTACGTTAGTTTTGCACAAGTAACTTTAGCCATTCCGTTCCTAAGAAGGTTCTCCTTTGTGGACGAAGTGATAGGTATCTAATTTAGGCACGACGGCTTGGAACAACACGCACGGTGCAGTCAGTCACTCCAAGACTCTGAGCCGTCCCAGACGCTGATATGCAAATCCGTTCCAGAAACGGCCCAAAATTTTGGTAGGGATACAGTGAGGGAGTTTTCTTACACACAGTAGAGTACAACGGATACTGTAACCCTAAAACACGGTAAGGCTCCTTTCTCGAGAAACCGGGATCAATACTTCTTGGGATTTTCCGAGCATTGTTCTTGGTCGCCGAGAATGTAGCAGTAATCCACAGTGCTATTTATTATATAGAATAGTTTAAGCCTCCGTTTCCAGAGCAACGGCGATCTAAAAAAAGGGAGAAACAAGGGACACATACGTAGTATGTTGATAGAAATGGAGAACCCATGCATGAAGGCGTTCCCCCACAGGATCAACGCGCATGGGAACAGCAAGTCGGGAAAGAAGAGGAAGTACGGAAGAAAGTAAGATCAGTAGGAGTATGAAATCAGAAGGAAGCACAGTGGGCACAAAAAACAGACGTCCCGAGGCGCCCCCAGGAGTCGCCGCGCCCAATAACATAGGATCGTCGAAACTAACTTACCTAACCCTATGGCCCATCCTACGCCCGCAGAGGGGATTCCACAGTGCTAGGCGCAAGACCTGCACTTAGCATTATAGATTAGTTTCCCCGGATATTTAAACAAAAACCATTCTTGGGCAATTCCTTTAAATATAGGTACCGTATGCTGGTCCTGATTTCGTGAGAAAGGAATGCTTGAAGATAGTCGTCGGGTGTAATATAGTCCTACTTATGACCTTTGTTACACAGCGCTACTGGTAATTCCCACTACCACGTTATTCTTGTTGTTTTAGGGTCAAGCATCGTTAGACGTAGCTTTGAACGATTTAAAGAGGAAAAAGAAAGAACATGCAATGCAACGAAAGAAGTGAACCTACGCCAAAAGGAATTTCCACACTAGGTCAACGCATAGAAGTCAACTAAGTCAAAAAAAGGTGCAGCAGAAATAGCATCATTAGTAGAAATGTGACAGTGGAAAAAGAAAAGAGGGCACAAAGAAAATTGTTCTGAAGGCCTAACTAGAGCTAAGGTACCTTATGGGATCCTTCTGAAGGTCCGACTTCCCATAACAATGGATGGGCTAGCGCCCACAGCACAGCAACCGTCCCATATCGCTGTCAACTTTGACGTTTCAAGCAAGATGGGCTGAGCGTCAACTTAGGACACGTTCGATTGGGGAGCGAAACAAAGCCTTCGAGGCTGAACTTGACCGAAACTCGCAACGGGTGCGCTGGCTTCGACCCGTTGATTCAAGTTTCAGGCGCTGACCCTCAATCGATTACCTGCGTGAGAACCAATAACTGAATCTTACTCCATAAAGTGGAGTTTTCAGTCGGCTCAACATAATCGAACTGCTATGAGCACCTGCAATACTCTCCACAGAGTGACGAGGCTCAAGTTTCTGTCGGCATTTTCCGGATAAGTCAAGTGGGCTTGACTTGGATCAACTTTGACGACGCAATAGAACGCGCCTTTAGTCGTAGCTTGACGTTTCAAACAACATAGTGCTGAGCGTCAGCTTTGCTTGATGTCTGAAACAAAATAGCGTCGAGCGAGTGTCAACTTAGCTTCATGCAGACTTCGAACAATGCTAGTGCCAGTAGAAACCAAACTGCGGCACGGCGTTTTGTGGTTACCACGTACACAATACACAGAGTGGAGCCGAACCTGACCCGAGCAAGAAGAGGTGACACCAACAGCCCGAACCCATCGACACAACAGCAACGGCTGAGGCGACCGAGTTACAATTGTGGGTCAGAGTAGCACGAAAAAAAGCGATTTCTTTGAAAGTGGCGCGTCACCTAAGCGGCAGTGAGTCAGCAACTTGTTGGCTAAACAGCTCTTTCATTCTCATTTTTATGACGCACCATTGGTGGTGACGACAACGAAAAGATGGAAGACGCTTCTTTTGGGGG
>LQNS02276883.1:21803244-21818966 GCA_001587735.2 Parhyale hawaiensis | reverse complement strand
TAGCCTATTGCCCGAACTTTCTGTACTTGGCGACAACATTTTTCGATATTTTGCAGCTCAAGTAGCTGGCCAGTCTTGAGCGGGAGACTGAATGAAATAAATCGAAAAAATACGGTGTTATGTTCAAGAAAACCATATACGAAGGTCTGAGGTCCCACACCTAAAACACTTCGACTCGCCGATGTGACGTAAATTTGCTACGTGCGGTCACAGCTATGTTTTATTTTAGTCCTATTGAGTCCTCCCGCTGCGTTCTTTGCTTCCTGGTACGACCAGTCTGCACCGCGGTTAGATTAACCCTTCCATACCAGCAGGTGCTAATTTGCTATAGACTAACAGTATTCCTACGGGGAAATCCTTGTAGCGAGGCAGCACAGCCTCGTACAGACAGGGTTAACCCTTTAAGAAGTGGGCTACGCTATTCCTACGAGAAACGGACGTGTTATACATTCCAATAGCAGAATCGCGTTAAAGGGGCGAGGACGGAGTTTTTCGCCGTCTCAAGCACAATCGGTTAGCTATAAACGCTACAATATGATCTCAGGTGTTGAATCCGCTGCTCACAATATAAGTTCCGAGCACAGTGAAGAAATCTGACTGGATTATCTCGATCATCGAGAGCCAATGGAACACGCCTACATAATATCGTGAATAAATTAGTGAATTCTTAACAACTACAGCAGGGGTACCTAACCGAGAGCGCGAGAAGACCACTTAGGGGTGCCAGTTCTAGGCTTGTGCGACTCATGCAAAAATAAATCAATATGTTTCTTGCACATAATTAATACATATTTCATTCTTTATAAGTAAGTTATTATCAATATCGTAGGAGGTGCGAAAATAAATACATTCAAAGTTCACTAGGGGTGACAGGCATAGAACAAAAGTCGGGAACCACTACGCTAGAGGTACGGCGTTGCAAGCGATTAAAAACAAAGAAGAAATGGCATACAAGGAGGGCCCGAGCCTGGGCCTCGCCTCCTTCACTGGCATGGAACTACTGGTCCGTCTAGCGCCAGGTGTCCAATCCACATACGGCCAGCGCAATACATGGTGAGGACAAGCACTTTTAAGCAGGGAGCGCGGCCACTCCAGATCACGGCACGTTTGGACTCCTGCACCCAATCAGTTGCTACAATATTATTCAACGTATATGTTCACGTTAATTCAACTGAACATCACTCTATAACTATGAACTCTATCCTTCATAAACTCAGCTGCCTTTACCATCGGAAAAACATTATTCCAACGGTCGTAATTAAGTACGTATAGGCGACGAGAGAGAGAGAGGCTTTACACTTTCATGTCAGTCGTACACATTTGGAAACATTTTGCAATTAGCGCTAGTGCAGCAAAATGCGATGCGCAATTCAAAAAACAAAGGCATAAGGAGCTTCGAAAGAGAAAAAAGAAGGGATACGAGTGTGGAGAGAAAACTGGAAGTCCATGCACGATCACCGTGCGCAGGAAGCGTCAGCGAGCAAGTGCGAGTTAAAACTAACCAAGACTGTGGGTGTTATAAGCACACACTAGAAGGGGGCAAAGTAGGCATGGAAAAAATCCCCTGAAGGCATAAGTGAGTGAATGCATGGATAAGAGATATAGAGGCAAACGTACGATGCAGTAAATAAGGTACGGACAAAATACACTCTGAATATGAGAGTAAAGTTTGCATGGGCAAGACGACACCCAGCAGGTAAAAGCAAGGTACTAAACACAAAATATACCCTGAGGCCTAAAGTAAAGAAATCTATGAAAATATAGAAGAATTTCAAACCAAAATACGACAAAAACGTAGAAGCTGAACCCGACTGCAGCATAACGGACTTCCAACATACCTAACGATCTGCAATCATTTTCACCGGCCCTGAGCAAGAACAGGTCTGAACAAAAGCGTCTGCTCTCCAGCCACCCAGAAAATTTTGCACCGTTCTGCTCCACTACGCAAAAATGAGACCAGCGCGGTGTGAAAGAAGCCACCACTCGAGCTGTTCAAATAGAAAGCTCCTTGTTCCATTATTTACACATATTGGTGTATTAAAAATGAAGAGGGGGAGGGAGACACCAAAACAAAGACACTCGCAATTAGTGCTGAGTATGGACTATGGAACATGTATTGGTTGGCAGCAGAAGGGAACATTTCAACTGCCGCAGTGTTTTGAACAAGATTTTGACTATTATTAATTTCAATGATGGTACGCATTTTTGCTAACAGCACTTATTCTTAAATCTTCAATTTCACCATCGCTTAAGACAAAAAAACAGCAATCAAATAAATACCTGCAACACAGGAGCAACTGTGTTCTCAGCGAACTGTGTCTAGCTATTAGGTTTTAGAAGTAAAATTCACCCACTTTTTTATTTTGGAACGCGGCATCGTCACTGACTAGGCCTAAGTGCACACACTGTGGACTATAAAATAATCGTTTTAAAGAAAATAGACGCATTTAAAATAGGTAGCAAACATAGTAGCGTAGGAGGCACCGGCTGCAACACACGCCAAACCAATTCCTGGGAGCAATTACTTTCATGAGGCTCAGTTAGATGAGGAGGACGCAGAACCGAGGACACACAGCATGCGGGAAGTTGATGGTCCAATGGCTACCCCAGTTGCCCGCATGGCTACAACAGACGGAACTTTCGGGTAACAAAGGACCGAGTGTCTTACCCAGCCCAGTTGCAGCACTCGCACGGAAAAGGAAGCCGTTAAAAGCCAGCCAAAACTCGGCTTCGCCCGATGCAAACTTCGCTTGAAGTTCCGAGCAATGTTAGTCCTACGCACCAGCAATTCAATTTTGGCTCATGGCTTCAACGTTAAAAAGTACCTACTCTTCGGTAGGTCTAGTAGTCATGAATTCAAAAACTTGTCAAGAAATACTCGCTTTGTGAAATATCGTCACATACCACAATGCACCTGACCAACACAGACCTCATACATTCACTGGCTTCAAATTTTAGCTCTACCGCTAAGTTAGCAACATCAAACCAACATTACTATGTATTTTTGGCTTACGTTAACGGACATAGCCTAATGGAGCAAATAAAGAGCTGCAATCCCTTCAGAATTTGCATGAATGGTGAGCAACATGATTCAATTTACAGCAATTCCTTCCACTCCAGTATATTACAAAAAGATGAGACGCAGCAGTAAAATATTAATATGCAAAGCGACACGTGTCGTGTCAATGTAAGGTCCATAAATTGAGAGATACACCACCAGACAACCATAGCAGCGCCCGCATGTTTACGCAGAAAAACACACCCGTGTTAAGTCTTCATGCGATCAAAACAAAGTAGTTATTAGGACGATGCTGGTCTGAAGAAGAGTGGCAGGACTAGCAACTTCGCATAGCAAACAATACCAGGCAGTTAGAGTCGTCATACAAAGATGTCTTCTGTCAATAACTTCGGATAGATTATAACGGTTCTACGCAAGAAACGTTAGTAAAAATTCTATCTTTGTTAAGAATTTGCTAATACGTAAGTCAGTACAGAAATACATCGCGTCGACGGGAAGTACTATACAGAGAGCAAATGCAATAGGAAGTAAATTAACTTCAAAGGCTTAGTCCTGTACATATATAGATCATGCTCGGTTGCATAAAAATACCCTTTACCCATTCCATTAAAGAAACTCTGCTCATGCAAGAACATACTTCCATATGATTACTGAAAATACTTCCAAATGGCTGTAGTCTTTTCTCATTTTAACTTGAAAGAATAGAAAGATTGTGGCAAACCTTTTGGAAGTCTCTCGAAAACCTGTTTAAATTTTGAGCAAGAGAAGCAATGAACTGGTTTAGAAACCCCCCCATCCAAAAAAAAAAAAAATGCTGGTATCTAAAGTTACCCTGGGGACCGAGAGAGCTAAACAACAAAAAGCTTTGGCACGATTGTGCGGTAAACTAACTAGAATTCTCTACTCAATAGTTCCCGCTCTTTTAGCACTCGCGACCTCGTACCTAACCAAGTGCTTGAAACTCAAACGGCCCCCATTGTTCTGCAGTAGCTCCACACTAACATTGTATTATTTTCTGTCAAGAGAAAGAAAGACAAAGAAACATTGATGTATAACACGACCATATCAAGAACTAAAGGAACTTCTAGCAAGGCACTGACAAAGCTTAGAAGCCCACAAATGGAATACCAACCTCTGTACGCTCGATTATATGTAAGTGTAAGCCACTTCTAATAAGGCTTTGCATCCCACAAGTTGGGAACTAGCCTAAATTACATATGCATGTTAGAACAAGCCTCCACAGGTAGAGCGCGGTGTCCGAAGAGAGGAAGAGGGACGTATACAGCGTAGCGACAGAAACGTGGAACCCGAGCACAAGAAAATTTTACCAACAATGGATCAAGTGGTTAGGCACCTACACCAAGTTGGGAAATAAGCAATAAGGAAATGGGAGGAAACAAAGTGGAAGCACATGAAAGATATGACGACGTAGATCTAAGGCTGAGGTAATCGAAGTGTCTCCTGCATGGAGGCGCGACTCACAGTAGCATATAATATGCGACACTGCAACCAGTATCTTTGGCGAAAATGTTGAGGTAAACGTGGAAGAACATGCACTGTGATCGCACAGAAACTTATTTCAACGAACTGAACTGCACATGCTAATAAAAGCATTACACAGTGAATTTGTAGATTACGACTAAGGCTGTAGAAAAGGAGTCTAATTAAAGTTTGACGATGTATGGAGCCGGAGTGAGAGAGCAGCTGTCTCAAGAGTGAATAGAAACTTCGGCTTTCCAAATCCGCAAACCCTGGTGACTGTCACAAATTAATCGTGCACAAAATTATATACAGTATATATTAAACGAAGGCATTTGTTACAAGAGGGCACTAGAGGTCAAGTGGCATTGAGAAGGGCAGACAGACACAGGTTAGTTAGCATTAGGCTATAGGAGGAAGACGGCAGCAGAAGGAAGGGCACACCAGGGTCGCCGGACATGAGGTCATCGCCAGGGCCCGTGCGGGTCAGAACTGCAGTTGACAGCTGCATGTGAAGGGGTCGCGAGCATGTGGTAGAGCCACAGGAGGCTGTGAAGAGACATGTGAAGAGGTCACGGCATGTGACTGAGACACAGGAGGCTGTGAAGAGACATGTGAAGGAGTCGCGAGCATGTGGCAGAGACATAGGAGGCTGTGCAGAGGTCGCGAGCGTTTGGTAAATACAAAGGAGGGTGTGGAGGACGAAGACCGGTTAAGGACGTTTCGATGCAAGTCCACAATTTCGACGAGTTCTCATCACGAACGAATCACGTTTTACATCAGCAATGATCAAAATTGTCAAGTACGAACAATTATCCGACAAAGGAGCGATAAAAGCATTAAAAAAAAAGTTCCGTGCGCCCGAATAACCTCAGTCTTTTCACTATTACGTCGTGAATCCACTCACGCGCCCAAACCACATGTATGCCTCATACGTGGACTCTATACTTGGATTTTCACCAGCGACAACTGCTTTGAATAAAAAAGCTTCTGCCATTACACTCAAAGCATTTCACTTTCCAACCCTTGTGTAGTCTACAATAAACATAATTTTTGTAAGCGTAGCACTAATTAAAACGTTACGGAACGGTGTTGTCGCGTGTAAAGAGGCAACATCCAAATTTGGTAAAGCAGTGGACTATATTAAATCAAAATTTTCCAATTCCACGAGAGAACGAGAGTAATCTTCTGGTAGTGGCAGATTGTTGAGGTAAGTTAGGTACATATTAATTTAAGCCTCCTTGAAAAAAGAGAGGGACATGCCGATTGAAACGTGTAGCCCCTGCACGAGGGTGTTCCCACCGGATCATTGTTCATATGAGCATTTAAGTCAGGAAATGAATGGTAAAATAGAACAAACATGTTTCGGCAGGAGAGAGAGAGTGTCAAGCAGCACATTGGGCACGAAACTGACATCCCAAAGGTCTAGATAAAAACAGAACAGCCCATGGAGTACGACAGGGAACAGAGACAGTTGCCGCTGTTAGTAGGTTAAGACAAATGGATTAAGCCTTCCATGACCAGCGTATTGCGCAATTCAGAAACAACGTATCGAATGATGCTATTCCTACGTCTCAGTAAGTATAAATTGCGTAAGGAAAGTAGGGACTACAACCAGAGTAGATCCGTCCAGCAACGGCAGTTGCCGAGTATTGGTAGATTCGCTGTATCCAATTAAAAATATCGGAAAAAATCCCTAAGGGAGTAAGATGAATGGGCCAAAAAATAAAATGGCATCCCATTGCATTACCTAGTGATTTTCAAGAATATACTGTGACAGTGTAAACGGGTTAAAGCGAGACACGTCACACACACACACAGAAGGTCAGCACACTCTCAGTAAAGCTTTCTCCCGGCACAGGCAGGCAGAAAAACCGTCTCGGATTGTAGCCGCTCGCCACCTTTTGCTCACCGCCGCTGCTGCTGCTGCTGCTGCTGCTGAAGAAAGCTTCGGCAGCAGCCAACCGCGCCCATCTCACTATGTTTCGAAAGCAAAACCGTCTATTGTCATGAAAACGTCTGTGTCCAGAGCGCAGGCGTTATGACGTAGATAAAGATTTCGAAAGTATACAAATAAGTACCCAATAATATGAAATTCAACTGCTCATTAGGTAAGACTGTACGTTAGTTCTAGAAACAACCCATCAACATGGTGCAGAATTTCAGGAGAAGGACTTAGGTAGATGGAAAGTCTCAACTTGACCGCTCACAACAACTGGGCTACTCGCAGACATTGGTTCGTGCTGCAGCTGATTGCCGCATGGCCCAGAGGAATGCACGACTGCAGTCAATCACAGACGGTGAGATCGAAGACATCAAACGCTCAAATAGGGCAGCTGCGACGTTCTCCGACCTCTTCCTTTGCTGGATAGGTCAGTACCCTCGCAATGGGACTTAAGATTGCCAGAAATGCTGACGCTGCCATACCAAGCATCGCAAAACACCCTCGTGGCTAGAGAACGAAGCTCAGACCAAGAACCCAGCGTAAAGATCTATCTATCGATAACAACGAGAAACCCATGCACGGAGGTGACCTCACACTGAATCAATGCGTACTAGACCCGCTAAGCGGGAAAGTCGAAGAGAACAGAACATGGCATCATAAGGAAGAGTACCTATAAAAATAGGATAGAAAGTGGGCGCGAAAAATAGATTTCCCAAAGGCCTAGGTAAGGCCTTTAAGTAACCTATGCTAAGGGTCCCGCTACTCGCCAGAACACAGGATGGCAAACATAACCAACCTTAAGCTATGGCCCATTCACTGCCCCCCGAGGGGATGAAGAGAGGGGCGCAGGTGCTCTAGGATGCTTCTTGTGGCACACAGGGTTGCGTGGTGAGAAGGCAGGTCTGACTCAGACTCCCGGAACTGGCAGGTTTCCGACTCCTTCTGTTCCCAGCAGGGTTGCGGAGTCGTATGAATTGAGTCCGAACATAACCCCAAGGGTCATTTCTTGGACCCCCAAAATGTCCAACTCCTTTTCATACGAAAACGCTCATTTTTACGGCCTCCTGGTCCACCCAAATGTCCGGCTCCTATTGACCCCGACTCCGCAATCCTGAAACTTTCTGGTATCCTAGGAACTCGATTCTGCAGCCCTGAAATTTTCCGGTATTTTTGAGGAACTCGCCTCAGCAACCTTATTGGGATCATAATATGACACCGGAGCAGCAGACTATGAGAGAATACAGCTTTTAAATACAATTTTCATCGGAAACGTCTGATAGACGCATGCATGCTATAGCTCGACTGCCTCCAAAGCTGATGACGAGGATGTTGGTAAGCCTGAGAGCGAGCGGCCTGAGCAACAAAGCTTAACCTGCAGGCTGCCTGTCATGAATATCAGGCACACAGGAGCGCCCCCTTGCAGCGCCGTCACACCAAACAATCACATGCTCAACTTAGCCTATATGACCGGACGTTCAGCTCACAAGTACGTCGACCCGATACACAGAGAAAGTCAGTAGAATATGGATACGGACGGTAGAATGAACAGCTCGCGAGCTGAACATCAGCTCATAAGTTGAACGTGTGATTGTATAGTGTGTGGTCCCAACTTTAAAAGACACGAGTATAAGACTGCAATGTACCGACAGAATGAGAGGCATGGAAGTTCGGCGTAACCCAAGAATGGCAGATGAGTAAGAGCAGAAAGATTCAATGCACATGGAGGACAAAGAATTAAAGCAGTTACATTAAAAACCTCAAACCGAAAGACACTCTCTACCGGCGAGTGACAAATCACACATAATGAGACGTTCCAGATGAGAAGACGAAATAAATAGTACCGTTAATAATATATTCCTAGTTAATAAAGGCCTCTCTATACCCACAATATAGGTATGCTACGGTGCATAGAGAAGGAAGAGGTACCTGAATGTTTAACAACGCAAGGAATGCATTGATGAAAACAGAAAACCACGAAAGAAGAAGCGCAAAGATTAACAGGTACGGGTATGAAGAAAGAAAGAAGCATGACACGTACGAAAAGATATCCCATAGGCTTACCAGAGGCTATAAGTGTTCCACTGGGTCTGCTAGATACAACAGCGTGGGCAACACTAACACAAAATGAAAAAAAAAAAAAACATGGTATTATAAGAAGATTTAAGCCTCCCTAAATAAGTACTAAGCTCTTCTAAGAGAGGAAAAGGAAGGGACCTATAGTATGTCGACAGAAAAAAAACATGGATCGTGTAGGCATATCCAGAGGCAACACAGCATATGATAAGCAACACGGCAAAAAACTGAGTAGTAAACCGCCGCTATGATGAGACGCATGGAGTAACGTCAACAAGGTCACATTATGATATATTGAAACGAAAAGATGTCGCAGGCGCGGTGACTGAGAGCAGTATGTCATAAATATCGAGCGGGGCCTACGCTCAATCCATAAGTAACTTATGCCACCCACATAACGAAAGGCATGGGGGGTGAAAGACCAAAAATCCAGAAAATAAAAAAAATATAGCTACAGAATAAATCAGGTAATCATGAGTGATGGAAGTTCCATGCGTGATTAAGACGTAAAAGGTCCCATTTGAAATGACTTTTCCAGATACAAATGTAAACTATTAATTTTCAACGTTTTCTCCAGATACTGGCGAAAATGGCCAATTTTCAACGTTTTTCTCCGATACTAAAATAATCGGTAAAGTTTCAACGTTTACGCCATAGGCCTTTACTAACGTCAATGGACAATTTTCAACATTTTCCCCGATTCGACCGGCAAGTGCCCATTTTAAACGTTCTTACCAGTTTTTCACGTAAACGGTATATAATTTCTATGTACAACAAGCATCCAACAAAACTCAATATGAATGCACAAGCAAGAAAGGATCGATATAATGAGAAGCACGGAGGTGAACGACCGCAAAGGCTGACGCGACGCACTCGCTGGAGCGTGACAATCACAATTGCGAAGGCCTCCCTTGACCTTAAAAATGTTAGGCATGACAACCGTTGGCGTAGCCAAGTTGCCCCAACTCCTCGCTAGAACTTTTCAAGGCTACAACGAACGGCACCGCACCACAACAACAGCGTGGTTACATTCGCCGCCTTTTCTGAAAAGCTTCGCGTTTCTCGAGTCGTGTTTCTAGTAATGGTAAATGTTTTAGTTACGGTTACTGTACCAACTTTAGGATTTTCTACTCGCCTTTTCTGCATCCAACCAATTACTTACGTATACGTACAACCAACTAACTCTCCCGATACAGTTTCTTCTTTTCAACGTGTGTAAGATTTAAAATAATCAGCTGAATCTCACGATCTCTTCTACACCCAAAACAACTTTATATACATTCAGGCATAATACAGTGGAGGTACAGATCACTTCTATCAGATGGTCGCTTGCACAGGATCGCACTAGAGATCGTACAACGTATTAAATGCTCCCCGTGCAGGTCCAGTTGCCCAACGCAACAAGAAGGTTTGGCAACGCTGCATAAGTTCTCATATCTACGTACGCAGACCACGAGACGTAGACACAATAGCGCCCGGTCTCGAAGCAGTGCGAAAGACCTCGAACAGTGGGCGCGTGCGTCAGACGTAGTCAACTATTTTCAAGGGCTTCGAACAACTCGAGTCGAGCACGTCAAGTCAAATAGACGTGCCGAGAAAATGCGGGGACGGCCTCTCAGAAGTATAAAACGCTGATCATTACTCCAAGAATCAGGTAACAGCATTCCTATGACGAAGTGTTAATATTATATTCCTGGTTTTACCACCGCATATCCACGTCATACGACGTGATCCAATCAGGGAGGCTGAGTTTACTCTGTAACATCAGCATATGAAAGTTTTATCTCGGCACTCCTGCCGGCAAGTCTCAGTTGGCTTGTGCACCAGAAAGGGAAGTATAAAGAACCTACCAAACCCAAGTAAGAAATAAACGCTCGTAACAGAGACTGCGGCCAGCTGCAACATCCCTTGCGGAGAAGGCACTCGAGCAGCCACTGGATAAGTGCATGATAACCATATAGCGTCCGTGGGGGTGAGTTGAGACACTTTTGGGAGCGGGGTGAGATGGGACAATGTTTAAACCCCTCATAAATTTTCTCCCCTTCCCTACTTAACCACCTTTCATGAGTTAACTATAATATAAGTTTTGTGGCAAAGTCATGTTTCTATAAAATAAGCGCACTGCTATTTTTTCCAGATCTTTTTAGTTTCTTGTCTCAACTCACCCCTACCGACGCTATCTGCTGAAAAGGATGACCCTGCCAGAATACACTGTACCTCTGAGAGCTATGACACTGAATACCATATGCGTGGTGCACATGACTGCTAACGTATTCATCCTTCCCTGACAATGAAGAGGATGAGATAGAGAAAAAGGGACAAAGAGGCGTGGAACGGATTCACAATAGTGTTCCCACACTGGACAGACACACGAGAACAGCATGCAAGAACAAGATAAGTGCGAGTACGTACAATAGAACACAGCATCTTCGGTTGGAACATGATAATCACTCACTGCAAATAGAAACGATAAACCAGTTCACAGTTGGCCAAACTGTTGGCTCTAAGCCGATACAACTTTGGAACACAGTACAGTATTGTGCACGACGGCATGCTCGCCTATTTTTCAACTCAGTACTTGGGAAGTGCCCACCATTCATTCATTCATTCATTATTCACGGTATCACTTACTTGCCAATGTGGCCTCGTATGTATACACACGACGCGGAACTTCAGGTACAAGGGTACATAAAGAAAACACTGCAATTAATTCCAAGGGAATAATTCAATTTATTTCAACGCTGGCGCTAACATGGTGCCGAGATCATCGATGATATTACGGGATCGGACTTGCATCACGTTGCTAGTAGATGAAGATCAATTTGCTAGCGCAGTAGATATCAGCCCTTTACTACTACTACTACTACTACTACTACTACTAATACTACTACTACTACACGTTTCAACGTACTTGTTACGTACGGTAGGTACCAAACAAGTAATATCAATCTTACAAGCAAGGAACGATTGAATCCTAAAGTCAGAGGTTAATTCTGAGACTATAGTTCATCAATACCTAGTACAAACGGTATATAGAAGGAAATATTTTATCTCTCAGTAAACACCTATGTGTTTAACGATAGAAATTCAGACGCATATACTGTACATGCTAGGAACTGGAACAGAGAATGCGGCCATAGGTACGGGGAGCGCAAAAAGCAGCATAGGCACGTAGAGTGTTGACCTATAGCAGCTGCAGCAGCAGCACTGGCAGAAGGTCCGATGGGGCTGTGACCGCACCACGCGTGGGGAGGTGAGGAGGGAGGCGTATAGGTTCGGCAGGTGTTGCAAGGCGGAAGCCGAAATCGCTGGTGACAATTCGATTACACCAGTGGTTAAACTATAGGGGTGCGAAATCGTATTCCAGGGATACGGAATGACATTACAGAGGGTACCTATGAAATATCCGTTCCGGGAGAGTAAGAGTACCTACGCACAAATGAGATATATGCCCTACGAACGGAATATAATTGGGGTGGGTGTGAAAGAGCCTTCAAAGTGGTGCGAAATAGCATTTCATGAGGGATAATATAATATCTATCGTTATTGTTACACTTGTTCTCTGATTAATTAGTATTGCATAATTTGCATTAGCTACTAGTAAAACTGACCTTCTCTAGGCTAAAAGAAATCCTCTCAGTATTTTAAAGAGTGCGAGATAACACCAAAATTTGCTGGGGTACGAGAACACATTAGGGAAATTTTTACGGCCCTTAGCGCGAGAGAGGTTAGAAATCACAGCATTACACCAGTGGACCACAAGCCGTAAGAAATAACATGATTTCGAAGCGGTTGTAAAAATCGCTCTTGATGATCATTAAATACTGCTATGAGTAGTCAAATAGGCAATATTTATGAGTGAAGTGGTCACACTACAAGTTTTCAACAGTAATGACAACGCGAACAGCTGAAGAGTATGTTGTGCATCAGAAAATCGGTAAATGTGCTAGCTTATAATCATGTGTTCGATCAAGTATTAGTATTAATGTTCCCATCGTAGATAATTGGTATGACTTTTAGCATCAACAATGTCTACGAGTACATTGTTATACCAAAAACCGCCGCTATTCCGAAGCACCGTGTAATTGAGTGGTCAGTATATGGGGGCTACCAGCGAGAGCAACGCTGGGTGAGCAATCGTGAGAAGCAAAGGTTCACGTTTCGGGAACGACAACGCCAACCAGCAGGGACCAACTTCAACCAAATGACACATTTGAACCAGTATGCACACATTGTAACAACCACTGCACAAGCACTTAAATGCACAATGTCAACGCTTCATTAGCTATGACGCGCACACTTCCAGCAGCCACGATGCGCACGCGCTTGACGCAATATCACACAACGAAAACATCTACAACGGACGCAGTCCAATAACTTGACTTAGGCGGCAGCAAGCAAGTTAAGGTGAAGTAAGTCAGGCAGTCAGACAAGAGAGGCGTGAGCAGCAGTAGCACCAAGACGCGGAACCGAGACAGGAGCCACAAACACCCACTTTCACTGCCATACTCGACATTAAAGCGTCTCCATAAAAGAAATGGTCCATACCAGGAAGCAAACGAACCGAAAAATTCCTCTCCCAACTCACACGAACGCGAGTGAAAGATTCATCCGAGGCGCACGTACAGTGGACATCGAATCACGTACTGTGTCCATACTCAGCAGCTGTAGCGAAGCGAGTGCTAACCTGTCGCGTGCTGAAATTATTAGGCCAATAGGCAGGTGTTTATAATGGAGAGAATAGGATATATCGGTTGCTTGCCTGAACTTTTTCGATTGAGACATTGTGGTCCACTTAAAAATTAACTTTTTCAAGTAGCTACGAGAGATCTCGCATTATTATGCTGTGAACAGAAATTGATTATAGCGTGTCAACAGGGATTGAGCTCGAAAGTGGTTTAAACGAAAAGTTTACTTTCATGTTTTTAACTAATTAAAACATAAAATTACTTTCAGTTTTGAAGCAATGTTGAAAGATGCACTCCGCACAAGGGTTACGACTCATCTGTCAACAGCTCTCAAATACAACATTCTACTATACATTCGTTCATTTTTGTTTACACACCTGTTGAATATTTAAAGAAACAGAAACGAACTGCTTCGACGATGAAACTCAGAGCACCGCACGAAAACCAGACCGTTCGTAGTAATACCACTGCCAGAAAGTATAGATATAAAGTTTAGTCAAGACTCGGTGCTGCAGGCATAGGGTTGTATTTGCAGCGAATGCAGGCTACAACAGAAACCACAATGGCTAATACTGGGTCCAAAGTAAAGCTAAAACTGTATTCAAAGTAAGTCTAAAACGGGATCCAAAGTGAGGCTAAAAGTGGATTCAAAGTAAGTCTAAAACGGGATCCAAAGTGAGGCTAAAACTGGATTCAAAGTAAGGTTAGAACCTGACCCAAGAAATACGACGACTGAAAGTGGTGCCAAGAAATACAGCTAACTCTGGACTCAGAAGTAAGGCTAAAGCTGGATCTAAGCAGTGTAAAACTAGATCCAAGAAGATAAAATTACTCCGAAGAACTAGAAGGATAAAACCAGATCCAGATATATGGCAAAAATTGGATCCAAGAATTACAGTTAAAACTGAACCCCCAAAAAAGCTATACTTGGATCAAAGACGGTTAAAAATCAGATAAAAAAATTAGACAATACCATAGCACGGCAACACGGCTGGTGTAAGGCCCACACGGGTCAAAGACCGGCATCACTGAAAAGTGAAACGCACTTGCGCTTCCAGTTGAGGGGAGCTCCAGCTGCCGCCACAAGTGTGAGCTGCACTATTGGTACGCATGTACTAAATCATTAGAGGATGTATACTATAGATGATCTGATGTCATCAACACTGAGAGCATCGACACGCCTAGGCCTGAAGGTACCTAAATACTATACATGATCTGATGTCATCAACACTGAGAGCATCGACACGCCTAGGCCTGAAGGTAAATGATGCTGATAATAGCGATACCAAGCAGCACGAAACGATCAATCTACATCAGAATATTAGTATAAGAATATGACAATATGTACTCGTACGAAAAATGAGATATCTTTGCAAATCCCACGAAATAAAAATACCGTTAAATTAATTTGAAGTACGAAAAATATAACCATTTTACTCGTACGCAAAACGAAAAATCATCAACACAGACGCATAAACGTTTGCGCAAACTGCATAAACAAAAACATAGTCTCAATTATTTAAAATACCTGAAAATATACTACAAAATCGAAAGATTAAGATGACTGAACTTCTATGAAAATTACGCGATTATTGAATATCAAATACACTGATGAGAAGAATAACATGGAACCTTACTAAAGAGCACGTCGATGCGAAAGCTTTGTTCTTAGACAAAAGTTCATTAACTTCAGAACTTCGTTGTTTGGCATCAAAATCAAAATATGATCAGCATTTTTCATATAAAGTTCATCTCATTAGCGCCTGGACTGGAAAAACTTATCAGCTCGCTAAACAATAATGATTAATGCAATATAAACAATGATTATTGCGATGTACATAAATTAATATGTAAACAATGCGCAAATTCAAAACTAATTACTTACTGTCTGCAATAAACACGGATGATAACGTCTGTATGACAAATAAAATAGACTGCGTAAAGAACATGGAAATGCAGAAGTCTTGAGTCGATTTACGCAGATATCAACAAGCGAGGAACTTTTAGAGGAGAGGGAATGTTCGTAACCATGGAGATATTTCCTAGGTTGTGCCACGTGCAATGCATGCAGCTAGATAAATATTAACTGGGGCGATAAGGAAATCATCACGGGGGGCTAAATGGAATAGCATTATTGAGGAAGGGTTGCACAGAGTAATCCAACTAACAATGGCGTGTATGAAACAACATCATTACTTGGGGGTTATACGGTATAAAATAATTGGATAAAGGATAGATGGTGGCGTACAAGCGATTACTTATGGTCGCACAGAGAAATGAAAGGAGGGTTACAGGAAGTAATGCAATGAAGCAGCACTCATTAGTACCTACTGTGATGATTATTTCATTATTATTATTAATAGGTACCTCCGCCAAGAAGGTTATGTTTTCGTCGTGTTTGTCTGTCTGTCTGTCACCAAGATAACTCAAAAAGTTATGAACCGATTTGGATGAAATTTACAGGGATTGTTAGGTATGTTAGGAGGAACAGATGATTCACTTTTGGTGAAGATATGTC
>LQNS02276883.1:21750972-21770142 GCA_001587735.2 Parhyale hawaiensis | reverse complement strand
GGTGTAGATTTTTTGTTTTATTACTTACGTATAGGCGCCCCATATGACTGTAGATAAAACTACTAACTTTCCCTCCAGCACAAATAATGAAGAAATGGCACTGTAAAAACCCTTCATTTAGTCCGAAGTCACCCAATCTTACGGTAGTTCGCCGATGTGCGTTCATGCTGGGTGGTGTTGTGCCCTGTGATCTGGCGCTTCGTCGCAGAGTTGGTGGAGTCGGTTTTTGTATAAAATCTATAACTGCCCCAGTCATCCACTGTCTGAGTTTCTTCCAGATCCATTTGTTCGGGTGAGGTATACTCAGAGGAACTGGTGCTCTTCATGAGTTTGCCTTGGAACAATTACAATGCCGTACGGGCCAGTATTCCCGTTCGTTTTTTCCATCGTGTGTGGATGTTTGGAATAGTCTTGATGGCTCTGTCTTTGCCTCATTTCATAGTGTGGCACTTCTCGCCAAGATCTTGGCAAGTAGTTTGCCGCCCTTGGAAATGCGGGTGGGCACCTATGAGCGCCGCGACCTGTGGAACCTCATTTCATAGTGTGGCACTTCTCGCCAAGATCTTGGCAAGTAGTTTGCCGCCCTCGGAATTTTGGGTGGGCACCTATGAGTGCCGCGACCTGTGGAACCTCATTTCATAGTGTGGCACTGCTCACCAAGATCTTGGTGAGTAGTTTGCCGCCCTTGGAAATGCGGTGTCTTTGCTGGTGCTGGTATTGGCAGCTTCAAACGATCTGTATACAGAGCTATTCTGTGATCTTGGATCTTCTTTTTTTCATTCTTTTGTTTTCTCCACCCGCTGGGCTGGTTGCGTGGGGGTTTGTTAACCTCATGGAGTTTCTCCGTTGCTACGTCGCCAGCCTGGTGTGATTCAATAATAATTATATATAAATAGCGGGAAACTTGTAAGATGCTTCTGTGGAAACAATTTTGAATGTTTTGTTTACAGGGTGGTTGCAGTTGGTGACTTGGCGGTTTGTGGTGTCTTGTAGAGTTTAGGACTGCCGTTTCTTTTGTGAATATGAGTTTCAAGGGTTGCAAATTGATACTTTTACACTATATTCCTAAAAAATCTTTGCAATTTTTAGATTGAGGAAATGTCAATACAGACACATTTCATCATATGTTTCAACTTCACTGAGTGAAAGGGTAAATAATATAATTAATCTAAGTCCAGACTGCAGTGTATGGCAAAGATTCAAAGATCTTTGGTTATGGATTTGCTTTGTTTCTGTGACCTTCTGAAGTTCTGAAGATCTTGGCAAAGAATTTGCATTTTTCTCTTATCTTCCCTCTACATTTTTGGTGATCAAATGGTTTGAACAAAATTAGGTAGGCTATATGTGGCATTGTGGCAACACATTAGTGGAAAAAGTCATGACCTTGGTGATGCATTTGACACACTCTGCAGTCTGGGGCTAAGTTAGTTCTGACCACTTACCATCCACAAATGACCCAAGTCAAAGAAACATATCACTCAAGCCTAGGCTTAATAAGGGAATGTATCCATGGAGAACAATTTGAAAAGTTCTGAGCAAGTTACAGCTGAAATTAATGGATATTTGCATTATATCAGAGGCAAATCAGAACACTACTATGCAGTCAGGCTCAAGTTTGTACTTTTATTGTTACTTTTATGATACTATCGACTATACACACAAGACAAAATAGCAATAGACATAGACTAACAATAGGTATCTAATTTAACTCACTTCACAATAGGCTAGTCTAGTTAGGCCTATTTCAATCCACATCGTTTACAAGTTATTGTTCTGACCTGCCACAACAAAGGTAGACTAGGTCTAAATTTAAACACTTTATTCTGATTGATTTCACTGCATAAAATATATTTAGCTTATTTTATCTGGCTAAAAGAATTCAAGATCAAAGTTTCATATAAGGATGCGGATATAGGCTAGGCTACCGGAGTAGCAACTTGGCAACAAATAGGAGCACTGTGAAAAATAAAAACACGGAAATGATTCCTTGAGGTCACAGACAAAATATGTCGGAAATAATGAATTTTCACTTTAAACCTCATTAACATAAAAACAATTTATTTATTGCTTACCTGCATTTAACACAAGCACCAATTAGCCCAACAAATTAAGTTAAAACGCTTTGAAGCACAGTGCACTTGAGCAATACTGCATCGACGTAGCTTCCTGTTTCCACTACGAAATTACCCTAAAATTTACTGACGGCTCCCTGAATTCGAGGATATTCCCTAAAACAACGAATTCTCGACATGTTGTCAAGCAGGGAGCAGCTACTGATATTGCAAAATATTTTTTGCTTAGCACGTTATTTAGAGTTCCTGCTATAGAAACTGAATAAAAAATTTCAAATTAATATAAATTTATGTTTGAATATAGCTTGTTACTTCAAAAATACGTTCTTCCGACGATGCAATATGATACAGCAGCTAGCAAAATCTAACAACCTATAGGTTAGATAATCCAATATTAGAGAATTATTATGTAGTTGCATTTAATACTGAATACGCAATCCTAAAATATGCAGTTTACAATCGGTATTCTGCTGTCGTAGATTTAAAGGTCTCTGCAACCGCCAATGCAATTATTATGGAAGTTTATGAAAATATACAGAAAGTACTAGAGGAAATAAAGGGGGAAAGTGAAAAGGAACACCCGAGGGAATAGTAGCAGAGGCAATAAAGGGGTAAAGTGAAAAGGAACACTCGAGAGAATGACTTGGTGCATAGACCACACCATACATTGACTGGACTGGATACTGAAATCGGGGTTCTCGCAATTGGGCCTGGAGGCCGATTTATGCTTCTGTTTACTGTGGATTTATGGCTGTGACACACACTAGCCAAAAGCTGAGGAAACTTTCGCAAACACGCAATTTTTTGCCCAAAATACACCTCTCTATCGACAAGTGAGAATAGTCCGTTGGTCAAAAAACTTCGAGCTCCGTTCATCCAAACGACGTTGTCATGGCTACGTACTGAACACCATGAGAAAAATACTTCTGGCAAGCAGAAGAGTATAATAGATGCTATGCAATGCCTTCAACAGTAATGTTAAGTACACTTATATGATAGAATATCTTAAAAATAATAAACAATTGCGGCTCCGCAAGCGAATTGAGCGCCTTCTTCTCCAAAAGATGTCTCGTGTGGCAAGGAAGCAATGAGTGCAATCTATACGTAATACGATATAAATAAATAACAGTGATTAAAAGATGGAGAGCATGCGCTGAAAATGTTAACCGCTATCTATGGCAGTGGCCTCGGCAGTAGCTCTTTGCTTCCTGTTGGTGGCGTTAGTTGACAGAATTTCGCGCGTTTGACCAGTGAATCTAGCGCAAAAGTGCTGCAAGCTCCATCCTACCCATGAAGTTATGAAGGACCTTTATACCTTCATGATCCTACCTAAGATTTTGCGCAAAAGCATGAGTGTGGGGGTTTTTAGACGTCAATTTTCGTGCCCAAAATTCGGATACTCGTTCTTTTGAATAGCGCGTGGCATTGGCATAAGTAGGTCTCATCCCAATAGCCGAACAAAAGTGACGATAAGAAAACCTATGCAGTAATGTTGAAAAAATGAATTAAGACCACAATAATATTACATTGGTACCTACCAATGATTCAAAAATACACGTTTAACTGTAAGATAAAGATACCAAGACAGCCGGTAATGATATTAACTAGCCTAACAATTTATCGCTGATACAATCCATCTATACTGGAACCTTCTAAAGCTGCACATCGTGATTGTCAATATCATTTCACACAAGCTGCCTAGGTATATTACACAACTTTGTGGTTGCCTACGTTATATCGCTTCATGGTTCCCTATGTTGCATCAGTTTTTGGTTGCCTGGTTGCTAAAGGCGTCTTTTTGTGACCAACGCGGGGATGATTCCCACTGATCGCGCATGATTCGCTCGTTTTTTTGACCGCATTTTGACGTGATTCTGATAGCAATCAACCGTGATCGGTGGTGAGAATTGATCGCAGCGTGATTTCCTCCGCAGGCTAATCATGCGTGATCATAGAGTGATTCCAGCCGTTGGACATGTAAAAATTTAAAATTTGAAACGCGAGTTCGTGATGTTTTCTTATTTATAGGGATAAATTGAATTATGTTTTTATGATTGTTTGTAATATTGACTCCCAAAATTGTAGTTTCGTAAGTNATTGACTTAAAAATAAATAAAGGCTTATAAGAAATCCATTCCCTACCATTTCCCGTAAAAATTCGATAAAAATATAATTTCGAAAATTGACATGGCGTCTCTGGTTTGTTTACAAAATCGTTGGCCGTTCTTGGGCTTTTCAGTGATCACGATGATCATGATCACGGTGATTCTGATGAGGAGCATGGCCACAAAAAGACGCCTTAAGTTGCAACATATCATGGTTGCCGGAGTCAAATCATTTCACAGTAGCCTACATTACATCACTTCAGGCCGGCCAAAGATATCACTTAACACCTGTCGAAACTACATTGCTTCACGGTTGCCAATGCAATATCACTCCACGACTGTCAATCCTGAATCATTTCACTGCTGTCAATACTATATCACTTCATGGCGGCCAGTGCTTCATCATTCAGATCACTTCACGGCCACCAATGTCAAGAAGTTCGGATATACTGTATGTACTGATTTTCCAGTTATTATTGAATGTAAAAGAATTAAGTCATATAGCCTAAACAAAGTAATGGGAGAACATATAAAAATGCGTCAGCGGCACCGTGCAGTCTGGCCAAATTTCGGGACCAAAATCTGCCTTAGGGTCCAGTGTCGAGGCCTCGATATGCTACAGTTATTAGTAATTGGCAATATATAGTTGCCAAATGTTTCCCCGCTGTCCAGAAGTTCGAATCAAACATAAAAAAAAATTCGCTATGCAGTTTAATTTAAATAGAAAATGATGCTTCAATTACTAAATAATATTATGAAGCCACATACATATATTCACAGAGCAAAATATAATTGTCGAACTTTATGTTTGAAAATCTCCCGTGTGTTCGTGATGAAGTTTTACAGCACTGCTGGCCAACAAAAAACACAAACTTCAAGGCTCGCCGCGTGTGTTTGTCAATCTAAATCGTTCCGCGAACACAAACTTCGACGAGAAGATGGATCGTACAGTAGACACGGCTTAATAATGGCGATGAAGTTTTGCCACAAATAACTTCTGCATTGTTCCTGCTTCTACGAGACGGAAAAGGAACAGATTCAAATTCAAAAACATTTATTTGTCCCCGTAGGAAGGTATTCATTCAATAGTTCTATTACAATACATGTTCAGTTAACTTCAGTACACTAGTGTAAAATAATAAGCAATGAGTCTTACACGCTAGATTAAGAATTGACTGTACAATTCTACTTCACAACCCACTGTTTGTACAAGAAAAAAAATATATATATATATATATTTCTCCCCCTAGGAATTTTTTCATACAATAATTCTATTAAAATACTTGTTGAGGAAACTAGATTAAAACATCGCAATGAGCCTTACAGATTAGGGAGCAAATTTATAGCACTAATCTTCTTCACGACCTACATTCTGTACAACGCTCTATGATAGCAATAGGTTCATAGTTCACACACAGGTATATTGTGAATTAACTAACACATCATGTTAAATTCGAGGCTAAATATCGGTGACATTAGGAAAACATGCAATTATAGATATAATAAAGAAGAAAGAAGTCATAAAAAAGCAAAAGTGAACATATAGGTGTAAAAGATTTCAGAGGTGCCAGACATTGATAAGGTGGGGAACCATTGTTGTAAAACAAATGAATAAAAGGAGATCGTGTCGATGATGCTAATATTCGGCATTATAAGTGAAGTTATATTTCACGTAATATTAGAATAAAATACCTTATTTTTTGATACATCAATGGAAGCTTGTAGATAATAACAATAAGTCATTCATCTTTCCGACGCATGGAGGTATTCTTTTTTCCCAATACTAGTACCCACATTATAAAACACAGAGGGGCAATCAGACAACGCCTTCCAAGCTGCGCACGGCAAAACACAGGAAACAGCAAAATCAATCATTCTAGAGCAGGAGCTCCCAACCGGGAATGGCCGCATCCCCGCGAAGTGACCTCTCAAGTCAAGGATGGCAGTGAAACCTTAGATTATTTCAACGTCATTCAGATATTAACTCGAATTTGCGGCGCAAATTGAGAACATTTAAACTCTTCGTCATCATATGAGGTATTATTATTATATTTTGTAGGGGTCCAAGCACACAGCAAAAGCCTTTTAAGAGCGCCAAGCACATATAAGTTTGGGGAACAATCGTTCTAGAAGAAATGATCAAGAGGACATCCTTAAGATGATGCCATAGTAGGTCACACAATCCCAGAATACTATACCGCATTCCTACAACGGAAGCCTCTAGACTACAGAATGCAATGGCATAGGACACATATGTTATTTGTATACATGACATCCCATAAAATGTGCAACTACCCACACTATTTACATTCTACACAGTTGCTCATGAAGCGGTGCGGAGGCACTCCTGAGACACAGCAATGAATCAGTTAATGCAGCGTCACCGTACAGCAACATCCAGAGTGCAGAGCTAAAGGTTTGACGCAATTATAAACTAAAATACCTCGTGACGCAAGACTACTCGTATATTATTTGTACACAGGCACAAAACGACGGTATTATCCAAAACAATCTATATTTTATGAAACGCTGTAGTACCGCCACGGTAGTAGTAGAAGTAGTAGGTAGTGTTACAGAATTTTACTCGTGCATCAGGGACACAATGTCCATATCGCGCCGAACCACTCCTGTGATTTAACGCAGGCTCGTGCGCCACTAGAGCACGTTTTAAATTATCACTATTTTTTTGTCCCGGCTTTTCTGCCTGGAGATCTCAGAGTGGTCAGTGCGCTACTGACAGGAAAAAAAAAGGCCAAGTTGTGTATCTCCAACCCCCAGGCACGGCTGAACGCTTTCGCTCAGCTATGCCGCACAGGGGAAGAAAACTTAATACAAGAAGGTAGGAGTCTAGCGGGAATAGGTCGGCCACCTCGATCGGCAGCCCACCTCCCGAAGCAGAAGGGAAAGTATTGAGAGCCTACCTTACATTACAAACTAACCTCATCAGCAGGAACTGCGGCAAGCTGCAAATCCCCTGCGGAATAGGCCCTCGAGACCCTTGGGTGTGTGAGATAAAACGCTGTTTTACAACACATCCTATAATTTATACAAACTCCCTTATGTCTGAAAATTTGCAAATATGCCTACAATAAATCAGATAATATAGAATCCCGTAGGTGCAAAGACTTTGGAAGAGTTATTACTATTAAGCAACATATTATACAACCTATGGTCTATCTATACAACGTTGCACCTTGCGGTACAGCGGAATTTCGATAACAGTAAGCACCTTGCAGTTCCAGCATCCGAGTTTTAGAGTAAGAATAATTACATATTATTTGTATGAAGGGATACAGTGTACACTATTACACAGCACAGCCTATATTTTATTCAGCGTTAGAATTTTTTTTTACCATACGTCGTATGTAATACCCAGAGCTCTCCTTCCTTTACCTGTGGGTTCCTAGATATGCCTAATGTACTTTAAGTTAGAAAATGTGTCTTCATATTAATGACATTAATGGTGAGACTTCGGAAATATTGTATTAGGATCCTATTGCATAACCAACTGTGTATAGAGTGAGGCATTTGGCGGTACAGCGAAACTTCGAGAGCAAGAGACAGGTGAGGCCTCTGGATTGGCTTCGAGTGAACTCTCGGGAAATGAAGTGGTGTAAAGCATATTTGCTTCCTAAATTTACTGGGAGATTTCTTTTGGCCAATTCTTTATTGATTCGTAAGGTGAAACAATTGAATGCAGTAACCGGTGAGTTTGATGAGCCGTTATTTTTTATTTATTTCCATTTTATTTAAATTTTTTTCCGCTCTCTCTTTCTCATTCAATATGAATTCAGCACTGAGCGCCGACTTAATTTCAGGAGGTACGTACCGTCGAAAGCCTCCCTTTCAATAATCTTTCCAATTTCCAGAGTCTCTGTTTAAGGAGTTACGCTGTACCGAGAAATGCATTTAGATCTTACCACTGTCTCGCTTTTTATGCCGTTTGGTTTACCTGGTTCTGAAAATGTTGCAGGCAGCCTGCTTTAAAGAGGCTAAAATTGGGTGAGATAGGAAGAGGCGCTTTTAGCTCATCAAGTAGACTATTCACAGAATGATCGAGGTTCATGCACAGTAGCCTCTGTTGTTATATTAATTTGGTCATCCCTGAGGAGAGGAAGAATACTCCTCCCTACCTTCAGCTTCACCCGCTGTTTATTTACGTAGTGCTGCAGCGCGGTAGACGGACGTGAGGTTGGTCCGCGTACTCAGAGTTGTTTGTTGAGCATATTTTTCTCAAAGTTAGCGCTTAAAACCATTACATCAGCATCGTTTACCGTCAATTCGTAGCTTGGACAACCTGAACACGTCTTTGTGATGTGTGTAGAAGTTCTACTTCGAGTAACATCAGCTGAGAGCATGTTCGGATAATGGATTTGCAATATGTGGCCATTTAGGGAAATTTCCCTGCTAAACGCTTTCTTCAGTGATACTAGGATACTACAAAGGGATGGACGTCATATGTGACGGTCAATAAAACTAGGGTATCACAAAGTAACGATGGCATACCTGCCAAAGCGTATCATTAAACGTTACTTTTTACATTCTTATGGCAAACTTTACACCAACTGCATGATCTCTAATTTTCTCGTTGTATATTACTGCAAAGCGCGCAGCCGATCTCAGTTAGGAAATGAATAAAACAAGATATTGAATACACTCCTTATATTGTACTGACATAGTCTTGCACATTTTTTTACTGTATTAGCATGCACAAGTATAGTGCATAAGACAAATCATATTCTATTATTGTGCAGAATGTAGTTATTTTTAGACTAAAAGTACCAATACATACTTAGGTGTGATGAAGTCATTGGGCTTTTTGACAGGAATCTTCGACAACACATTCATTATTTTACTTAAGGCAATAACAGTTTGTAAGTTCGCTATTTATCGCAATTACAGTTTGCACCTTCTTCCAAATTGAACTCAAATTTTCAGAGTTCGACGCTCAGGCTGCGTTGAGTTATGATTCCTTATCATGGCGACAATTACATGACTGAAATGACCTCTAGCTTTTGCTGTATACCATCTATGTTACTTTTTTGGCCTTGAAATTAATAAGATGGGTAAACTTAGGCTGTAACCTTTAAGAATACTAGTATTCGTCTGTAGGCGTAGGCTATATTTGAGGTAAGTCGCAACCAGCATTTTTTGGGTTACCGGTGCTACACCGTGTAATGCCGATGCCACACGCTAGCCAAAACCTGAGGAAGCTCTCGCAAACGCACAAAATTTTTTGCTCAAAATGCGCCTCTCTATTCACACGTGAGAATGGTTCGTTGGTCAAAAACTTCGAGCTCCATTCATCCAAACGACGTTGTCATGGCTACGGAATGAACACCATGATAAAAAATACTTCTGGCAAGCAGAATAGTGTAATAGATGCTATCCAGTGCCTGCAGAAGTAATGTAATGTACACTGATATGATAGAATATCTTAAAAATAATAAACCATTGCGGCCCCGAAAGCGAACTGAACGCCCTAACCTCCGATAGATGTCTCTGGTGGCCAGGAAGCAAAGTAACTTTACTTTATTAAAGACTATAATCTAAACGCAATACGATATAAATATATAACACCGAATAAAAGATGGAGAGTATGCGCTGAAAATGTTAGCCATCTGTGGCAGTAGCTCTTTGTTTCCTGTTGGTGGCGGTTTGTTTACACAAATTCGCGCGTTTGATCTGTGAATCCAGCGCAAAGTGCTATATGCTTCATCTTAGAATATTGCGCAAAAGCGGGAGTCTGCAGGTTTTTAGACGTCGATTTCGCTAGCAAAACACGGATACATACTCGTTCTTTTGAATACCGTGTTGCATCGGCATTACACCGCTGACCCAGCCAGTCGCAATCATAGCTCACATGACGACTGCAACACTAATTACGGCGTTGTAGGTCGCCGAGCACAAACGTCTATTTTGTATAAAATGAGCACTAAATTAATTCAAATACGTAACAAATAAACACCTTACACCTGAATAAGTAAATTAGATCGGGTACTTGGAACTTTCAATCAGAAAATTTCAAATTACACGCAATTTTAAAATTTTTGAGCTTACTCCAATCGTCGCTAGATGAGAGCTAGTATAGCATGGTTTAGGTATTTGTAATTTAGTTTGGTGTGTAGGGATTTATAGGTATCTACAACTGGTGTGGATTCCTCCCTGGTCTGGCTGTCCTGCGCTGGTGGTGTCTGGGCCTGGGGAGGTGCAGAGGTGAGTTTGTAGTGCCTTGTATAGTCGAATGACCCGAGCAGCTTTTGCTCCCGTTTGTTTGCTGTGACCGGCTACCATATGGTGGCAAAACATGCATTATTTAGAGCTACGCAGGCATATCGATCCAACGATATGATGTTCGCGGGTCTGCCCATGGCCTGATGCACATCACCCTGCTAATGGAATTGGAATTAACCTTTTTCAAGTTGTGGTAGCCCGGATTTGGCGTGATTGCGACACACCCCGTTATACCTTTTCTTTCTGTTTTCCTGATGTTACTTCTTTCAACCTCTACATCAATATGACGAAGCATTAACTAATTCACTATCCGCCCAAGTGTTAGCCAATTGCTTGGATGAAACTTTGAAAAGAAGGTAGGCTGTGTAGTGTGAAAGCGCTATGAATCTGCAACGTGTGGCTCACACGCGCTAGTGAAAAGAACGTTTCGTTATCTCCGCGTCCAAATGCGTTGATGTGTCCAATTAAATAGCGCACACTATATCCCTCTAAGTGTGAAGAGTTACCCGAAATTGAACTCTCGGCACTGGCTAAGCAAACTGAACTGACGGCTAACATTTTAACACCATTCTTCTAAACTGATAAACTGAAAGCTATATGTACGAGGCTTCAATAAAACTTTCGGAGGGTTAGCGGAGGAAACTCGTTCTTTTGACTAGTATACAATATGTATGTCTGTAAGCCTCATTGTTATCCTGCAATAATTGAACTAGTTCACTGGACGTGTACACAGTACCATCATTATTTTATGATGACCTTTCTCCGGGGAGAAATACATGTTTTTCTGTGTTTACATCAATTCCCCAAAGCTAAATAAGTCAAAACAACAGCGCCACCTCCTAGCTTGACCTCGTAAATGAAATGTTATCATATCGGTAGATTATCTACTAATTTGTCTCAGAAAACCTTTCCACTTAGGTACTGTTACTGATAAATTATAGGTAGCTTTCATCACGATCCTTTGATTTGTGATGAGATGTACTGAATATTTTCGCGTCATTATGCGATACTGGGGATAATTGGAATTAATTCTTCAGCAGCGGCAGACTAGAGATGTTGGTATCAAGGACGTTGAAGCTCACAAGATCGAATACCAACCTAGGTAAGCAAGCTCTTGTGGCGCTTGACGTGCTTACTCAGCAATTGGTATATGCAAAGCTTCTGATTAGGTTACTGACCTTCTCCAGAAATGGAGAGGGTAGGAAGGGAGCACAGGTCGTTGCGTATGAGCTTTCCGTCGGTGGCGTCATAGCTCTTGACGATATTTGATCGACTGCAGCCGTTCATTCTTCAATAGCCAGTTGGCCTATATGCTCTGCTCAAACCTGTACTTATGTTCTTCCTAGTAGGAAGTGCGGCCAAGTTGACTTAAGCTTTACCGCTAAATAAATCATACTTTGATCCAGTTAAACTAAATTTCCTTCAAATTGTGGACAGCGGTTCATTATAAACTCAATGAGGTAAGAGTAAAACACAAGAAATGCAAGCGGGATTTATTAATACATATATATATGGAATGTTTCATGTCATTTGGTTCCATCAGTGTGTATAAAATAACTAATTCTCATTCTAATCTCCCTGCTAATATAAACTGGTAATACAACAAATACGCTTGAATAATATTCTGACGTTTTTCTGATACTAACGTCCCCTGATATATTGGATAAATGATCATCTGACTTTGGGTAATCCAAAAGTATCGACGAATAGCTCAAGAGAAAAATAAATAAATAAAAAATACTCTAAGTCAATATGTAATTTGACAGACTATGTGTTTATAATAGTGTCCATTCAGTGGAATATTTGCGATCTCGACAAGCGCGCTACCAAATACTTGGACCTGAAACAGAACACACTGCTCAACTGTTGGCAAACATAAATCTTGGGGAAAAGGTTCTGCATGTTTCCACTTCTACAGCTCTGTTATAAGCACCTACCTGAAACATTTAAACATCTGTTCTGTATGTGTAGAGCAGAATATAAGCAATAAATTGCTGGATTGACAATGTATCAAAAGTAGAGTAACGATTAGTTCAACTTCCGTACCTAGTCTGAATGGTTGTGGTTAGGCAGGGTATGAAAAACGGTCCAAAATCGGTAACCAAGGGTTCAGCTTCAAGGTTGCATGGAAGTGGTCAGACAGTCTACAACGGTGTTACATTGCCGAGGGTATCTGCTTCAGTGTTGCACGGAAGAGGTGTTGCAGATAGAGCAAGTTTACGCCAGTGTATAAGCCGTTGCTGGATACGTTGTTGCCTCAGGTTCTCCAGCTCGATCTGCTTGATGAGCGTCTTGTAGCCAAGAGTTGGTTCCTGGTTGCTCACCAGTTTCAGGAAGGAGTTCCAGTAGCTCTCAGGAGAGGTTTTTTGTACGGCTACGAACCTTATGAGAGGACGCAGTAGTCTGGTCACAGCAATCCTGCCGCTTGCGATATTTGCTTGCGGAAAACCACCTCCAGAAATGCTAACGCCTGAAGTCGTCGGAGTCAGTGATCCTGCAACTCCAAATGACCCTAGTAGACCACCACCGCCTACTCTAATCACTCTCGATGGAAGTCCTACGGTCGATGATGAGCTCGCGACTCCTTGTAACGAGCCACCTTTTTTGGCTAGCAAGCTCATAAGCCAAAGGGTTCGAGCTGCACTAGCTTTAGTAGATGCGTCTGTAAACCCCGACTGAAATCGCCCGATAGAGGGATTCACGGTGGCGGAAATCGGTCTCAGGCGCTGCTGAGCGGGAGAGTACGACGATGGTCGCCCGCTCAAGAGGGTTTGCAGCTGTAATACTTTCGGTTTTGAGCCACCTGGCAACCCTTTTCCCGAATTTAAGGATTGAAGCTGTTGGCGCAGAACAATATTTCTACCGTTTTGGCGACTAGATATGAGACCTCGGGCTTGCAGTGGGCCAGCTGTTAAGCTTCGTGGAAGAGTTTGCAGGCCCTCCCCCCTGCGTTGTAGATTGAAAAAATTTGCTCTTGGTATTTGGCCGAAGTCGACTAGTTGACCGTTTTTTCTGGAGCCAACACTAGAAAACTGTCCTGGAACAGTTTCTCTCTTTTTTCGAGCCACTTCTTGGTTGGAATCGTCTACGTAGGTTTCATTGTCGTCGTATAAATCATACAAAGGGTATACATAGTCATATGAAAAGTTATCATCTAGATAATAATTTTCACTTTCATTACCAAGAGAATCTTCTCTGTTACTTGTATCTTCGTTGTCCTCTTCCGTCCCTTGGTCATCTGCAGAACGGGTCGACCTACCATCACTGGCACTGGTGCTTTCGGGTTCAAACTCAGGACTTGCAGCAATCAAGATGGTGGGTGCTTCGGGCTGAGGTTCATCAGGCGATAGTGACCCCCAATCGCCATCGTCATCTCCTAGGTTGCTGTCTGGCAGAGCGAGGGCGATAGATGCAAGGGCCAGGACGCACAGTTGAATGCAAAGCTTCACCTGCGTAACAAATATTTGACAATAAGGAAATCGCTATGCTCATTACCTCCCCAAAGGAGATTACGTTTGTGTCGAGTTTGTCTGCATGTCTGTTTGTTTGTCTGTCGCTTTGTCTGTCACCAAGATAACTCAAAGCGTTATGGACAGATCTGCACAAAATTTACATAGATTGTTAGACATGTTACGAGTAACCGAAGATTTACTTTCGGTGAAGATCCGTTCAACGGTTTGTTTGTCTGCCTTTTCTTACTACCATAACGCAAAAAGTTATCGACGGATTCCGATGAAATTTACATGAGTAGCTAGGTAAATCATGAAGAGTAAATGACAAAATTTTTGTAATGAACTGTTAGTTCGTTTGTCTTTGGGTTTGATTTTATGTTTGTCAGCAACAAAAATATGAACATATTTTTTATAAAAGATACATGAGTTTTAAGGTGTATGTGAATGATCAAATTATAGTGATGATCGGCTAATCTGTTTGAGTGTCTGGCTAATGTTTGTCAGAATGTTTGTTAGCAACATAGCTCGAAAAGGTATGAATAGATCTTCAAGAACATTACAGAAGCTGTTATTACTGTCAAAGAGCACAGATTACCATATTTTAGTACAGTACCTATAGAAAGGAAATCATAATTTAGATTAGTTTGAGAACCAATGTGAATTTTTCGTTAACGTTGCTTTACTTGGTGAAAGTATACGCTCTCAGAGTGCTCTACAGTAGTTCTTCAATAGACTTGAATTTTGTGTATTCTTTATTGTAACAATTTTTATTACGAGATAAATTTTCAAAACTATTATATATAGCGGTTCTTGTCGTTACTTGTGAAACTTCATCAATAAATACTTGCCGCCGCGAACATTATCGTAGTTCATTGTAACGAGACGAATACAGGGCTGTCTCGCCAACAGCAGGGTATGTGTGTGGGTGTGTGTCTAAGGTGTCTGTTCGGGGACAACCAAGGATGTGTCTAGGTCCGGAGTAGCCAGCTCAGTATCTGTCATACTATTGCCGAGAGCAGTTATGATGTAAGCTTGTGCTGCGAGATCTGGGGTTCCACGCAGATTTTAGCTAATAACTTCCACCATGGAGGTTATGTATTTGTTGAAGTTTATCTGTCACTTTGTTGGCCTTTGCCCGTTGCATTGTCGGTCATTAAAACAACGCAACTAGAACGCCTCGGGGCATAAGACCATCACCCGCGGTGGGGGCAAATTCAACGAAGTCATTTTTGATGGCCAGTTAATCCTAGTTTCTCATTGGATATTGTGTCCAACTAGCTAGCGCCACGCTGACCACCCCGTTCTGATCTCTTTAAAATAACATAGAAAAAATGGGATGCCTCGTGGCGTGAGACGATCTGCAGCGGCGGAGCCAAATTCGCCTCGGTGGAGGAAAATTCAACGCCGTCATATTTTATTGCTAGCTAGGACTAGTTTTTTGGAATGGGTGACATCTAGGTTAACCCATCAAACTCCCTACAAAAAATTACGAAGATTGCTCAACTCCTTCGACCACTTAATTATTGGGTGGACAGATAAATATACAACTAGAGCACTCTGAGAGCGCATACCTCCGCCAAGCGAGGCAACTGTAGCAAAAAATTTAAATTGGCTCTGAAACCATAATTTTCTTTGTATAAACTCCAAAATTTAATAATTTGTGCCTTTTGATAGTTATAACAGCTTGTGCAATTTTCTTGAAGATCCGTTCATAACTTTTTGAGTTATATTGGTAACAAATGTTAAGACAAACATGAGTCCAGCATTCAATCGAACCAACCGATCTGCACCAAAATTTTATCATTTACGTCTTTCAACATTACTAACAATCCTTATAAATTTCATAAGGATCCATTAATTTTTTTAGTTATTGTGCTAACAAGCATAAAATTAAAAAAATCGCTGCTTTCTCTCTTCTTTTTTCAACTTTTCTCCCAATTTACTTAATCGATTTTTTACGTTTTTCCTTCGCTCAAATCATTTTTCTTAATTTTTTCCATTGTATTATTGCATGCACTGTTATTTATACCGAAAAAATTATTTAACCTTGTTAGGGTTAAAAATTCAGGTAAAATGCATATCCAATGGACGATTTTCTCTTATAAGGAAATACAATTGTTGTTCTTTATTAAAATGCTTCTCATTATCCTTCTCGAGCAAAGAGTGTCATTCAGTCCCACAAATGTTCAACCATTAGGTACTCTGTTTGAAATAACAATTTAATTTATTTTACACTAACGTAAAAAAAAACTTTTTCTTGAAAACTACTGGACCGATTTTAATACCTCTGGTAGCAAAGTACTTGTAATATTTAGATGGACCTCTACCCACTATGAACTTAACCCTATAGGCGCTTTTATAGCGTGTCAGGGTTGAAAACGAAACGTTTACCCAACGAATAATTTATTATATTATCGATGAAAAGAGACGAACGTTTAAAACTAAAAATCACGAAATCGGCCTAGTAGTTTGGGAGAAACAGTTGGGAAAAGGACATTGTAATGATTGTTCAGAGTAAAAACGGTTTTCACCATGGTAGCACTGAAGTCGTTAACCCAATCAAGGAGTACACTATCGCAAAAATTGCTCAGTCACTCATTTCTTCGCTTCGGCCGTCACATTGCCGTGCCTATACTTTACTGATGGCGCTCGAATGTTACGCTAAAACTATGCGTCATTGCAACTTTAAACTCACTCAGAAGTAGGAGGTATTCTCAAAGCTTCACCAATGCTGCTTGTTATAACGTACACGCGGCAAGAAACGACTCATACCTTAGATATTCTTTTTAGTCGTATAGCAATGTGCAAGCCGAAGCCTTGTGCTCTGCAACGCAATCGGATACAGAATTGCGTGGCAATGTAGTTTTTTTTGTACGTGTGCGCCAGCCCTAAGAGTCATAAACTATTCTTAAGCCCCATGTAACTGTGAGTAATTTCAATCAAATATAAGTCTATTTTGAAAACAATGCAGACTTTTGAACATATCACAAACCAGCAAGAAAACCGAATAAAACATAAAAAATGCGTTGACAATTTGACAAGTTCAACTCGTACATTAATAAAATTAATGTAGTTTCCCAGCACAGTCAAATACGTCATGAACACACTCCTGGGGTTGAGCCCCCCCCCCTCTCATTACTAGTAACAGTGCTGCCTGGCTGAGTGATGGGGATATATTGAGGAAAACCATTGGTGCGCTTTGCTGTCGGTGGAGAAAATAAAGTTTTTAGCACGAGAATTTTCAATTGTTTCGTATAAGTAGCCTAAATATTAAATGTGGTGCATGCATTTTCATCTCTTTTTCAAAATCTTAGAAGGGTTAAAAGTTTTTAGGGTTAAGCTATTGGCGCACGCAACGAGAAGAAATTAAAACGAATATTTAAACAAAAAATTATAAAATGGGTCCAGTGAACTACTATACTGAATTATAACGACGGAACAGCAACTATTTAAATTATTAATAACCTAATTTTCAAATTATACATATGCATCTCTATATAACAATGCATATACAATAAATAGCACCATGCCGTAGCTGGGTAGTAGACCGCCACTTTTGACAATCATTGGATGTAGTATTGCCCCCCCCCCTCCCAAGAAACAGGGCTGGATCCGCCATTGTATGTTAGAGACGTTGAAATTTATAAGACAGAAGTCGTACGACGCTGTAACGTTAGTAAATCTCGACCCTGGTTCATACAATAGTCTTTTGACGCCGTCAGAGTCCGCCTTTCTTATTTCTTTTTAAAAGTGAACAGCGAAGCTTAGTAATGTTTCGCCTTAAATTTCGAGAGATAAGGAAATAATTCGCTGGCTACACTTGTTACAAGCCAACTGATATAAGTAAGGTTGGCTGGTTAAAGCTGCAGGGAATCTTTCATCGACACACAGTAGTGTTCATTATGGGAAGCTCTACAACATTCAAATCTTCTGAACTGCGTACAAAAGACTATAGTGTGAACTAGCTCGAGGATAACTTACCATTGTGGAATTATGGCGTAGGAAGTCCTGAAGCGACAGGTGGCTGATCCGGTCCGCAGATCCTTCAGACTGCAGTATGCGATGTGTGCCAGCTTTCCCTCAGTTATATAGATGGACGGTGTTTGGTGAAATGAAATTAGTTTTCCTTTGCCTGGTACTGTTTTGCTACATCATCAGCCGAGGCTGATTAACTCCGTGACAAAACTGAAGTTCTTGGCAAGTCTTCAATGTTATCAGCAGGTCGTCAACACCGAGTGTGGTGGTCCCCACCAAACCCGTATTTTTGCAGACGACAAATTACCGAGATTTTTCTTTCTTGAAACTTATGAGTTATTATTAATTCCGCCGAAGAGGTTATATTTTCGTCGAGTTTGTTTAGCCAACTGTCACCAAGATAACTTAAAAGTTATGGATCGATTTTTAGGAAATTTGCAAACTAGACACAAATAATCATATTTTTGTGTAGATTTGTTCTTCCGTTTATTCTTCGTCTCTATGTTTGTTTCCATGTTTATCAGTAACATAACTAAAAAGTTATAAATGGATCTTTAGGAAATTTGTAGGATTTGTCAATCATGTTGAAATACACAGATAACTAAATTTTGGTGATGATCGGCTAATGTTGCTAATCCGTTTGTGCTCAACCAATGTTTGTTAAAATGATTACCAGAAGCATAACACAAACAGTTATCATTGGATCCTTATGAAATTTGCTGGAATTGTTGGAAACGTTGATAGACACAAATGGCCAAATTTTGGTTATGATAGGCTAGTCCGTTTGTGCGTGACTAATGTTTGTTAAAATGTTTACCAGAAGTAGCAATAACACAAACAGTTATTATTGGAACTTCATGAAATTCACAGGAATTGCTAGAAATGTTAATAGATAGGTGATGATAGGTTTGTGTGTTAGACTAATGTTCATCAAAATGTTTGTCAGAACCACTTTACTAAAATGTTACAGACGGATCTTCAAGAAAATTACACAAGCTGCTATTACAGAAGCTGCTATTACTCTCTTGAACAAATTTTGTTGATGATAAAGAAAAAAATCCTAACTTCTGGACCAATTTTTTGTTACCATTGCTCCTGCGCAAGAACAAAGCCGAATTTGGATTATTTGGTGTCATTAACGTAGGCCGTAGTTGCTATTATGCATTCTTGCTGCCTCCTTATGAATATTGTCACAATCTCTGGGTCACGGTTGCTGACCATATGGTATAACTAGTATTAACTACGTTACGTAATTGCATTATGACTGCTGACAATCATCCTCGTCTGCTGGACCCTCGATATTGGCTTACGCAGAATATGGGCTGCGTGCCT
>LQNS02276883.1:21682932-21698182 GCA_001587735.2 Parhyale hawaiensis | reverse complement strand
TCCTCCTGATCTGGAGTCCCCTCGAGTGCTACCTCGAATCGCGGGTCAAGGTGCTACCGACAGAGGTACTCTGCCTTACGCTTACCACTGCAAAAGTGTACATTGGAACATTCTAACTAATATGTGAACTAATTTATAAACTTTCATTACAGTTATAGTTGGTCACATAGATAAGTATCTAGATCTATATAAATCTATTTGTTACAAAGATATTAGTTAATAAAATGCCAAACTCTACAAAAGCATCAAAAGTCAAGCCTGAGGAGATGGCCAGCACTGATACACAGAATACATCAAAGGCTTCCCACGCTGCTGTCTCAGCACCTCTCCAGATCAGTGGTGAAAATCACTGTGAAGCTGAGACAGTTGTCAGTGGTTCAATGCAATTTGCTCTCACACCAGCTGCTGCTTCGGCTCTCCATACTCCTGATCCTACTGCTGGCTCTGTCACTCTAGCTTCAGAGTCAAATACAAATTCTAAATTGTCAGATGGCAAGGAGAGTTCTGCAGCATCTAGTCCTATTTCCCAGGATAGTACTAATGATGTTGGTGCATCATCATTGCAGCCAGAAACAAAGATATCTTTGGAGCATAATGTATCATCAGATTTAAAATCAGAGGAAGCAGTTCCAAGCAAGGCAACATCAACAGCAGAGCCAACTTCCACATCTGCCAACAGCACAGTGGAAGGAGGCCATGGAAGTGTTTCCATTCCTACAGCTGCAGAGCCAGCAAGTTCCTCAGGATCTCCTGGTGAGTTCTTGCTTCCTGTGGTGGGTTGGTTAGAGTTCTGTGGTATTGGGAATGCCACTGTGCTGAAGAATTACTAATGATGCTTGGCTCTCAGCTGTGGTTTGCGTACCCAGTCCCACATACCCTTGCTGTTTTTCACTGTTACCGGGGGAGCATCCATGTGAGTTGTGTTGTTTTTTGGTGCTTTTCGGATGGCCAGATGCTCATTTCTCAGGCTCATTTGTTGTGCAGAAGAATACTGAAGACTCAGATTCTAAGAAATTATCATTGATGACTTCAGGAATTATTATTGATGGAAGATATCGAAGTTATGGTCACTGGCATCTTGTGGTAGTATTTAAACTTCCAAAGTGTCACTAAAATTTGGCAAACTGGTACAAAAGGGAGGTAGCTACCATGTCTAATTGAGGGAGATTAGCTAACTTTTCAATGAATGAAGTGCCCTGCATAACAAATGTGGATTATGTATAATAGATATGTTAGTTTCACTTGAAGGCAAGATTGAATCTTACATCAAAGGGCTATCAATCCCATCCCTAAAGCTTTTTTGTGAAGTAGCTAAAGGTTTCCATGATAAAAGTGCATTGTATTTGTTTGATGTTGAGTGTGCACTGTGAACCATCAGAAGTCTGGCTTTATATCTTTATTGGAGTTTATAATGTAGTTAAATACCATTTTCAAGATGTTTGGGACTCGGCCATATTTGTGTGGTGCATTTATGTATTTTCAGATTGGAAAAAAATTATTCATGAGTTTGGTAAAGATTTCTTTCTTCTTTTCATGCAATTTCTTATGGAATTCAGCATATGAAAGTGACCTTGAGTCCGAGGCTGTTGTACAGCGCCCCAAAAGCAAGAAACTGAAGAAACGGAAACATTTGACTCGTCTCAAGCAGCCAGGCAGGTCACTGAGTGTTCACCTCTGTGTTCTCTCAAACCTTGGCTTTAAGTTGCTACTCACACTTATTTCTCTGAAGGTTAAGCTTAGGTTGTCATCCTACAAGCCATGTGTATTGCACTAATATGCCTAATATTGGATGACAAACATAACATCTAACCTCCTTCTAATAAAGTTGGGATGGTTTGCAGAATCTGTTTTAATATTTTTTAACCTACCTGTTGTTCACTGAATGGCTACTTGAAGTAAAGTGGCAAGTATGGAAGTGGCCTTTGTAAAATTCAGCTAGCTACCACCTGAGAGAGTTGTCCAACAACTCTATTTCCAATTGTCATGTCGTGGTAGCAAGTGAGATACTGTGCCATAGTTAAACTGCTGATGTAGTGCATTCTAATAGAATAAAACTATTTACTAATATGGTTAGCTAGCTCAATATTTTCCAGGCTTGCCATTTGCTTTTATTTCAAAAGGTTTGCTTTGAATTTCTTTATCTACACTAGTGGCACTTGCAAGGATTTTTTTTACTGTCCTTTATTGAGTAGCTACTTGCTTACTACCTCACTCATTTAAATTTTCTGTAGTAGCTACCTATATCATCTGTTTTTTTTTGAAGCAGTTACGAAAAGAAAAGTTGCCATAGCTATGAAAGTTTACTCGGAACTTCGAAATACAGTATATACAATACTTTCTTTACTGTTCATAGTAGCTACTAGCTACCTACATGTTTAACTAATAAACATTCAAGTTTAAATTTTATAAGACATAGAGCTATAGCTACGATATAGGCTAACCTTAGAGACCTCTCTGTTCATGTAGTAGCTATTTGTGTCACACCTTTTTAAAAATATTTTGGGTATGGCATTAGAGGTAAAGGTATGTTTTTCAGCATAGGAATTTGTTGCAACAATGTTTGTATTGTAGCACATGCCTCTAGATTTTTCAGTTTCCCTTAGTATTTTACATTTCATAAAAGCCTAAAAAATTTTTTCAATCTTGAACGGAATGCTTTTGTGAACCCCAATATTAATAGGCCAATCAGTAGGTAGCTACATTTTATCAACATGTACGGTACCTACCTATATATTACAGTTAGCTATCATGTATTGTGCTGGAACTTCCATGACATACGGTAACTTAGATTAAAGTATAAATTCACCAATCCTCACGAATTCTATTTTTTATTTGCACTAGCTTGCCAGACACACTCTTTTTCACTGGTACAAGGTAGTTACATATCGTCTATATTTCTCTGGTATAATACAGTAGCTCCCTACACCAGCACTGGGCACGTTTGCTGATGTATATCTGTGCCAGTTGTTAAGGTATTTTTTGCTCCACTTGTTTATAGCTACATTATTACACTGGACCTTGTAGATACATACTTTCTGACTGCAGTGCTGCTTGTACGGTACTAAAATTTGCTCTCTATGGTAAGATATTTAGGTCAGTGCTGGCTGTTGGATGTGCATTGTACCAAGGAATGAGACCAGTACCGGTACCTATGTCATTTATCATGTAATGCCTCTACCAATGTAATTTACTGTAAAACCCCTTCTTGTTCTAGTTTCCTTTTGATTAAAATGTATTTGTTTTGCTGCTGTAAAATGATAAAATCTAGGTAGTATTATTTTCAGGTGCTGTCAAAGTTAACGCCCACAATACTGACAAGTCCGTAGTGCTATCATTTGTTGAAACTGTTGTAGCCTAAGTACTAGATGTGTCCACATTGAAAGTTCAGTTTTATTTTCAATTAGTAGGTAGGTATTTAATAAGAGGGTGTTGATTGTAGCTAAATATATCTCATATCAAGATTTTTGTATCGATTCACAGTGATCTGAAAGTACTTTTAATTTGAGCAGGTATTGGAGAATTGCCATCCACAGTTGCGCAACTTCAAGGTCCCAATGGCTGTGAGGTGTTTGTGGTTGGTACTGCTCACTTCTCTGTGGAGAGCCAACAAGATGTCACCACCACCATAGAGCGTGTGCGTCCAGACGTAGTTGTTCTTGAGCTTTGTCGGGCCCGCACAGCAATCCTCTCACTTGATGAAGCTACAATATTACAGGAGAGCACCAACATGGATTTCTCCAAAATGAAAGCAGTTTTGATGCAACACGGCCGAGTTCAGGGAGTGCTTTACCTCTTGCTGCTCTCCGTGTCTGCTCACATCACAAAGCAGCTGGGTATGGCGCCTGGTGGGGAGTTTCGTGTTGCTGTGTCTGCCGTCAAGCAGCTCGTTCCAGGAGCCAGCATACAGCTGGGCGATCGCCCTATCAATATTACCTTAGGCCGCGCCCTGGCAGCTCTGTCCCCATGGTCCAAACTCAAACTTGCCTTCCATATCATCACCACAACGGAACCCATCAGGTGGGAGCAAACAGTTTTGCTACTTTGAACACATTAAATGAAGACCATGACTCTCAAGTAGCTAGCTAATAGTAGTATTATAAGGGTAAGTCAAAAAGTTCTACTTGTGAGCGTGCTTATTCTTGCGTTAAACGATTGTAGTGGAACTTTTTGACTCATCCGCGAATTTCTCTGACTACCTACCTATATGTAGCTACCATCTATGGTACACATTGTAACCGACGTGTCAGGCTACATGCTGTATATTTGTAGAAATTTTGCTTTAATGTGCAACCTAGTAGCCGCTGTAATATATCGTTATAATGTGTAAATAAGCAACGTTATGACTGCAATATGTTGAAATGTATTGTGAAATCCAAATTAATGCCATTTTGAATTGTGCAGAAAGTTAATCTTGATGTACGAACTCGTTATGTCCCGCACAGTATTTTTCTTGTCATTTTCGGTTAGTGTCGGCAGACACTAACTTCATTATAATTTTACGAAATGAACTTTTTCAAATTTAATTGACTTGGCAACTTAGACATTCACAAAAAAAAACCAAAAACAGGTTCCCATTTTCAAAAAACTTCAAGTGCGGTGGGGTCTTTTTTGGGGTATTTTCAGCAGGAATGTAACTATTTATTCGACTGTAATCTTGCAGAATAAAAATTGTTGCTGTCAGGGAGGCACATCAGAATCATATACGAGTCTTACTGGTTTAGTGTCAATACTAAGTGCTTTTGTCGTCTTATTCAGTGTTTAGCTACGTAGCTACTTGAATTTTCTCAATAACTTTACTTACGAAGCACCAGATGATTGTCCAGATCTACATTGCCTTGCTTTTATACCTAAATTATTTATCATTTTATTGTGATTCATCTGCATATCATTGCTGTGCTAAATGATATCGGTTAATTTCTTCAGCAACCGAAGTGTGAGTTTGGGTTGTATTACCTGTCCGTGGGAGCTCAAGCGTGAAGTTTTAATAATAATAATTTCGTCCATTTCCTCCTTTCTTAGAGCTGCCACATTGTGCTGGATGAAGGAGGCTTTAACTTATAGATAATAATAGGTAGTATCTAAGGGGTGGGTTTTTCTATTACAGCAAAGAAGATGTCGAAAAGTGCAAGAACAAAGACATGATTGAGGAGCTCCTTGCAGAGATGACGGGGCAGTTCCCCGCCATCAGTGAGGTGTTCGTGAAGGAGAGAGACATGTATTTGTCGCACTCCCTACACCTTGCTTGTCGGCCCTCGCCCCTCACTGGTAACTGCCCTTCTATGCTGTCTTTTCCAATATCTCTGCTTGTTGTTTACTTGAACTTTTGTTAATTCTTTTGTAAGTTGGATAGAAATTCCTCAAAAGCCTTAGAGCTGGGCAACCATATGATGTGTGGCGCATCTGCTGCAAACTTGTGCAGTACCGTATTGCACACTCAAGGTTTTGGAATAGTGTAGTGAACTGAAAACCTTCACTGTGGGGAGAAAGACATGCATTCATTTATCTTACTTTGCAATTCCACAGCCAGGGTTTTGAGTGTGGCAAACTCTTACTCTATGTATCTATCAATGGTTCTAAGTTAAATGTAGGTATCTTGGGGAGTTCTTTGTTTTGCTTGGGGCTTCAAATAAGATTAGTACATGCTACCCAGTTACTTTTATGGACGCCATCAGTAGTGCCATTCTTGCCATCATTGCCGAGTCGGAGTCTGACATTTTTGGGTGCCAGCAGTCTGAGTGAGATACTGGCTGAACGACTCCAACACCCCTGGTTCTTATGAGATACAAGTACCAGGGTTAGCCTACTGTTGTTTGCTCATAACATGTGCCCTCCGCTGCCCATTGTGCACTAATGTATCTAGTTTCATGGGCTGCATGTAGTTCATTGCTGGTCGTACTTGGTCGTTGGCTAATCTGACACCTGGGGGCCGGTATTACAGGCAACAGGCCCCCACGACGTGTGGTGGGTGTTGTGGGCATAGGACATCTCAAAGGCATTGAGGAGCACTGGGGCAAAGTCACCTCACAGCAACTGAACACCATCCTTGCGTGAGTACCTAGTCCTGAACAACTGGACAAGACTTGGAGGAAATGTTAAACGTTGCAAGTGTAACTTCATCTAAATTAGTGTCGTACCTACTAAGCTCCCCGGGCAAAAAATTAGTCACCTGTTGGCTACTAATGTGTAGAACCTCCACGAGCATGTATAACAGCAGCAATTCTGGAAAGCATTGAGTCTACAAGATTTTTAAAGTAGCTACACTTGATAAATTTTGGAACTACTCTTGCATCAATAGATTCCTTAAATCAGCCAAAGTAAGTGGAGGATCTTCTCGACGCCTAACTTGTCATTCATGATGGTCTCATAAATTCTTAATGGGGTTCATGTCTGGAGACCTGGCGGGCCATTCTGGATGTCTTACATAGCCAGAATGGTTTTTATACCCAATACATGACCGATCTGGCCCGATGTATATGACATTTATCATCCCGGAAGATTGGCAAAGTAGCAGGTTGATCCTTGTGCAGATACTGTGCAAATGACGCAACTTGGTCATTTAAAAAATCAATGTAGCCTTCCTGGTTCAGTTTGATGGTTATTTCAACCAAAGGGTCCACTTTCGAGTAATTAAAACAGCCCCAGAACATGACAGACTCACCTCTTGCACACAGGCTTTGTTGAAGGCTTCATGTGGTCTTATAAGTACGTAACAGGTGACTGATTTTTTAGCTGGGGAACATATAGTGCCGATTTTTTGTTTTACAATGCATATTTTACATTTTATATTGTATGATATTATGCTTTTCTGTAAAAAAAATGATTAGCTAGGTACACAACACCCTTAGCTTAGGTAATACAAATTTTTTATCTATATTGTATACAGCTCTTGATGTTTTCATTTACATATAAATTATATGGTTTTTATTATAATTTTGAGTTTTTTGTATTATTGTGCTCTTGTACATATCTAAACATATGTTAGGTTTCTGTATTATCTGGATTACTTTTGTAGTTATCACTGTGCTTTTGTTATTTGTTGAGTTTTCTTGCAAATTTTTTGATGTTTTTTAAGATGCTTTTTGATGACAGTGGTCTACTATAACATAATTCACATGGTATGATTATTTTTGGTTTATTGCAGCATTCCACCTCCCACCCTAGCAAACCGCCTGGTGGCCATGTCATGCCGCCTATCTATGTACTGTTTACTTGGCTACGGACTCTACCGCCTCTCCCGCACATCTGTGGGCACTCAGTTTACTGGCTCAGTGGTCGCTCTGACCTCGTCAATGGTGGACATGTCTGGTGGACTGCTCGAGCGCGGCATGAATAAGGCCCGCAGTATCAGTCAGTCTTGAAATTTTGTGGGAGGAGGTCGCGCGCTGCTTGGCAGGTGGGTGCTTGTTGTGAATTGAAGGGACAATAGCGGTGCCTGGTAGTTTGCACTGGGGCGGCTAGAATAAAATATGGAGGGGCTTCACGTTGCTGTGATACATGTATGCTGTTATGTTACATGATGCTAATTTTGTGGGGTTGAAGAGGCTCGAGCCTCCTGGCATCGTCACCCATGTAGGCAGGGTAAGTTTGAATTGTCAAAGCGGTTGCTAAGTCAGGGTCGGATGTTTTTGGGACCAGAAGCCGGAAACTTGCGTATCGTAGGAGTCGCTGAAAATTGGTCTGTTGTATTCAGAAATCTAGTGTGAGTCGGTAGGAGTAGGACATTTTGGGGGTCCAATGAGTCAGAGCCGGAAACTTGCTTTACCCAGGAGTCGGAAGTCCAATTCCGCAACCAAGGACTGAACAAAGACATTAGGTAAACATGATTGTTTGATACCATATATATATATATATATATATATATTTAACGCTCATTTGTTCTACTTTCTCTGTTAGTTGAGTTAACAGCTCGCATCAACTTACGTTGATCTCCTGTATTCCTCCTCATTCGTAATGGGTCTAACCAGTTTACGACACCCACACCCGATTGCCGATTGAGGACTGGGGAGCCCAAGGACACCATGTATCTCACGAGAACTTAACCTCTGCAGTAGCTACAGTATCGCCTATCTTCATGGCGAATATTGGGGTAAAAGCTGACGACACCGACTAAAGTCAGTTAACAGGTCAAGGATTTCAGTTACTTAGAAAAAAATTATCTTCAATTGCAACACTTTTTCCAACATCTATTAGAAGGTTTACCCGCATTTTTTAAGCGTGTGTTATCAAGTCGCTTGTTTTCAGGTGGCTTTGCTTGAACGTTTTGGTAACGGGTGTGCCTTCATCCGTGTTGGAGGCATTCTCATCCACCACAAGTTCTTCAGATGCCGCATCATCGTCGAGCAACCCAGCAAAAATTGATTCATCCATTCACTCGCCGTCCTACAGCGACTCGTCCAGAAACATGTCAACCCCTGAGTCTTCAGCAATCAAAAATCCACGTGACACTTCATTCTTAAGGAATTCCCTTGGCTGCAACACCTCCACTAGCACCTCCACTTGCAGTTCATTCTCTTTCCTGCCTCCAGCAAGTGTTTCATCTTCAAACAGACAAACTTACACTGTCTTGTCTTTGCCCCAACAATCGAACTTCTCCGAACTGAGAGTTGATAGCGCCCAAGTCTCACCTAGAAAAATCACCAAAAATATAACCAGCTCAGAAATAACATCTCCCAGCTCTGAGGAACCAGTGCCGTCCATTTGTTCAACAGCTAAGCGTGCTGATGTTGACTTCGGCAGTTCCAGCGAAGTTATTTTTAGGGAGCGTTGGACTGAGTGCTACGGCCCTGATGAGTATGAACATCCAGATCCTAGTATCGTGTACATCACGTCGTCCATCCCTGGTCCTGGTGTGGATCAAGACCTCTTTGACCAGATGCCTCAGGGGTGTCGTTGCGAGACAAACTGCGCCGCGTCGACTGTGGTGTCAAAAGTGGAGTCTGATTCTAAATTTCGTGCTCCACCAGCTACAGCACAGTGTCAAATGACAGCAGTAGAAGCTTGCTCTGCTTCAGTGGCGTCTTGTAGTCCAGATCGAGAGCTTGGTCTCTCCACTGATAGTAACTTGATTGTTCCTGCCACTGTAGAGAAGTTTTTTGTACCAGCTAAAGAAGTTGCCCCTCATGAAGCTGTCTCAGGTCCTTCCACAAATGTTCTTGTGCCATGTTTGGATTCTGTAGCCGTAGAGCCCCTTCGCTGTTCATCTGCTGAGACTGCTACTAGTCCAAGCTCAGCAGGCGATGTTGATGACAAGAGTTGCTCCTTATTATTCTGTGCTCCTAGTTCTGGTGGCAAGCAAGTGCCCTCCTGTTCATGTGCAAAGCGATCTCCTCTTTCTTATCGATCAGGTTTGTTGGTGCAGCCGGACTTGCCGTGGCCTGTGTTTGAATGCAACGATGACTGTCTTTGCCCTGACCCAACCTACGTCCACGCAAACTCTTCCAGTTACAGAAACGAATTGAAAAACAGTAGTCAAGAACTTTCAGTGCATGACACTATAACCTGTGAAAACAGAGTTGTTCAAAGAGGCCCCAGGAAAAACTTGAAAATAGTCAAAATCAAACCGAAAATTGACAGTCGTGAACTTGAACCGTCCAATCCATGCCGGAGTCCGCTGACCACTAGTGACCCTATGACCGGAAATGACTCGGAAGGTATTACCGGCCCGTCTAAAGGTTATGGAGTGGTAACTACTCAACTTATCCCTCGTGGTGCTTTTGTGTGCGAGTACGCGGGTGAAATTATTGGTCGTGGAGAGGCCAAGATGAGGTTCACTGCTCAAGAGCAGCAAAGGAAAAGCAACTACATCTTGGTGCTTCGGGAGCACCAACATCAGCTAAATTCCACTGCAAACGGACTTGATAGCAAAAGAACACGACCATGCCCTACCAATCGTCACGAAGTTTGTTCTGAAAATAGTTTTAGTTCGCTACGCCAATCCTCCTCTACCCCTGATGGCAAAAACAAGCTTGTTTCCACCTGTTCAATTACTGATGAGAGCAGCAAGTTTCCAGAACCAGCTAGCGGTAACAACGCAGTAGAAGAGAAGCTGATAAACAAGGATCTTTCTGAAGGGAGTGTCATTCACCATGGGCTGTCAAGTGTGGAAGCTGTTTCGTCTTCATTGCCGCCTGCAGGTCAGCTCTACACTCCTACTGGACTCCGTTCCTCTGCTCAGACACCATCACAAGACCCGATTGTAACCATAATCGATCCTACATATTTGGGGAACATTGGCCGGTACCTGAACCATGCCTGTGATCCCAATATTCATGTTGTGCCTGTTCGCATCAATAGCATGATCCCTGTGGCGGCCATGTTTGCTCTGAAAGATATCCAACCAGGTGATGAGTTGCTGTACGATTATGGTGCTGGGTGCGTGTCCCCGGATACTCCTCTGTGTACAAGTGGAGAAGCAGGAGACTCGTGTGTTGCTTCTTCCTGTACAAATTCTGCCATAAAAGACACGAACGTCACTTCTTGTACTAACGAAACTACAGAACACGAAAATACTGAAAAACACTTGCAAGATGAGCTTCTTTCTTCTGCTAAGATGCTTAATAGTGATTGTGGTTTGCATACTGAAACTTGTACGGATCCATGTTCTCCTAGTGATATTTCTGTGGTGCAAGTTCTACCGAGCAATGACACTGGAGAGCCTCATTCAATTCAAACGAAACTTCCTAACATCCTAGAAAGTCAAGATGATCGGAATTCAGTCCGTTCCAATACGACCCTAAAAGACCCGCGGAGAATGCGCTCCCTATTTGACAGACCTGGCACTGAGTGCCACGTAATCGATTCCAGCATGCGTAAGTTAAAGATGTTCCTAAATTGTGAAGCAAACAGTAAGCAATGTGCCTGTTGCACTGAAAAATCGTCCCAGATAAATAATGCTAAAGAAGAACCAAACGTCAAGAAACCGAGGTTGGCTGTGAGCCCTACAGAAAGTATTAACCGAAATGCATTTAAGTCTCTTCCAAATGAGTACTTTTCTGAAGCGAGGCCTAATGCCAATAATGTAACGTCTGAAGGATATAAACACGACCGTGCAGATGAGGTAAGACGTACTCCCTGCCTCTGCGGCGCCCGTAGCTGCAGGGGCTTTCTTCCATTCCAATCAGACCTTTTGTGATGATTCTTATTCAGGCGGTCTGTTCTGTCCAAGTTCGTCGACAAAGCGTCCCTATGTATTAATCATTCTTGTTATGTTACCCTCTTACATTAGGTACAGCATCCAGCATCGCGCTCAACGTACAAGCATTTTCACTGTAGGCATGTTTTCTTTAATTTGACGGCAAATCATGTTTTTAACCCAAAAAAATATCTTATTGCGCGGACCCAGAACCTACCTGTGGAGTGTCATGTTTTATTCTGCTGGCTGTTCTATTGCGGAGAGACCCACCCCTGTTGGGCAGTTGAGTTGATTGCGATTATCATGACATCAGTGCCGCCTCTTGAGGAATTACGCTCCTGTTCTGTGTTTGGCGAGGTGTGTTGTAGCTACATTGTACCTCTTCAGCGAAGGAAGAATTTATTCAGCGGTTCCCAAAGCTGGCTGTAGCCGCTGTACCGTCTTCTCGGCAGTGATCGAGAGATCCGTGAGGTCGGTGGTAAAAAGTTGGCGAGGAAAAGTAGCCTATTGCCCGATTTATTAGGACTATGTGACGCTTAAATTGAAGGTTTTAACAACGCATTCACTCACACTTGATGTTTTGTGTTTAATTAGCCAATTTAGACTCCTTCACATATCTGGTAATACAGTACATTGCTTACAGGCTAATGCTGTTTTCGAATCATTATTAAGTAAACATCAGTGAAACGGAACTCAGTCCAAACGGTGATGACACTCGTACACAAGACTACATTGTACGTCCCTTAAATTATGAGCGGTTTGTCGTTGCGGGGCCCAGGATACTTGAGTGCGTCGGCCTGAAAACTATTGGAAACCACTGAATTAATTTTTCGATATTGAAATTGATTCATCTAGATACTGGAGCTCTCTGGTGTTATATGAATTTGTGTTTTAATTTTGCTTATATAATCAGTTTGTCAGTATTTTAATTTAGCTTTGTGTTTCAAACGATATGCTTTGTCTTCCGTCTGCCAATAATTATGCGTTGCAAGGCACGTATTTATATAATAATAATTACTGCGGTAATCTCATGTAGATTATTATTGTAAATCCTGACCGCAATCTTTTCACGTATGTGAGTTTGCTTGACATTTTTTTGCCGTGCTTGCCCTCAGGGGTATATTCTGGCGGGCCTATTGCCTGTCAGGATATACATGGACGTCAGGACCCCCAGGGCTGTCCCACCTGCCTTCTCCGCAAGGGGTGTTGGCAGCTGGCCGCAGTTCCTGCTGAGAAGGTTAGTTTTGTTAGGTAGGTTCTCAATACTTCCCCTACTGTTCCGCCAGGAGGGCCGCCGAGTGGTGAGTGACTCATCCCGAGGGACTTCTTCTGCTCCCGTGTGGAGAGCCTCGGAGGAACCCTCTGCACGGGTGTTATCTTTCTTCTGACTGCTTCTCTTTTCGTCTTTCGTTTCTTGCCCTCCCTGCTTCGTGGCTGAGCGAAAGCGTTCAGCAGTGCCCTGGGGTTGGAGATGCATCGCGCTTTTGTTTCCTGTCTGTAGCGCCCCGATCACTTAGAACTCATCTGAATTCGCTTATAAGCTTAGACCTTCCGGCAGAAAAGCAGAGATAAACAAATCTTTGAGGAATTAAAACGAGACCTACTTCGTGTCTCGGGGGCGCACGAGCCTGTGTTAAACCACAGGAATTGTTCGGCGCGATACAGACAGTGCGTCCCTGATGCGCTAGTGAAGTTTGTACAACTACTACTCTCTGATTTTCCTTTTGCTATACAGTTCACCACACAGTGTAGTTAGAACAAATGCTGTGTCTATGGAAATTTCAAGTGCTGAGTTGATTCGCAAATGCCAGAGCCAAATTATTTTCTCATAGGAATCAGAATCTGGAGTCGGATAAATTCCGAGTTCAAACGTGGGTCCAGCCACTGTTCAACTCCTAAGTCCGAATCTTACCGACTCCGACCTCGCAACGCTGATGGCAATAGAATAACCGTTCACACTCGCCGCTACATGGTTCGGGTAATGAACGGCATTATTGTTTTTCCTGTGCCTTGGTACTGTAGCGGTCTGGCAGTGAAGTTTTCATGTATAGGGAGCTGTTAGTAATGAAATAAGTATGGTGTTGTTTGTGCGGAAATGATAAACTGTAATGTTGCTGTATTTGAAATTTTGTGTGTACTCTCGAAATATAGCTATAACTGTGTGTATGTGTGTGACGAGTTCTGAAATGGTACTTTAGAATAGTAGTGTTCAAATTTTTTTTTTACTTCCTGTCCATCAAAACATTGTCTGCGGTAAAAGCCCGTAACTCTGTATCAATAGCTCAAAAAGCTAATAGTTTTCACGTCTGCTCATTTGGGGCCCCGATTCCTCTTTCTGAGGCTCTGAAATTCTTACTATAGGAGAAGAGATTTCATTTACCACCTTGGTTGAAAACCACGGCCTCAGACGTGGTGCTGTTTGTTGTAGAGTACCTAGTTTCTAAGAGGCTGGAGCTTGAGCACCGCCCTCTGTGACCGCATGGAGGAAAAAGGATGTCGCGTTTTAATCCTGCAGTCAAGTGCTGAAGGCTCCGGTTCACGTTGCCACTTGAAGTGGGGCCGCGCCTCAGTCAAACCAAAGTCCTGAAGGGAGCAAAAGGGGGAGGCTTTGCTGCATTTGAGGGAATTTTAGTAGCACCTTTATACTGGCAGTCAATGCAGAAAGTTAGATACCTACCGTTGCAGTTCAAATTCTTTAGGAATGCCACCGCTAAGCAACAAGTAACGTTTGCTCTAGCCCTTGGGAGGTGAGGCTTGTAAAATAAATGACAAGCCCATCATGTTCCTGGAGCAGATACTGGGTGCCATTGGCTCTATAGAGCTCATCCGAATTCTATGTGCCTTTCCTCACATGAGGCTCCCTCAACCCTAACCTTCAAGTATAGACCGACCGGGGCGACGATTTTGGAAAGACCGGGACTGGGGCGATCAAAAATCAAGTAGCCGAGGCTGGGGTGACAACCAAATAGCCGGGGCGACCAATATTAGAAAGTATTATTTTACTTTCTCTCACATTTTTTTTTTTTTTTGCTTTTAGTACGTTATATGGGTCAATTTAAGACAATTTACATGAATAGGCCTAACGTTTTCGTTGCAAATGCTTTGTTTTCGAGATATATGACTTTGAAGTTCCCATTGTTTTTCTATGGGAGAAAATAACTCAGATAAAGTTAGGCCAGGTAGGTTTGGTTAGGTTCCTGTTAGGTCGCTAGCTAGCTTATAACGGCGCCGGTTATTTTCTCCCATAGAAAAACACTGGGAACTTCAAAGTCATATATCTCGAAAGCTAAGCCCTCAGGGGCATATTGTGGCGGGCCCTTTCTCCACCACAATATGTTTGGGCATCACGCACCCAAGGATCCCGAGTGCCTTCTCCGCAGGGGATGCAGCATCTGGCCGCAGTTCCTGCTGAGAAGGTTAGTTTTGTAAAGTTAGGTAGGTTCTTTATATTTCCTTACTGTCCCGCGTGGTGAGCCGCCGATCGAGGTGACCGACTTTTNTCATCTCTTGCCACCTGAGCACAACGTTGTGGTTCCGGCTGTAAGCCGAGTAAATCAATCTTAGATCGCTATTGATTGTCTGAGTTTCAGAAATAGCGGGACAATACCAATATAATAATAATAATAATCTCGAAAGCTAAGCATTTGCGATGGAAATGTTATTCCTGTAAGTTCTCTTAAATTGACCCAATTAACATACTCAAGGCAAGAAAAAAACCCAAAAAACCATTTGTGAGCTAAAGTAAAAATTGACCAAATATAGTAATGGGGGCAAGGGCGACCAATTATAATTAATTATATTGTGGGTTTTCGCGCCGTATTAGATACGATGACTACTATAGAGGCTAACAGCGATCCACTTTTGTATGATATAGTTTAGAAGTTGAGTCGAACTCGGATGCGTTCTATTAGAACAATCTTGGTCAGGTGCACCATGTCTGGCAGGAAATAACGCGCTAGCATCAACTCCGAACGAAATCGCTCAGCCGTGCGGCGCTGGGAAGGAGACGCACAACGAAAAGATAATAAGACAGAAGAAAGTGAACACTCGTGCGGAGGCCCCTTCCGTGGCCCACTACGCGGGAGCAGATAGGAGGCCCATGGGATTGGTCGCTTACCA
>LQNS02276883.1:21662877-21682923 GCA_001587735.2 Parhyale hawaiensis | reverse complement strand
GCCAGCTGCTACATCCCCTGCGGAGAAGACACTCGGGACCCTTGCGTGCGACGTGCGTTAAGGCCCAAATATATTGTGGCTGGGAAAGGGCCTGCCACAATTTACCTCTGAGGGCGCTGGGGCGACCAAAACTTAATAGCCGGGGCCGGGGGTTTCTTGCACTGGCAGTAGATTAGCCCATTATATTGATATGATATTGAACAATCGTAACTCACAACGAATTAGTTTACTAAAAAAAATTGCCTTCCCCCAGCAGACTTTTTTTGTTGCTTGTTATGTGTTTTCCCCCTCTTCCCCCCCCCCCCCCCACAAAAANAACAGAAGGGGAAATATAGAGAACCTACCTAAGTTTACAAAACTAACCTTCTCAGCAGGAATAACGGCAAGCTGCTACATCCCCTGAGGAGAAGGACCTCGGGACCCTTGCGTCCGTAAGGCCCAAACATATTGTGGCGGCAGGGAGAGGGCCCGCCAGAATGTACCTCTGAGGGCGCCGGGGGGACAAAAAAAAAACTAGCCAGGGCCAGGGGTTTCTTGCATTGGGAGTAGTTAAAGACAGTATATTGATATGATATGGATCAATCGTTAGTCATAATGAATCAGTTTACAAAAAAAAAAATAGTTTCCCCTATAACCTGTGTTATTGCTTCTTAAGTGTCCTCCCCTCCCCCCCCCCCCCCAAAAAAAAAACTCCGGCCTAACCCCCGGTTTTCACAGCTTGCAAAGTCGAGGCCGGCGCAAGCAATTTCCGATAAACCGGAGCCGGGGGAGCTGGAAAAGGCCGAGGTTTACCGGGGCCCCGGTCGGTCCCTATATTCAAGTGGCTCATAAGCCCGCAAAGAAGCCAGCGAGAAGGGGATCTAAGTTTAGTCGCTTGTGGCCGACAGAGTCATGGTGTGGTTGTTAGGATTAGCCGAACTTTCCAAGCACCTGTAATCAGTCCCAGTTTACTACGTACATCAAGTATGGGTCCAGTGTATCCTGTTTGCCTGATCAGTTTTTCCTTGCGCTGAAGAAAAGTATTGACTGTTGACTTGTTTTTTCTTTCAGAACTCCCAGTATCTTCAGCCTGGGAGTTCTATGTTGAAAGACATTTCATGTTACCGAACTCATACTTCTGTGTTAGAAATTAGTAGCGTTTGAGGCTACAAGAATAATGAGGTGTAGGTGATCTCGTTTAATGCATTTTTTGACTTGGTTTTAAAATTTTAGTTCTGGGAAGGATCTGCGTTTTTTCTAGATGCACTGTATACTGGACGGTATATCGAAACCATAAAACTAAAAGATTTAAACCTACGCGGAAAAAATGCTGTCTAAAATGAGGTGAACTATAGCGGAAAGGCTGCCCGGGCTTGTGACATGGTGGTGCTTCTTTTTAAGTTCTGATATGGTAATTTCGCTTGGGTACCTACCGTATGTGTCAAAAAATACTTTGCTAAGCTAAAATTAGACGTTACGAGTCCTAATTTTTTCCATGTCTGACCAATTTCTCCAAAAAGTGATGGAATTCCCTTCTTTCACTGGTAACTTTCTTGGGGATGGTCATACATAGAGAATACTTTGCCTGATACAATAATTTTCATGTGCTATGTATTTCCATGATGAATGGTAATACCAAAGCTTTATTGAAGATAGTGCGGTGAAGTGTCATCTCTCTGCAGTAGGAATTTATGCGCTGTTATTTCGTCGTTATAAAGGTTGTGGCCTCAGATTAAAATTATTCCCCATTGTTTGAGGTGATAAATAGAATACGCGTTCCAGCTACGTATTAGCGACCTTTCTCAACTGTGTTCAGGTTTATTTTACATATTACATAGCTACGTAGGGAGTTGAGATTCGATCCGATAAGTAGTCCTTAAATTTTTCGTCGTGATTTTCTTGTATTTATGTATGAATGTTGCCTATTCAGTGTGGCGTCATAAATAAACTAAAGAATTCAGTCATGAACGGTTTTCAAAGGTCTGGTTTTTATTATGTATTATTTTTCTCGAGTTACTTTCTCAGCCAGGTTATGTTTTCGGCATTGTAAGCGTTCTTTTAATTTTTTTTTTGATGATTTTCATGAACTGTTGAGAGAAAATGATCTTACATACGATTTACCGTGGCTAGCTTGCGAACTTTTTTTTTTTTCACAGGAGGGTGACCGCTGTAAATTTATATACTGTATATCCATTATTTGTCAGGCTTAATATTTTGCATCTAAATCTGTTTCTTGTATTCCCATGTATGTATATTGTACGTAATGAATTTATTGAACAGGTAAAGGCTGCATGGAATGTCTAATAATCATTGTAAATTTTCTGTTTCGAAAGACTTCTTGATCTGTGGCCGTTCTCATACCTAAGCCACGGAGACCCTGTCTGTTCATGGGTCTGGGGCCGGATGCACAAACGCCTTGTAAAGTTACGGTAACGTAAACTGTATAGTTCCTTGATGAAGTACTGATATCGCTGCTAAGATTTTTTTCACCGTTATTATACTAATCTTCACAACGTTCTGATCAAAATGCTTTGAACCTCCAACCGATGCTTACCTAAGTAATAGACAAGATTCAAAGGTTTAATCGAGGAGTAAAAATGTATAATTCAGCAGTTGCATGGTTGCATTTGTACCTGCAGCTGTACAGTTACGGTTCTTGTAACGTTACAAGGCGTTTGAGCATCCGGCCCCTGGTGTGCCGAAATGTCAGAACGGTACTGGCCTGCCTTCGTGACGTCACTATCACGTTGGCCTGCCATTGGGGCGTGGCCACTTGTGAGGTGTTTGGGCCAATTTACTGACCCAAAACGGCTTTTGTATTTGTGTGGAATAAATACATAAAGCAATGGAGTGTACATGTTTTCAGTTTAAAAAAAATACGTTTATAAAAAAGCACGCTGTATTTTTGATTGAATTAGGATTGCGTTTTACTGTATAAAAGATTTTTATTAGAGAGGAACATATATACAAGAGTTTGAATTTGAGATGCAGATTTTTCTAACCCTCATTAGTTAGCTTTTGCTAAAACTTATTTGCAGCAAAGTGTCGATAGAGAAAAGTTCCTTAACGCTGAAAATATTAGACATACGCTATGTTTGGATTGTACCATTCTTGGATTTACTGTCCAGCGGTCCTTCTCCGTTGGCTTTTCCGCCTTTTCTTAACATTTTTTTTATCAAGTTTTCTTTTGAAGTTTTAGGATCGCCATTTCTTCTGTGGGTATGGCGGTTGAAATTAAGGAAAACAGTCATACTAGAAAACCATTTTGTGCCCGGTCACTACGTAACAAGGATGAAGGAAGCTATGCTAATCCGCTCTCATTTACTGTATATACTTACGTTTTACTATTCTACTATGCACAAGTGGCTCGAGATATTCTATGTATGAACAGAAATCTATACATACAACTATACAATATCAAATGCGCCTGAACGTTCGTAAACAATGTAAGGACCGCGTGTTGTGCAACACTGCTGCGCTAGACGGCTGCCACTCTTTGGGATATTTCCCATTACCTTACGATATCAGTTGGTACCTTTAGATATCGGGAGTTCATTCCATTTATGCTTGCTAGCTGTACCTTTCAATCCATTTTTAATTTTCCTAGTAAGAGAGCAGAGCTCTAATTTTAGTTCAACACGTTTCTGTAGCAAGGCATCAACAGACATACAAACGGGAGGTTTTTGATCTGGAAAATGGGAAACTTAGAGCAGGTGGTGGGGAATACAGACGTCTTGCGCAGTAGTGTTGCCCGCCTGGCGTCTAGCTGCCCCTATCGGAGCTGCAAAATAGGTAGTAAACTGCTGCGTTTGTTTATCCCATAGGTACTTGTCATGCATCAACGATATGGTGCGGCTGTAGCAGATCTCGACAAGCCCACTGCCTTACAATACCACGCGTGTCACAATTACAACAGAGCGCTCATAAAATGCGATAAAAGTGAAAATACATTTGAAGTAGATCGAGTACAAACTGTTCATATGTACGTGTGACATTTTATTTGAAATCCAAAATCGAGGGATGATCATTGATCAAAACTGAAGCCAACATTAAAAAAAAAAAAAAATGCGTTAATAAATGAAATGTAACCTTTCGCTCATCCAAAGCAGCCATTGCTTACATTTAACTGCAAATTGAAAAAAAAACATCTATGAAGCAGTTGCTCAACAACACATAAAGCGTTAAGAAGTAATACTAAAATACTGATAGCCTCTTCAACAGCAAACTGCGTATCATGAAGTAAAAAAAAACATGCACAAATACTTCCACAAATATTCATAGCCTAACAGCAGAAACGCCTACTGCACAGGAAAAGAAATACATACAAAGTAATTAATTTATATAGTTCGTGCAGCGCGGTAAGTCTGTAACCGCCAGAAAAAAAACTACTTAACCACAAAAACTCATACAGTTACACTGACAACGCCAGATGCAGCGAACACATTGGAGAGTTAGCTACGTTTTCAATTCTTTTGAAAGATCGAAGCGGAAAAAAGTTTGGTCAAGATTTGGCCATAACGACATAGGTGTTCGGAAACGCGTGGGTGGCGCCGAAGCGGGCAGAATAACAGTTTTCACCGATCAATTATAAAAATTAGATGCCACTAACACTGCAATTATAGAGTTAGAATAATTAGAGGAATTGCTTTTTATCTACTAAAGGTATCAAAATATCGGCTGTATGTGGTTATGTGCACTGTGGAGTGTGGAGACAAGTCGCTGTGGGCTCTCCCGTTGTATGTAGAGCACAGCAGCACTGCCATGGAGTTGGAATGGCGTGCATAATGCTACCTGAACCTAGTCGGAAGAATCTGCAATAGCTATATTAAAGCGGAAGGCGAGGGACAACTACCGTATTAATAATATATGAATTAAGAAGTAACTATTGTAGATAGATGCGTCTGTGGATTATTTATGAGCAAAAAAGAAAATAAACAGAACCTTAGTGCATTCATGACAGCACGAACGGAATCTGAAAACGGTTTCACACGGCGGTCAAGTGAACAAGTTTCCTCAGCTAATCATTCCAGTATTTTAACAAGCCCTCGTAAATAAAACTGCAAGCCTTCAAAAAATGAATAAATAAATGTGGGCTATCAAAATCAGTTTCCTCAGTGTCACAAGTAAAGGTTTGGATATCAGCTACTCAAAATTAACTAAAGGCAATTAGCAGTCAGACCGCTTCGTGTTTTTTTTTTTCTATTATATTATAGTGCTAAAGCATTAGTACGGGCCCCGTTGGGTCGTCATCAAGATCGAATTGCTTTCCCGAAAAAAAAACAGGTGTTATTTAGCTGGTCATAGACCACACACGCTATTCGGCCGTCCGCTCCTGCCCGTACGGCTCACTATCAACAGATTCTTTGCTTCTTTAACGAATATTCAACGCCCAGGCTGTAAGCATCGTCAATTAGTTGTATTTCCCTAGCCATTTCGAACGATGACAAGGATTGTATGGCGGACTCTAAAACGTCCCAGGGCATACATTCATGTGCACCAGTGGGGCTTGAATTTTTCCCCGTCTAAAAGTGAAGAAGCTGTGTCTAAGAAAACACATACAAATAAACAAGCAAGGTTCACATAGTTTTAGTATAATATATAGATCGATAGATACTAAGGGGCTTGTGCTTTTCAAACAGATACAGCAAAGCATTCGGAAGCAGAGCCGAGGAAAGTCGATCATTTTACCACTGTGTGAACACGCTTAAGTTAACTTAGGTTAGATGACTAGCGCGAAGCAGGCCGCGGCTGCCAGCTTCACAACTGTAGATTAACAAAGTATCTTACAATATATATATGCATGTGTACACACGTAAGTTACGTAGCAAGTGTTCAAAGTATTATTATTATTTTTACAGTGTTCGAGAAAAGTAATGAGTGTTGGCCCTTTTAAATGGTCATTCACGAATCCCAAGTGGAAGTTGAAAGCGATAGTGCCGGGGCCACACTCTATAGTCGCACGCTCAGCTAATGAGGGCACGTTCAGCTCGCCCGCCGTCCAGATTACAGTCGCTATGCAAGATACCCCTAGAAAGTATTCAAGTTGAACGTCTGATCATTAGTTGATGGTATCTTGTAGCACAAGCATAAAATGATCATGTAGTCAAGTTATGACTGTCAATACATGTGATAGACGTTCAACAGATGGACGTACGGATTATCCCAGGGATGCATGAAAAGGTGAGATGCCGAATATACGAACCAGCGATATGAGGAATATCCACGAGTTTGGAGAGCGTACACTTGCCTAAAAAAATATTTGGCGAGCGGTAGACAAATGAACAAGAAAGAAGTAGAAATGCGTTCAATAAATATCGAGCAGTGACCAAAATAGATTGAAAAATATGGAGGCCAAAAGATGCTCAAAATGGTTCAACATAAACTAAAATAATACAGACTTGGATCCTTAACCAACTGTAAAAAGTTATTATTATTATTATTACAGCAAGGGCTTTCCTCCGCAGGTTAAAGTTGCACGACGCGTTCAACAAGTACAAATGGTTGTACAGGTAGCATAGACATTACAGACTAGGGTTGTAGAGTAGGCGTCTTGTAGGAGTGTAACATTTTTGGGAGTCATGAGTCGGAGTCCGAAACTGACTGGATTCAGGCGTCGGACTCTTATCTATTCGACTGCGCAACTCTGTTAAAGACGCGGAAGAAAATGGATGAAATTAAAGTACAAAATGGGAGTACGCAAGACGAATAAATGCCAGTACAAGTAAAAGGATTACAGACTTGGAAGGATTCGGAGTAGCTACAAGTACGATTGTCTGTCGACTGCCCCCATCATCACTCCACCTCCACGACGGTGACGACGGAGGCGCGAACGGGCACGTCGAAGGAAAACTTGGGCTTCTCTTTGGCGATTTCGGCATGCTTCTTATGAGAGAGTTTCTGTGAAGAGAGGCGTGATTGTTAATTTTTAGCGGTGTTGAACTGTTGATACCAACACAGCACGTACCCGTAAGGCTCCGTTCGCACATGTACCACACCACACAATACGCTAGTGCTTTCTTCTTAAATCCAACTTTATATCTGTATTTCTTACGTTCAAACGCTCACACAAGAATCCAATGTCATATGAATAAACTTAGGTTTGTCATATTACTTCCAAACAGCACTGCTAATTACCTGTGCGGTACAGTTGAATAAAAAATTTAGTCCTGCACATCTTTATTTCGAAATAAATTCAGTCAGGAGTAGATAAATGCCTCCATTTAGCACTCAATATACGTTGTTAATATAAATTACTAATAAGTTTCATTGATGCATAAGAAAATATAACACTGAGCCAGATCTCTGTCTTGTTGCACCGTGTTGAGCGGTGTTGCATCGTGTGGTGTGGGACACGTGCGAACGGCTCCCGTCACACGCGGTAGGAATAGCACAGCGCGAGGCACGGACACAAACGCTTTGTTGCGTGGTGTGGTGCATATGCGAAGGGGCCTAAAGTGACCGGTAACTACACCAGCACAGAGCGTTCAGTTGGGTGCCTTTATTGCTAGAGCTAAAAAAGAGGGTCGAAATAATCTGCTGGGCCTTGCAAAATCTCGAGGTGCTGTGTCACTTAGGAAATAACACAGCATCAAGATGAAGTAACGAGGAGTTTATTATTTCACGAAATATTATTTCATGCATATATTAAATGTATTCTAATACTTCTAAAATATATAGTATATGGATTGGCTAGGCGAATCCTTGCAGCAGCAGAGTATGTTTCTGGCCAGCCGATAGCTACTTTCACGTGACTGTCGCAACTTGGAAAGTTTTGAGTTTAAAACACTACTTAAATTTCGTTAACAAACTCTTCACAGATAAAATTCAGGCTGATAAACTAAATGTTTATAGGAATAAGCTTCAATGAAACACTAATAAAAATCTAATCAGAGGCCCTACGCAATAGTACCTACGAGAAGAACAAGCGTACAGCGAAGTATAAGCAGAACGCCACAACGACCGGTTTCGATTTTGATAAACGGGCGCTGCTTCGTTGAACAATCCAGCACTACCAGTTTAACCGTTTCATACCGTTCTCTATATGTTCCACTTCATATGATATAGTGTTATTCTTATGAGAGAGGGAAGCTAACTCATGAAAAGATTAAGTTTAGGTTGAACAAACCACGTCCTCGACCTAAGGTAGGCTTAAAATTACAGAAGTAGAGTTGAATTTGAAAACCCAGTCGGTGGTAATGGCCTCTGTTCTGAAGGTACCCACCTTTGATAATGCTGAGTCCATGACTAAAGGCAGTCCAGAATTGAATTACTAAAGCTTAATGAGATCTCAAAGAGTGCCCACCTTAGTTTCCGGACGATCGTGCCAATGAAGGATAATTTCCTGGTCGCAGGGACACGTCTGGACGAAGACGGGATTATTGTAGGCGTTGTGAAGATACCTAAAAAGCAAACAATCACATTACGTATGGCTTACAAACAGCTCGAATGATTACACTTAAATGTTAGTAGGGCCCAGTTGATCCAAAATATTGACCATTTCTGCGACCAGCACCTGAAGGCGGAGGGGGGCAACATCCTCTCTGTAAATGTTGTGTTTCATGGAACAGTGAATGGGTGGTGGTGAGGGAAGAACTTCGTGTAGCGAGGATGCACCCGTTTGGGAGGGGGGAGGCTTTCACAATGGTGCCGAAGCGGGCGGAAGAGGGAGATCCTCTGCCACGACAAACGACGTTTCAAAGAAGAGAACGCAAGGTACATGCAGAGCGTCGAAAGAAACGTGGATCGAATATGAGCTCGACGCGCGCATGTACACAGCAAGCCGAGAAAAGAGAGGAAGTGAAAAAAAAAACTAGAGCGCATACCTCCGCCAAGCGAGGCAACGGTACCAAAAAAATCAAATTGGCTCTGAAACCATAATTTACTTTGTATACACTCCAAAATCTAATCATTTGTGCCTTTTGATTGTAATAACAGCTTGTGCAATTTTCTTGAAGATCTGTTCAAAACTTTTTGAGTTATACCGCTAACAAACGTTAAGATAAACATGAGCCAAACATACAAACGAACGAACCGATCTGCACCAAAATTTAATCATTCATGTCTTTTACCATTACTAATAACCCCTAGAAATATAAAGATCCATCCATTATTTTTTGAGTTATTGTGCAAAAAAGCATAAAATTAAAAACAGTGACAAACGAAGGAACAAACGGATCATTACCAAAATTTGGTCATTTACACTTTGTTATATACTTAACAACTCATGTTAATTTCATAAAAATCCATTCATAACTTTTTGAGTTAAGGCATTGTGAAAATTATTATTATAAAGAGAGTTTTCCCGCCGTATCAGAAACGCAGACTATAAAACAGCGATCCAATTTATATAATATAGTGTAGAAGTTGAGTCAAACTCAGATGAGCTCTTTTAGTACAATTTCCGCCAGGTGTAGCATGTCTGGCAGGTAATAAGGCGCGAGCATTTCTAACCCTACACCGCTCGGCCGAACGTAATCGCTCAGCCATGCGGCGCAGGGAAAGAGACGAAAAGAGAAGGAGACAGATGAAAGCGCACACTCGTGCGGGGGGTCCCTTCCGTGGCCCCCACACGGGAGCAGATAGGAGTCCCATGGGATGGGTCGCTTACCACCATTCGGCGGCCTACCTCGCGGAACAGAAGGGGAAATATAGAGGACCTACCTAACTCTACAAAACTAACCTTCTCAGCAGGAACTGCGGCCAGATGCTACATCCCCTGCGGAGATGGCACTCGGGACCCTCGGGTGCGTGATGCCGAAACATATTGTGGCAGGGAAAGGGCCAGCCACAATATGCCCCTGAGGGCCGGTATTGAGAAAAATGAGGCAGACAAACAAACAAACAAACGGATGAACATATCTTCACCAAAAGTTAATCATCTGTTCCTCCTAACATACCTAACAATCCCTGTACATTTTGTCCAAATCGGTTCAGAACTTTTTGAGTTATCTTGGTGACAGATAGACAAAGAGCCAGACAGACAAACATGACGAAAACATAACCTCCTTGGCGGAGGTAAAATAGAGTTCGAGAGGAGACATGCAGCCCGCGCCACGAGTACTTGCATAGGCAAGTACACTTCTGGAAAGTGCACAGAATGCGTACCGCACAGCTAGCGGCCATTCAGTTAAATTACTGGCTACGTATTATTACATGACATTTCGGCGATAAACGTTTTCATGTTCTATAAAAAAATTATCACTTGAATTATTCTGTCAAGTAAACAAACCTCATATAAAAGTGAATGTACTCTGAGTAGTCGCGACGGGCGTGCGTAAGGTACCCATGCAGTAGCTATCAACTCCTTACTATAGCAGCATCGCAACCACAAGAAAGATGCAACTGATTAGTAGCAGTATAAGTTAGTTTAAGCCTCCTTAAATAAGTACTGAGCTTTTCTAAGGGAAAAAAAGGAAGGGACATATAGTGTGTCGATAGTCACGTGGAACCCATGCACGAAGGTGTTCCCACAAAGGATCAACGCGCATGGGAACAGTAAGTTGGGAAGGAAGAGGAAGAACAGACTAAACAACACTAAAGCATCATGGAAATGGAAAGAAGCTACAGTAAGTGGAAAGGAAAACGTCATCCCGAAAGCCTTCCTAGATGAGGCTAAGGTGACCTATAGCGTCCCCTGGGGCGCTGCTCCCCGTAACATAGGTGGGTGATCTAAATAATCTAACCCTATGGCCCATCCTATGCCCTCTGAGAGGGGACTGCTTAGTCACTGCTATAGAACCTGCGCTCGAGAATTTCTCACTAGGGACACAGTGATGAACACCACTGACAAAAACTACAGATTTTGGGGCGTACTAATTTCACTAGAAGATCAGGACACAAGGTTAACCCTCACCTAAGTGCGAAGGCTCGACAGCTCCATTACTGGGTATTTATCACCCGCGAACGAAGTGAGAGAGGTGATAACATTTTCGTTGAATAAGTGGTCGAAGGAGTTGAGCAATGTTCATAATTTTTAATAGGAAGTTTGAGTAGTTGACCTAGATGTGACCCATGCCAAAAAACCCGAACTAGCTGACCATAAAAAATGACGCTGTTGAATTTTTCCTCCACCGCAGCGGATCGTCTGAAGCATGTACGAAGCGTTCTAGTTTTTTTTTCTTATGTTAATATTGAAGAGGGACGGGATATCAGGGCTTGGAGCTGAGTGCTGAGCTCGTTCATCAAAAAAGCCTTCGTTGAATTTGCCCCCTACTGCGGGTGATGGTCTTACACCACAAGGCGTTCTAGTTATACTTTTAATTCTTTCACGATTAAGAGGATAGTTTGGGACCTTATGCTAGAGTAATTGCAAAAGATATCCTCTCGGCTCTCGCTCATGAAACTATTACAACTACGGTATCTTGGTAGCGCTGGAAGGAACAGAGCAGCTCCTCATGCAATTTACGCCACGGCCGACAGTAGCCCTCTTGCTGAGGCTGACCCATGAACACATTTCAGGTGAAACTCATTGCCATTGGCCCTTTACTGCTGGCTAAACCCACTGCTAGCTGACCAGGACCCTGAAATTGAACCCTCTCTGCACGCAGAAGCGGACCCTAAGGTGCAACTCGTTCCAGCTGACATGAACTCTGCAGTGGAGGCTTTTCACTACGAGACAATTACTCTGGAATCGAACCCTTTCGACAAAGATCCTGTTGTCCTCAGCAGTCACACATTCTCTGAAGCCAACACTCACCGCCAGCAGCCCCGCAGGCGGGTGGGGATCTGGTACTGCTTGAGGGTGGCGGCAGCGACTCGGAGGTGCTGCAGTTTCGGTAGCACCGCGCAGTCCAGGTGGGTCAAGTTCGGCCCACACAGCCATAGCACCTGGTGGGCGACACCGTATCAGTGACAAGTAAAACAGTGCACTATCACCCAAACAATAAATGGAAACCGATTAACCGCATCTCCAGAGACCAAAATACCACCCGCCATTTTTATTCTCAACTAGTGGCCCGTGCCGTCATAATAAATGACGGCAAAAAAATTAACACTTCACCAAAACCCCCGCCGTCTTTTGGGCTTCCTCATTTTTCCCCTATCTAATACTGAAGAAAAAGATTGCAAGGTACCCAACTTTTTTTTCGCCGAAGAAAAAGATTGCAAGGTACCCCACTTTTTTTTTACATTTTGAAATCTGAATTTTCTCCTATCTTATTCCCATAGAGCGTGACAGGAAAGTTATAAATATATAAATAAAAAAAACACTACGTGAATTATTATATAGTATATATATGATACTGATTATCGGAAGCGTCGTAGCATCTCTCTGAAAATTTCCCTCTAAAAAATTTCCTTTACTCCAACAGAAAGTCCAAAAATATATACTAGTTCAATTTTTTCCTGAAATACGACTAAATATCACTTATCATTAGCATTCATAATTATTTTTCCCAAAATATGAACATAGCTCTTGTAAATGTGGTACGTGCTATAGTGAGTGCCTCATCTACAGCGAATGCACCAATGAGTTTTAGCTCAATAATTAAAATACCAAGTAACCCTTTCTTTCATCAGTGAATATGCCACTCGCGGAAGAATAACACTATATGAAGTATAAAATATATGAAACGACATGTTATAAAAGCTTAAGATCAGATTTCGTAAGAACACTATCTGAAACGTGACCAAATGGATTCTATGCTCTTCAAGGTAGAGATCTGCAATTTCAATGATAAGGAATGTAGTGCGAAGAACAGGTAAGGTAGATGGTTAAACAATGATAAACTTGGTGTTCAGCTGTAGAGAAAAAAGAAAAATAAACTGACAGCTAAAGCGATATATTCGTTCTCAACTCACTGACGTATAAAGTGAACCTTCATTTCTGGTAAGAAGAGCACTGTCAATAATGCCCAGAAAAACGGACAGCACAAGCGTTATCGAGTTGACAGTATTACCTGTAGTCTGTTCTAATAACAAAAGATGTCTTGGAATCCTAAGTCATTAGAAGGCTCGATGCGCTAACAACCGAGTTTTTAGGAATTTTGTTTTAAATGTGCAGACAACTGAAAGAACAACGTTTTTAGGATTTTTTTTAGATGAGCAGACAACTGTAGAGGAAGGACGCACCTCGTTGCTGTCGGAGCCAAGGGACTCGGCGCCGCTGTCGTTGGAACCGCTCGACAACTTTGAGGAAGTGGCACTCACGACGGGCCAGTTGGTGCAGGTGGTGGGCAGGAACGCCAGGGGCGCCCCGCCTTTTGCTTTCCCAGCTGGTAAAGGAGACGACGGCCCTGACGACGGAACCGGGGACACCGACGGGGGTGAGGTTGTTGTGGAGCCGCGGGAAGACGCAGCAGGGGATGATAACGAAGACAAGTTCTTGGAAGTAAGAGCAGGAGAAGACGGTGACGGGGATGTGGGAGATTTGGGGGGTGGGGAGCATGTAACTGGGGTACAAGGAGGTGTTGTGGCCTCCAGGTAGGCATTGAGCTTTTCCAGAGCGTGGTCGAGCTTGGAGGAGTCCTGGTTGACCGCTTTCACGAAGAAACAGAATTTCGAAAAGAAATCTTTACAGGCGATGTCTGCCTCTGGATTGTCATACTGCAGTCCTCCACCAGGGAATCTGTAAAGAATATAACAAATATTTTTGGAAACACAAAAAGGAATAATTGAATGCAGCGTGCGTGCTGGTATGATAGTGAAACAAGTTTCTATATCAAAGAACCACAGATACGGGGTACACTGCAAGTAGAAGTGGCGTAAAAAGCCACCCACGGCCAAACTCTGTTAGGGTCCATCATACCAATCAAGTTCATAGGTACATTTCCCAATTATGGCAGTAGACATGGGTTCGGCCTACATACCTCTCATCCAAATATTCGACGATGTCGTCTTCCGTGTCGAAGCCTTCGTCGCCGTGGACGATGGCAGGCAGGTGTTTGAGCCCAAGCCGCTTGAGTTCGTCAGGAGGCTTAGCGGGGCTGCAGGCGATCACCTGCAAACCAAATTTGGAAATAAAGAAACCAAGGGAAATAAAGACCGGTTCACATGGCAGTCTTTTGAACGTGTTCTCCCAGGTGACCGCCTGAACGTCCGCTGTCCAGGGTTGCAGCGTCGGAGTCGGATATATTTTGGGACCAGGAGTCGCTGTCACAGTCGGAAACTGACTGGACCTAGCAGCCGGTGAAAATTGGTTGATTTTCAACTAAAAGTGTCTACGTCGGAAACTGGCTGGCTCCAGGAGTCGGAGCCAGACTTGAGTCATCCGACTCGGTAACCCGGGTGGTGTCCATGTAAACACAACTGTACGTTCAGGGTACCTACAACAACGATGACGTTCTCATGTCATGAGTGTGACTGCCCAACAGTTGGCTAAAGTCAGTTTGCTTAGCAAGCGTCACAAGCAAAGATTAGCATATCTCTTAACTTTAAAGTGAACTGTAACTGGGATAGCAGTCACTTTTCCGCTACATAAAAGACACAGCAGCGCATTCGGACGATTAGTTGACAAAACACTTTCAAAAGACTATGGTGTGAACAGGCCTTAACATGGACTTTTCATGCGATGCCGTGTTCATAACTCAGTGTTCAGGTATGATGTTGGAACTTAGCCCGTAGCTACTACGTCATGAATGTATGATAGAAAATGTAACATGAATGAATTCTAATGGTAAACCAACGAGTAAAATGACTTCTGTGTCCGAAAAAAGTTATCGCAAGAGGCCGTTTATTTAAACTCTGCAATCTTTTGGGACCTATTCCAAGACGATTTTTTGTTCATTTCATAGATTACGGGGAAAAAGTTTCTATTTAAAGGTAATGGCAAAGTTAACGTTGAGTAGGCCCTACACCCTCCACTGGGAAACCCACACGCACTGGTTCGTGCGCCAGACATAGGACCACCGGCATCCCGGGAGTAAGTACAACTGCAGCCGATGATGGGTCGCTAAGAACTATGGCGCCGAAACGGAAGGTTCAATGACCCGCCACTACCCTACCCTAAAGTAAGAACCCTCACGATAGCTCTGCGCACCACGCAAATTTGCTTATTCAGCGCATTGAGCCTGGCCCGGGGATCGTTCCCGGACCCTCAGCACAACTGTGCAGCACGCAATGTCCGCTGCTACCGTGGGTACACTAGCATGAGGGTGGAGAAATTGAATACAATATATCAGGAAGGAAACTTAATTTCACCGGCTGCAAATACAAAGAAAGCGCTGCTGTAAGTCCGTTCCTGGCGAACAATGCTTGCTATAAACGTTCGGGTTACAATGGGTATTCGACTAATAAGGAGATTGCACTATGCCGCGAGCCGTGGGTTTTGCGAGGATTCTACTTAGTTACTAGTGTTATGGTAATCCTAGTTTAAGCCTCCCTACCCCAAAATATATCAGACACGAGTTGCGTGGGAAAGCTTTCTTTCCCTGAATAAAACTGACTAGTATGCCTAGTTGCATTTTTTCTTCTATAACAAAATATAAATTCAATAAATATGCTAGTAAGATATTAATATATCAAATTCTTTGAATATTTTTATTGAGTCATACTCGGAAAAATACTTTGTTACCGCTTGCCACGAACAACTACTACGTTGTAACTCGTAACGCACCTCGAACTTGAGCAGTCCATGTTGCGCCTTGACCATCATGACCATGTAAACACGTTGACAAAACGGGCAAGCCCCTTGTCTTTCGCCATCCACTCCTGCTTTGACGAAGAGCTTTACCATCTCGTCTGGGTTGGTTTTGTTGACACCCATGGCGGAGATTATTCGCTGCTCTTACGGAAGTATCCGCGCAAGTGAGAGTTTAACGAATGGTAGAGTTTGATTTTCCGTATTCTCTTCTCTTAGCACCAAACGGAATTGAACGTCCAGTAATTTGAGGTTGTAGCTGCTGCGAACAGCCAGTAACGAAATGATTGGTAATGGCTGGGATTTCTCTAAGAAGTATTAGCTATGGAAGCACTTAAAATACATGAATTAAGATTTGTAAGACTGTGATCACTGATTAAAGCGAAAAGTTACCCTAGAAAGCAGAAAAAACCCGTGGAGAGTCTATAAATTCAAAGTCTTATATATAAGTTCGGTTTCTGTATATGTAAATGTAGGATAGATCGCAAACGAAGAAGACGATCTGAAAAAAAGAGAATAATTATTGACAGCCAAAGAGAGAACCAGATTAATAAAATACGCTAGTTTCTATTAATTACTCTACTTTTTTGACCAGACAATCAACATTATCGAGAACCATTTTTGTCACAGAGATATGTATGCTATCGCAGATAAAAGCGATTCTTTGGTAGTTTCGGCAACCCTGCCCATGAGAACAGCAGGCGAGGAACGAAACAAAAAATACTAATAATGACAATAAATAAGTTCATAGGTATACTTCTCCACAGATGTTTCACTTGGCTGCTCTGCCAGCGAGGGAACAACCCACGAACCCACTTAAAAAAACTTTGCCTTATAACAAACGAACGAAAACCCTAATTGCTCAAGCAAAAGAACATTGTTTCAAATGTCGTCGATACGAGACAGGCAGGCACAGGGGCCACACTGTACAGCGGAAGCGCACGCTCAACTTGATGCAAGGACGCGCAGCTTGCACGGCGTTCATGCTACCGAATTACAAAATGTAGGCAGCAATTGAGACACCGTGCGAGCTGTACATCCTCTCATCAGGTTTCCAGATGATGAGGTTTCTGAGAAATTAAGCTACTGCAATTAACGAATTTAGTACCTATGTACTGTATCTGTTGTCATACCTATGTGCAAAATAGTTGGCACGATGTTCAAAAACATGACTTACTCTTAAATATGATAGCTACCAAACTCATGAAAGTCCTCAAGAAATCTGGATAATATGTAGGTAAACATGACAGACATGACACGATGGTCCGAAACGTGACCTACTGTCAAATATTGAAAGTAAAAATGTAAACTGGATAACAGATAAAAAAAAATGAGTTGACAAGAGGTTAAAAATAAAAAAAAAAACACAGCCACCTCTTAACAGTGAAACTATAATTAGTAGGACAGCAGAAAAGGTACACAATCAAAGAACAGCCACATTTAAAAGCAGTGTCTAGTCCTAACACCTAGTTTTTTTTTTTCAAAAATGAGCCACTTATTTAAGCCACAAAAGCACATAATATCTTTCACCGCACAGAGCACCATACACGGCTCGTACCAAACAACTAGTGTTCTCCCTACGGGAAAAATCATACACAGAAGGGTTAATCTAGACGCAATGCCACCTAATGAAGAGGGCAGTTTCATAGCAGTAAAATGATCTTGCTGTGCGTCTTCATTAAACCTAACTGGCTTTCATGCTGGCATCTGTGTAGTGTTTGGACGGGTGTAAGTTACACACATACATACAGACCACGGTACCGTGAGGGCCTCATTCATCTGACACCGGCGCATGCGGGCGCATCAATGGCGGCAAGGGAAGACAGACACGCTGACGACCTCCTCGGTTGTTACGAACGCATTCGTGGTGACTGGTTACAAGATACATATAGCTAATCGTTGGCTTGAACTCGTAGTTATATAACAAAGGAATATACAGTGGTGTGAACTCATATAAAAGTTAAGCATGGGGTAGTTGTACTGTTTGAATTGGAAGAATCTAGTACGGTAGTTGTAATGTACATTGATTTGAAGAATCTTATAAATGTAATATAAAATATGAAGAATCCAATAGGTATAACGTTATATTTAAAGAATCTAGTAGGTAGATGTAACGTTCCATTTGCAAGTGAACATTGTGAAGAATCTCATCGGTGAACCGTTTTTTTTGAAGAATCTAATAGTTGCGATCTTTTACTTGGAACATCTCTTTTGTGAGAGGTTATGATTGAAGAATTTCATCAGTGCAATATAATACTTGAATAATTTTTATAATGGACAGCGCTTTACTCCAGCCGTGTCGTTGCAATACGCGAGTTAGGTAGGTACCTACCGTACATAATTGTGATTCAAATAATCCAGTCCTGGGAGATTTGCAGGACGGTAGTTATTGCATTACTTAGGCAGTCTTATTTCAGTGGAACAATTTTACTTCATCTGTTCACAGAAAAAATAAGCTCTTCATACTATATAAGTGGGTGCTTCACAAAAAATGAGACTTTTTAACCTGGTTGGACGGGAGACTGAGGACCCTGTACGCTTTTAGACAACGCAACAGACTTGGGTTTTGAGAAACAATAAATAAATAAATAAACCATGCCGCTCGGTAAAGGGTTACCCAAATACCTTTCCCATAAGAATAGATTTTTGCAAAACTACGATTTTATCATCTCATAATGATAAAACACCAATTTTCGCAACAACATTAATACTTTAAAATAAGAATTGGCTAGATTAAACCACTAGGTTTTTTGGACGATAAAAAAATTGTTTGCATCATCTACTGTACCAGGGTGCTACCTGGCCTTGAAAATCTCCAAACAATTGCGGTTATTTTAAATTCATATATTATTATTATTATTATAAGATTCAGTGTTTAACCACCCTAGACGCAGTGAGGCGATTCAAGAGTGAAGCTCAACCGAAAATAATTTTACGCTTTTCATCAGTAGGAATATTTTATCACGGCATTCCTGCCGGAAAAACTCGGTTGGCTCAGTGCGCTACTACTGGCGAGAAAAAAAAGGCGCCAATAATAGAAAAAGACACTCGAGTGGACGGCTCCCTATGTGGCCTTCCACACGAGAGAGATCACAGGTACCTATCCCGCGTACTAGGTCGGCTATCTCGATCGACAGCCCACCTCACGCGGAACAGAAAGGAAGAAGTAGAGAATCTACCTAACTTTACAAAACTAATCTCGTAAGCAGGACTGCGGCCAAATGCAGCATCTCCTGCGGAGAAGGCACTCGGGACCCTTGGATGCGTGATGCCCAAACATATTGTGGCAGGGAAAGAATTCATATCGTAAGAATGGAATTAAGTTACTTCAAAAGAATTTTATGAATTACTTTATTAACAAATTTAGGTCAACAGAAATTACGCTCCAAAAATTTTTACACTGACCTGTATAATTGTATGGTTTACTACATAGGCTACAAATCGTCATTACCAAATAAACCTAGAATACCTCGTGGCGTAAAACCAACACCAGCAAGATGATGGGCGGGATTGGGGCTGAAAGTGCTAAGTCAGCAGTTTTGGCATTTATCAAATCTAAGTGAATTCAAAGACATATGCAGGACGAAAACAGTTCCACCTTTCTCACTTCGCTTAAGGGTGATTATCACCTCTCTCACTTCATTCGCAGGTGATAATCACCTCTTTCACTTTGTTTGCAGGTGACAATAACCTTTCTCACTTTGTTTGCTGAGGTAATAGTTGAAAATTACAATGCTCTTCCATGCTATAGCTACCTGCAATGCCACAAAAACACTTTTCAGATGTGCAAAAAAAATAATAATTCTAGCACAACTGCATCACGCATTCCTTATACAAGTTTCACTTCTCTAAATGAACACCAGTGTCTTTTTTTTGTCCTTGAATACCTACTTGAACTTGAGCAATCTCATTACTTGAGGTGACCACATCAGGAGTCACCCTCACTTATCACCGTACCATCAGTAGTGACCTACACCCAGTCCCTCACTACCAGGTACTACAACAACAACGCACCTATAACCCAGATGCTCCTTGCTAAGGGGAACCCCTCGACGTGCCCTCGCCCAAGCTTGCCAACATGCACAGGCAAGGGTTATATTTAGCCCTTGAAGATACACAGCGGGCGGCAGCACTTAGGGAACGAGATAACTAGTGTCCGTCACCACCTTCAACGTTCAAAGGTCAAAGCAACGACTTTTGGTTGGAGACGAGTCGGAAGATGGACTAGGGAGGGACAACGAAGAAAAAAAAAAAAAAAAAAAAAAAAAAACGAGCCGGTGCAACATTTTCGGCAGTCAACTTGCAAGATAATCTGATGAATTCGCAAGAGACATTCGGACGCCAAATTGCACGACATTCTGAAAACAGTTTGAAGGACACATTCCGAAACCAATTTACAGGATATAGGTATTCGCAAGGGAACGATCAGGGCACATTCCGAAACCAATTTACAGGATATAGGTATTCGCAAGGGAACGATCAGGGCACATTCC
>LQNS02276883.1:21651136-21662807 GCA_001587735.2 Parhyale hawaiensis | reverse complement strand
AAAAAAAAAAAAAAAAAAAAAAAAAAACGAGCCGGTGCAACATTTTCGGCAGTCAACTTGCAAGATAATCTGATGAATTCGCAAGAGACATTTGGACGCCAAATTGCACGACATTCTGAACACAGTTTGAAGGACACATTCCGATACCAACTTGCAGGATACATATAATCGAAAGGCAACTACCAGGGCACATTCCGGAAGCAGTTTGAAGGACACATTCCCCAAAGAATTTGCAGGATATATTCGGGATTCAACTTATAGGATATATTAGTAGGTACACTTCCAGGGACATTCAAACGTCATCTTGTAGGTCACGTTGAAAAGTAAACATGAAAGATATATTCGGCAGGGAGCGTGCAGGAAACATTAAACAATCCAGTACGTGTTGGGCATGAAGCCTTTCTTGTATTCTCACAGACGCTCAGTAATTCTCATTTTGTGTTTTCTCATCTTTGATTTTAGTATCTGCACTGCGATCTCGTGTAGGGAAGCGTTATTTAGGATGCAGTCAATAGCTGCCGACCTGGGAACTAAATATTTGCGCAGTGGAAAGATACTTTGTAAAATGTTTGAGAATATGAAGGGCTTGGTGAAACGGAGAGTGCTCAGCATCGGAGCGCCACCGTATGCGAAAAGCAAGTTATCACATGACACACTGATGGCACCTAGCCGGGAAATAGGGAACAGCCACGAAGATCAGCTATAGGAAGCGACGTACGTAATGCTAAAAAATGAAAACCAAAGCGGTGAAGTCAGTGAGGCAGAAATAAACTATACACTAAAAACGGCGCAGCAACGTACCTACTGCCAGCCAATACTTTGGCCCAAAAGCGGGAAACACCCAAGTGGCGACTCCGCGCAATGCCCGCCAAAAATGGGAAAACACCAAAGAGGCACAGCAACGTACCATTTAAAAACGAAAAGCAACATCAAACTGGGGAAGCATCGCACTGCTACCCAAAACGGGAGAACACCAAAGTGGCGGTGGCACAGAGTGGCCTGTAAAGACGAATGAGGAGAAAAAATGTCCCCTCTTGCGACAAATAGCGTACTAAGCGTCGTTACGGCAGCTGATGGGACCAAGGCTGCTCCCCACACCGCGTCAAGACGAGAGAGTTTTTGTGTAGCTATGCTCTTGGGCAATGAAAGAAGCTTGGAAAACATTTAGGAAACTAGGTAACTATGGTGCGACCACGGAAACTAGGCACCTATGGTGCGACGACGGAAACTAGGCACCTATGGTGCGACGACGGAAACTAGGCACCTATGGTGCGACCACGGAAACTAGGTAGGTACCTACGGTGCGACCACGGAAGCTAGGTACCTATGGTGTGACCACGGACTAAAGAGACAGACATGTAGAGAGCAAGCGCTGTGAATAATGTCAAGACATCAATGAGAACAAAATATAATCGATAACACACCGCCACTATACAGGTACGTGGCTATATTAACCCTTTAAAAGGCACATAAGTCTAATCAGTCTCCCGTTTAAATTTACCTCCCTCTAAAGTAGTAAATGTAAACTACCATTTTAGCAATTTCTCCGTGTGCACATATATTAACTCGACTGCGTTGCGGATATTTACTGACAAAGCTATTGCAAGTCTAGGCATCAAAGTCCATAGAATAGGTACTCTGGGATCCAGAGCAAAGCGGGAACAAGAGACGTAGCTCGTCAGACGCTAGGACAGGCAGAGCGGTAAGAGACAGCAACATGGGAGCTGTCCTAAACATTTGGACTGCCACGCCAAACTCTGACAGAATCACCAAGCAGGCCACAGTAAAACAAATCCAGCGATTCATCTTTGCGATTCCAACAGAAGTGACGTAATCACGACATACAGTGTAATTATACTGCCACAGGAGCTCTATCATAAGGAAGGTTTGCCAAGGCCTCCTCGATCGGGTCTGTGAAGCAACTTCACGTCACTATATGACGTCACTGTCTCTACAGAAGGGCTTGTATATGAGATTAAATAGCTGGCAGTAGACGGAGCAACAGGCTCATGCCCAGAGAGGAAGCGAGACTCACGCTCCGGCATTCTATGATCTATTACGGTTACACACACACACACACAAAAAAAAAACTTTCAGATGTAGCTACAACATTTACATTCATAAGATGATTAAATACGATCATTTGCACTCGATTCGCGGGGATTGGGGGGCAACGTCTAACTTTTAGATGTAAAACATTCAGCCAAGAAGATTGAATAAGTACGATCATTTGCAGCAGATCCGCTAGGATTCGGTGACGCTTACGTCTTACTTAATTAATAACCTAATTTAATGCACTGTGGTACATATGTATGTACATACTCATGCCAAGTATTATTAATACGCAGTTCTTAGAGCTCCTTGGGCGGTGTACTTGGTTGGCGCTGGGGGCTGCTTGCCATACTAGGGACGTCATGGGCACCCTATTTGGAGGTAGAACAAAAAGACACGGGGCGTATGCGGCACGTTCTGCACGGCGCACGCCACAACCACACGCCAAATCTCTCCCAATCAGGCACACGGTGACGACATGGACGCATAGCGTGCTGATTAATTCGTTTGCATAACAGGGACAGCGGAGAGTGAAAGTCTTTGCGGAACAGGGATCATTAGCTACAGTAGGTAACGACCAACTCTGTGACTCCTGCATGCGTAGCTCCCTGGTATATTGATCTCGATTAGATTAGATTAGATAGGCGGCAGTAGACGAACCAAGAGGCCCATTCCCAAAGAGACACCGGGACTAACACCCCGGCCTCTTTGAGCTATTGCCATTATGTTAGTAGGATATAGAGGATTGGGGAAACGACAGGAGAAAAAACGGAAGACGAAAGAGAAAAAAGAGAAAGAGGAATTGAATTGCAAAGCCACAATGGTCGAGAGCAATTTATACCCTGCCTTCGTTCAAAGAAATTATTGGTAACAGTGGGTCGGAATCCACTGGTTGGGAAATCCCGATTTCCAGGGTGAGAATTGGGGACAATTCAGGGCTGCTGGACAGACAGATTCGGACGGAGCCAGGCATTCCGGGAAGCTAAGCGTCGGAGTCGGTAGCAGTAGAACATTTTCTGGGGTCCAAGGAGTCGGTGCCAGAAACTAGCTAAACCCAGGAGTCGGAGTCGGACTTGTCCCATCCAACACCGTAACCCAGGAGCTCAGGCACGCTGGTGGAAGAGTCTTAACCAAAAGGGGTATTCTAAAGCGTATGTCGGGCTAGGCCTACACACGAGGGTACAGGCCTAAGCAGGGACATCTGCAACGGCAGCCGTCTCCGGATGCTCTCCATCAGTTAGTTGGGGAAGCAGTGCTGCTTATGTTACTAGTTAGTTATTACTAGTTAGTTATTATAGCACAAAAACGGGAGAAACAATGGGCTTGCTTACTTGTGCAAGCTTTTTTTAACATCTCCACAGGAGCTGTTTCTTTACCCGGAGACTTAGTGTGCATGAACATGCACAACTTGATGCGTAGATGTGCAGGACGCATGTCGTTCTGATACATCTGTATACTTAAAATCGGTAGGGTACTAGCATAGATACGGTACCTAGCATGAACGACGTACTTGACTAGAAAAATGAAGAAAAGCAGTTAAACATTTGGACAAGCTTTTGCAAATGCTGATTATTTGTAAGCGAACGAAAAAACGAACTGGTTTCATGAATAAAGAACTGATGCTGGTGCCCAGGAATAGGTAGCCACTGTTAATAGCAGAAGAGATATGTTATCAATAGGAGGCTTTCAACGCTAATATTCGTATTGTTTTACAAACCGCATCTCGTCCATTAATGTATAAGTTTTCATATTTTACTTTTACTCTCCTAAATCAACATTTTACTCGCTTTGAAAGATTGATTGTACCTCACTGTATATATAATAATAATTTTATGATACGCTCATCATTATGACCAAAATCTAACGCTTCTATTAAAAAACAACGTTGAAGGTAACTTTGTCATACTTACATTTTCTACTACTGTAATTACAAAAAATTGCATGAAAATTCGATAAGACATACATTTTCCCTCCCATAACTTAAAAAAGTTGTTGGTTGTTGTAATTATCATTATGCATTACCAATAGGCTACGGTAAAAGACATAGCTAATGTAATCACAGGAGCTTAAAAGTAATGAATTAGTTAGGGATCCAGTATTGCTTCACTACGATTGACAGATAGTGAAGGGAGGGAGTATTTACTCCAGAAGTGCGTGTGTGCAAGTCAGCACTATTTTCAATAAACATATTTAAATAAAAACACTTGAAGTTTTAGGGGAGCTTGGGTATATTTACGAGGGCTTAACGAGCCTTCAGCCCCTTAAAATGGAACTAACGATGCCCGTGCGTGAATCAACAGGAGGTGTGTGGATACATACGAACCCCCAGGGCCCCAACGGGAACCCCTCCAATAAAGTCAACATGGAAACTAAACGGATGAGATTTTCTCCAAGAACAACATCGAGAGTTCAAAAGCAGAGAACATAAACAACTGAGTCACCGAATAAACTTCACGGATGAGATGTTGACCAAGAACATCATCGTGATTTAAAACCCGCAGGAAAAAACTTTAAAAACACACAGGAGTCGGAGTCAGCGTGTGAAGATTTCGGCGAACGCTCTCACCCTTGGCTGTCTAGAACCTCTGACGTCACAGCAGAGGCTGCCAACAGGATGTGTACGGCACCTTTGTCTACTGACTGATGAGCCGTTCTGCAGGGCATCTATATAGGGTGATACTAACATCTTAGTCTTATTAAGTAAGACTAGGTATTTACTAGATTAAGCTTAATGAAAGCCACCATGCGTTACAAAAGAGAGAAAATGATATAAGAGAAATACACAGATATTATAGGTATTAGGTAATCTAGCTGTATCCCCAACTCCGGGGTTAAGTACCCCAGTGGGGTAAGACCCATTTTTTGGGGTAATGGATGTCCTGGATGAGGAGATGGCAGCATGTATTTAGCGAGTTGTGCGATAACGTGACCCGGTGCACAGTGTGCAGTTGATAAGACTGGGAAAAAAGAAAACCTATAATTTTACGCCATGGGTATATGTTCGATGAGTAATTGATCATTGAAAAATTGCATTTTCAGTAACTAATCACTTCGAAAAGTGGTAAAAACTGGTCTAGGCCACTGGGTTTTATATTTATATTTTTCGTGCCAATAAAATTTTTAAAACGTTACATAGGCCTAACCGAAAAATACAAATCTTTTGAAACGAAAAAGAAGCTCTTATACCTATATAGGGAAGTAAGAGAATTTAGACAAATACTGACAAGAGAATAGTTGTATCCAAGAATAAGTGAAATGGTAGGTAATAATGTTACATATACATCGTACAACCATAGGCTACATCACTGTCTCGCTATTCTATACTCCTAACTGACACCCTGGTCTAGGTTTTCTTCGCATTTTCTCACCAAGTGGGGCGTGTTCAACATAGAGGAAGACTCATGCATGGGAAAAGGCTCCACAAGAAAACAACAAACCGGGAGAAAAGAAGAACAGTTCAAACATCACAACTATGCGTAAATCCCGGTGTCTCTTTGGGAATGGGCCTTTTGGTTCGTCTACTGCCACATATCTAATCTAATTGCCATAACGATACTTAATAAGTATACAAACCAATAGTACCGCACTGGTAATTTACTGTGTCTAGAAGCATGCCGGCCACACCAGGCGCTTCATGAAAGAACGAGTACTTCAATGGAAACATAATCATAGCACAAGATAAAATGGACTTTAGTTCTTCACTTAGAAACCGACAGGAAGGTTTTTACGAAGCAAAAAAATACACCTGGGGTTGACGTTTCCTTCAACCAAATTCAGATCATCTTGCATGTTGAATGTTGCCCCATCTAATACCATACATAGGCTAAGCCTAACGTGGCGATGAACGGATAAATGGAACGGCAAAGAGACAAATATTATCAAGGCTTCGCTGGAAGATGTAACTTTTGTTCTTACTAGGTATGCAACGAGATACGTAGAGCCACTGATTTACTGAGGTTAAAAACTAAATTACACCCTCAGACATTAGTCACATCGTTATTATTATTATTGAATCACACCAGACTGACGACGTAGGAACGGAGAAACTCCATGAGGTTAACAAACCCCCACGCAACCAGCCCAGCGGGTGAAGAAAACAAAAGAATGAAAAAAAAAAGAAGCTCCGAGATCACAGAATAGCTCAGTGTACAGATCGTTTAAAGCTGCCAATACCAGCACCAGCAAAGACAGAGCCATCAAGACCATTCCAAACATCCATACACGATGGAAAAACGAACGGGAATACTGGCCCGTACGGCATCGTAACGGTTCCAAGGCAAACTCATGAAGAGCACCAGTACGCCGAGTATACCTCACCCGAACAAATGAATCCGAAAGAAACTCAGACAGTGGATGACTGGGGCAGTAATAGATTTTATACAAAAAACAGAGCCCACCAACTCTGCGACGGTGCGCCAGATCACAAGGCACAACACCACCCAGCATGAACGCACATCGACGAACCACTTTGTCAAGCAAACACAGATGGCAATCGGCAGCAGAACAACAGTACAGTATTATCATTCTAGTCTTGGTTTGACCACAGTACCCACATTTCCAAGACAGTCGCGAGCCAAAGAGCGGGAGGAGTGAGGGACAAGCAGTACGCCAAACACGACGATCGCAGAGCAGAGCGTGGGAGCAACATGTTAAGAGGAAAAAGGCAGAGGAGAGTTAGAGAAAGCAGAGATACGACGCGGGCAAATATATATATACAGTGCCGGCCAAAAAAGGTTTACACTTCAAAGGCAAGAAATAATTTACTCGAGAAATGTGAGTTTATATTTCGTTTGCTATACCCGACATAATAAAGCGAGAAGATGTTAGTGATGATGCATTATTTCCGCCCACGCATCACCCCATCACCCATCACCCAGCAAACCCTCAACGAGGGTTGTGTATTGCTGCAGTGAGGTAGATAGTGGGTCGCTCTTGCCGACGTGTTATTTTTACGTTCTTATAAGTTCGAAGTCATATAACTGTACACCTACTGCACACAATGGGTCAAAAAATGCTTCAAATGAAGGAAGAAACCCTTGCGTTAACTTTGCTAGAAAAGTGAAACTCTGTGATTGCCGTAACCAAGGATCTGGGGATGTCAAGAGAGACAATCAGCTGAAGCGGTCGGGGATAAAATTACCAACAGGGCCGGTAGTACCACAGAAGAAGTCAGGCTCTGGCACACCTAAGAAAACTGCACTGAGAACAAATAAGCTTTTGAAGCGCGAGGTTATCCCAAATCTTGCTTTAACTGCCATTGAACTCAAAAACAAACACCCTGAGCTCCTCCAGAACGTCGCAACAAGGAGAATTCACGATCGCCTACAGAAGGACTTCCAAGTCGGAGTGCCGAAAAGAAACCCATGCTCTTCACGTTTCAGTCTCCCTTTTCTAGCTAAGTTAACGCAAGGGTTTTTTCCTTCATTTCAAGTATTTTTTGACCGATTGTGTACAATAGGTGTAAAGTTATAGGACTTCGAACTTATAAGAAAGTAAAAATAACACGTCGGCAAGAGCGACCCACTATCTACCTCACTGCAGCAGCACACAACCCTCGCTGAGGGTTGGCTGGGTGATGGACGTTCGCTATGCGTGGGCGGAGGGAATGCATCATCACTAACATCTTCTCGCTTTATTATGTCGGGTAGGCAAACGAAATACTTACTCATATTTCTTGTCTCTCGCCATTAAAGTGTAAAGGTTTTTTTGCCGGCACTGTGTATATATATATATATATATACACACATGATAGGTACATCTATCAGCGACACAGCGCACAGCTTCAGCGAATGAACGGGACATGCGAAGTATTCGGCGACATGTTAGCATGGAACTACAAAGATGACATAGGTAACCAAGAAACTTCGAGAGGTGTTAACAGTTAATTGTCTAAAACAAGCTAAGGTTCCGAACCGGGAGTGCTCGTACCCTTAAGGGGTGCGAGACAACCTTTCAGGGGGTGCGAAACTTCGTTAAAATAACGTCGTATACATAAAATTGTATTGAAATTTGGTGTAAATTTCATTTTCTCTTCTTCATCTGATTAGTTATTTTTTTCATGCCGTTCGAGAAAATATCAAAAGTTTTCTACATGCGCCAGGCTGAGATAATGTTGGGGACCGCCAATAGAGGAGGAGACGACGCATTGAGCGGGAGTGGGGCTGATCAGCCAGGCTGAGATAATGTTGGGGACCGCCAATAGAAGAGGAGACGACGCATTGAGCGGGAGTGGGGCTGATCAGCCAGGCTGAGATAATGTTGGGGACCGCCAATAGAGGAGGAGACGACGCATTTAGCGGGAGTGGGGAAAACGTTTCTGAAGGAAATTTAAGATGAGATAGACGAATGAAACCTGTGCGTGCACTGAGATTATGACTGTAAGGAAGAAGAAATTGACGTTTAAACGAAAGCAATCAAGCCACCTAATTGCGCAATTGGCAGCAGTTACAAGCAATATATATGGCAGGGGTTCTCAACGGGGTAATTCGCACTCCCTGGGGTACGAGATGATCTTCCAGTGGGTGTAAAATCTTGGATAAAATAATATCGGACATTTAAATTTGTTCACAAATTTTGTGTAAATTTCATGCTCGATCATCAGATGAGTTATTGTTTTTGTAGAGGGTGCGGTAACATCGTAAACGTTTTCTAGGGGAGCCAGGCTTATAGAAACGGTTGGGAATCGTAGGCTTAAAAAAGAAAAAAAAACAGAATAAGCGAGAACTTTCAGGCTAACTTTATGTTAGAGGCACAACACTGTTGGTAAAATTGGTGGATATGAATGAGCCTGAAGGACATGTCAGGTTTACAAAGTCAGTTCGCTTCTTTTTTACAGTGAATTGTCTTAAAAAAAACAGCAAAACGTTGCTGCGTTTCCTCATAGTTGATCAAATCATGCCATTTATTTTTCCCAATAGGAAGGTTTCCATCAGGTGAAACGATTACAGTATGAAATTTGTAAACTAGGCCTGATTCAATACCGTACCTAGGTACGTGATAATAATGCTTATGGGTTAAGCTACAGTTTTCAAGCGATATCATACCACAAAACCTACATTCTGCACAAAGTTATACAAAAGCTACCTAATGCCTATAACTAATATAAAGCAGGTGTTTCAAGAAGAGGAATAAATTAACTTGCATAGCTAGCAAATGGAAAGACTAAAAGACCCGGCCATTCCCAGAGGACACGTGGTATGAGAAGGGAAACCGTAGGTACCCACGGCAGGAGGTTCCCACCACGCTTTGAACAATCAGTAGAAGAAAGCAAGAAACAGAGGAAGACAAGAATACAGACAGACAGGAAGATTTGGAAAGGGGAAACGAAACTGGTGTTTTGTTCAGTGTTGGCATCGGTAGTCAAACGCGTAGCTGTCAAAAAGTGCCACAATTTGGAACAGGATTTTAAAAAATCCCAAGGCGACACGAGAAAGAAGTCCAGTAATGAAACAGGTTTCACGCAGTCCACACCAACAAACACAACACGTGGCTGCCAAAAGCTAGCAACATCGCAGGTACTCTCTCAATGGTCCACTGGCCATGGAACTCCGCGCAGTCTGACCTGCATACCTCCTAGATAATTACTGAGCGTCCGGTTATTAAAACACTTTTCGCCTATTGGACCGACCTTTGCTCCTATACCTGAATGAATTCCAGTTGGACTATAGGTACCTACTAACTCGCTTTTCATCGTTAACATAATTGCAGTGAATTCCCTTTCGGTTGAGTAATGGGCGCATAAATTTAGAATTAACTCGTTCATTAATATTGACATTATTGCAACCTGCTTTAGAGAAGTGAAAGCGAGGATGTCAAGGCAACAGTATGAGCTTCAAACCGTTTGTCTGCATCCCACGTGTGGTACCTAACTTCTGTTCGGGTGTCATGCCGCTTAGTGCTTCATTGCCTTTGCCATTTAGTTAAAGTGCAGAATTTAATTATATAAATTATTTACTATACAGAATATAAACGATGGGTTGTGAAAAGTGCTGAAACTCGCTGGACGCAACGCTAGCGAGATCATTATCGCTACTGGGCGAGGGCATGCATCTCAAGCGTGCCGGAGTGATCGTGAGCGTGTTCTAGTTTTCTGTCAGGATGGACTGAATGGTCAATCAGGGCAGATCCAGAGTCGTCCATTGAGTGAGTGCTAAAACCAATTAATATGACGACCGTTTCAAGAGGTGTCTGTCATGAAGTGAAGATGAAGTCTTCCGTTTCAAGGCACTGGGACATAGGTAGTCTTTTTCAGAAGCAATTTGGCCCAAGATGTGCAGCTACTCTTGAGCAATTGAACCATTAGGGTGTAAATGTTCGGCTTTCTGTGGACGAAGGAACTCGTCATAAAAACTCTGAAGCGATCGTGAATTGAACAGGACAGAAAGAAGCGCTGCTACATAGGAAGGGTTGAAACTGACCTTCATTACCGCTCTTCCATTACAAGTGATGGGCACTGAGCCAGACTCTGGAACAAAGCTTAGGTAGAGGGCGCCATTGCTCGAGATTGTCACTCATTTCGAAAACTGCAGTAGAAAATTATTAGTTGATGAAGCTAATTGCTACGGAGTATGGACCTCATGCTAGACTTGAGAACTCATTCACACGTGCACGGACTGTGCATCAGATGCTGGTCTGCATCTCATCTAAATGGTAGGTAAGCTAGGTACCAGTGCTGCCTACAACTTACCAGATTTGACACGCCACTCCCAGCCTTATCCTTTCTTCAGGTATTGATCTTGTATACGCGATCTACATACATGTAGTTTATGAGGCAGGATGAAATGTTGTAGAATACTCAAATTTACATATTTAGTTGTCATCTATGTAATAAACTTGTATGGTCCTTGTACTTTCGACATTTTATTATAACATGCTCATCTCCCAAAAATTTAACCCTTATCATAGAATTACCGGTAGGTAAGATTTTTTAATATTCGATTACTGGACTCAAGGCGCAAATCAATCAGGACACAACTGTATAAATGGTTCCAACTATACCTATACTTATTAAACACAGACTGCGTGAAGCTCGTCCCCTCTGTAGAACTGCAGGCTGAGCCCCCCCCCCCCCCAAGGGGTGTGCGTAGAGAGCTGTGCGTAGGGCTGTCATGCGTGACATTCTTTGCGGGAACGACGTAAGCTGCGCGCATTAATTCCACAAAAGAATTAGTTAAATGTCAACGGCAGCGAGTGCGACAGCTCAGTTGGAGATACGTACATTCCCTATGGACTCAATGCACAATAGCAGGGGCCCCATAGTAGTCGGCTCTTGAGGGTGTTATCAGTGTTCACCGAGAGAATTGTTCCTGACGGGAGAGGGTATTGATGATGTGAATGACTCCAAAATTGAAAATAAACATAGGACTTGCGATAGGGTAGGACATGTAATTATTGCGTTCACTAAAATAAGAAGTAGGACACTAGAATAATGATTGTGTGATATGATGAACGTACGCGTTCAGATAAGTAAGTGAAGAAGCACATAACGTATATGTATGAAAAAGTTGTACGTTATAAGATAGGTTGTACGGTATCTACCGGGATAGTGTTTCACCTCCTTGAGAGTCACGTATATATGCGTGCCTATAGGTTAGGCACTTATTTTAGCTGAATCTAACCT
>LQNS02276883.1:21626104-21645037 GCA_001587735.2 Parhyale hawaiensis | reverse complement strand
GAATTGTAACTGAGTCATCTTGTGTGTCTACAACTATCACTGTGATTCCAAAAATACAAAAGATGAACAACCAATAATGAGTCGTCAATGAAGCCTTTTTACGTAAATTTAAGAAGTATATTTCGGAACAAAATAACTCTTCATAAGATGTTCCAAAAAATCATCAACTACAGTAACATCAACACGACACGGAATGCTACACCGTATTCCGTCAAAGTTGGGAATACTGTGTATTCCTGCTACTACTGGCAGGATAACCAAGCGCAGAACACGGAGCAAAAGTTACTTAGTTAGGTCGAACTAGCCTACTCAAACTTACCAACTTACGGTACCTCACAGCAGGAGTTGAGACCAGATGCAACGACCCCTGAGGTGAAACTACTGGCCCAAATTGGGGGCTGAGAGACCCATTTACATTCCGACAGGAATAACGTGAAACAGGAATAACTTAGATACGTTCCATTGCAACTCAAGAAATCATTAAAGCGACTTTTCATAATACAACAAAACAACATTTCTTATAAGTAGGTACTGCTTTATAGGATACCCCACAACTCAAGCACGTAGTGCGATAACATCCATAAAACGAGAAAAGCATCCAAAAGTATAAATTTTTATTTAGTGGGTTGATCGCTCTTTTTGTACAGTTAACCCTTTCTTTCATGAATTATTTCGCCTTTCCCTTACAAATAACTCTGTATGAAGTGTAACAATGATTTAATTGCATGAAGAAGTTTTCAAGAGAAATCTTGGTAGGCTGACTTATTTCCAACCGGAAAAAAGCCTTGCTATCAACATATCATAACCAGATACAATTAACAAATAGGGTTAACGGCCTAAGACACTCGAGAGACAACTTACTCGTAACACACCAGAAAAAAATGAACCATTCTCCGCTCATTACAATAATACCCCATAACATGTCCACCTAAATAAATTAGCAATATAAACTCCATTACAAGTTGCAACAGGCCAAGAGGAAACGCTATAATTACTGACCTGCCCGGTACAGGAGGAGGCACTCGACCATGGCCGAGGGCCATGAAAGTGCGGGTCAGCGTTTACGATCCGAGGGTAGTGAAAGAAATCTCTGCTATGTCCTTGGTAATTCACTTTAATGTATAGGTAATTAAGAAGCGTTGTGTAGCTACTAGGGGTGATAGTGCCAATTGACATATATACTACACGCCCGACCCGTGAGATGTTCACGCGGGCATTATCGTATCATTCGATAGTGTACGAAAAAATATAAAGTATTGAAATAGTTATGTTTACCATATCATAACCATACTAACCACCATACCCGTATTGTGTGTAAATTACATTCTGTCATAGAATACATCTAAAACTACTCGCATATTTCTTTCAGAATCAGCACTGCCTACTCTATTGTCAGCACGTGCCTAATGAAGGAAGTTACGAATATTGTACGTACATTAATTGGTATCAAGAATATAATAAAAAGCGATGTGTATTTATCTGTTTATTTATTTGATTATTTATCGGTCACATTTTCTGTCATGCTTTAAGAAAACAGGTGAAAATTAGCTCAGGTTGAAGGCTGAGGTCATCCAGTCAAACTTAATAGAAAACCGACTGATAGGTAGAAAAAAGGCCAGGTTGTATAGATGATGGCAAACGCATATCTAAGGTAGTTTTTCTTTGCCAACGCTCAAGTCCACTCAATGCAGATACACAGCTTCTCTAAGCATTCTCTTGCATCGTGATTTATAACCTCTTCTGAGGCTTCTCTCATCCAAACTTCAGCTGCCCTGAATTTACGGTGATGCTCTTATTGACTGCATAATCATCGAAGTAAATGGTAAGATATTCTTTAGCGGACAGCAGGTGGGTTAAGAACACGAGGATTTCTTGGCAGCAAATAATTTTCTTTGATTTGGGCCATTCTTTCAACAGAACAGCTTTTCAGCTGAGGAAAAAACGTCAGAGTTATATGACACCATCGAGTATGTATCCTGGATAGGCCTAGGGTATATAGGCCTACAGCTTAGCATTTATTAGGAGCAATATCAACTGCGGGCAAAAAAAAATATAGCTTTTCAGCGTTTCACAGACGGAAAGCTTGGCGTTGTTGAAGCATGCATAGGTATCTTCCATGTTCCATAATTCAAGTTGGCTGTTAAAGTGCATCTTACATAAACAGAAAATTATGATCAATGAAAACGGGCTATCACAAATTCTTCGCTGTCATTTCTGACAGCGCGGGCACTCTTGTATTAGCTACCTATATATTACACATCATGCTCTATACAGAGATAAGATGGGAGGAAATAAAAAAAATTACATATACAGCCAACCAAACTTCGCGCTTTGCCAAATTTGAAATCTAATCATTGAAGGTTTCTGAAGTTGCGCTTTGCTGTAGCACGGATACCGAACTTTATTTGCCGTTCGCATCACGAACAAGATATTCTTCAAAGCAGAACCACTGAGAGAAGGAAAAAAAGGAATTTCATAAATCTAATAATTTTAAATATTTTTTTTGGCACTATGACGATGTGGGTAACATGAAAACGTTAAATATTAATTGCAAAGTAACATAAGAATATGCTTGTGAGCTCTCAACGAGCATTTTGTGACTGAAAATTTTCATAGTGAGTCTGTTATAAGTTGGCTATGACGCAAATTCCAGCACAACGTTCAAACGCCTCAAAGTCTAATCATGATCACTGCATGTCTAAGGCAACATATCCCGAGAGATTGTTTGGTGATGCGCAATTTTTGTCGTCCGTGTGCATCGGGCGTATAGAAGGGTTGCAGAATCGGAGTCGGAAATCGTTGGAGAGCAAGGATAGGAAACTGCCTAAAACCAGAAGTAGGTGAAAATGGGACAATTTTATAAAAAATCGGGAGTCGGTNAATTTTTGTCGTCCGTGTGCATCGGGCGTATAGAAGGGTTGCAGAATCGGAGTCGGAAATCGTTGGAGAGCAAGGATAGGAAACTGCCTAAAACCAGAAGTAGGTGAAAATGGGACAATTTTGTAAAAAAATCGGGAGTCGGTACCAAGTTACGGGTCGGATATTTGGGCAGTCTATATAGAGTCGAAAACTGGCTGGAGCCAGGACTAGGGGTCGGACTCGTTCCATCCGACTTCTAGAATCAGCTTTCCAGTATATCAGTGAAACAAAAAATAGGTAAGTTTTTGTGTAAAAAAAATACGTTATTGTGTACAATAAAATACGTTTTGGTGTACAAAAAAAAAAAATAAAATAGCACCATGTCTGCGGACACTTGTGGCAAAAGTAGAAACAAGCATTTGATATTGGCTCTCATGACTCATGAGAAGTGAGCGGAGACATTGCTGAGACGGCTCACATGACTCAGCTGTCGCAATACCAGACTTTGACGAGTCGTTTTTGACGCAATAACGAGGTTTCTGGTGACCTTCCCTGCGCCGCACGATTGCAGGTTGTCGGCGGCTCCGGTTATTGCTTCTCATCAGCGGCTCGTGTTGCTCTCGAGCCGAGAGGATTTGTTATCAACCAACCTTTTCCCTGTCGTGTAGGGAACTTGAAGGCAGGCCATTTTCTCTGTCGTGTAGGGAACTTGAAGGCAGGCCATTTTCTCTGTCGTGTAGGGAACTTGAAGGCAGGCCATTTTCTCTGTCGTGTAGGGAATTAACTTATCGGGCGAATCGTATTTCTATCCCTACACATGTTGGGTAGTACGGCACTATCGAAAACTCTTTTCTTTGCCATATACCTAGGGCAGTTAACGATAAACATTTTTCCCTGTCCTCACCACACGTGTCGGCCACTACGAGTCGCCCCAACGGAGTACTTCATAGGTTCTCTAAAGGCTGCTGTTCACGAGAGCGTAAAATGCGAAACGTGCCATAGCTACAACCGTCCGATTGTAGGCATATTTCGATAACTTCCACGGAGCACTCACTACTTTGCAGAGCTTCTTTGTTGTCTTGTAAAGTTTTTTGTTTTATATTTTGCAAGTTTACTCGAAATTTTCATACTCTGCGCAATGTTTCTTTTCGTGTAAAATATTTTTACGGTGATCCCACAAAAGAGATATTCGGCATCCTGTCTGCAGAGCTTCCATATCCTAACTGGTGCAGTACTACAGGTATTTACTCTTCCCCTATTATGCAGCCCACCTGCAAAATACCCACATTCTGGTGCTGTACTCTTCCTACAGTGCGGTCCAAATCAGGAAGCAAAGAGCGTAACGGGAGGACTCACGAAAAAATAGAACCAAAAGTGACGTCATCATCGACGAATCTATGGCTGAGCAGCCTAGGAGTATTTTAACTAATTTAACGAGAAAAATCGTCTTAAATTGCGAAAGTCATCCCAAGCGTATAAATAAATTAAGGTAATATATACTAATTTAGCAATTATCTATAGAAAATTGCAGTGCATGCTGGTGGAAACTTTCACATCACTAGCGTCGAATTTGTTCCCCTTCGGCGACCTGATTTAACTTCTTTTCCTTGACTGAAGCCTTATTTACACTTCATATTCAGTTCACAGTTCTTTTCACACAACATATTTATTCTTTACCGACAAATATAAAAAGCTTTACAGTCAATTCTGTATGCGAGAGAAACCACAGCAACAGTTAGCCTGTTGCTCGAACTTTCTGTACTTGACAACATTTTACGGTATTTTGCAGCTCAAGTAGCTGTCCAGTCATGACCAGGAGATTGAATCAAATAAATCGAAAAAATACGGTGATATGCTCAAGAAAACAACATACCGTACGAAGGCCTGAGGTTCCACACTCAAATACTTCGACTCGTGGATGTGATGTAAATTTGCTACGTACGGTCACGGCTAAGTTCCATTTTAGTCCTCCCGTTGCATTCTTTGCTTCCTGGGTCCAAATATATAGTCACGTACTCCAGCTACAACTCGTACAGAACTGGCCGACTTCAACTACGACATCCCACCTAATGCCCGCACAAGCTCAACTGGAGGAAGGCAGACCTCATCAACAGTGCAGCGCACAAGGCAGCGTCTGGTTACAGTTTTAGCAGCCCAGGGATGAAGGTTCCCACGCGCAATTGGAGATAATTGGCCACCTGGCGACGATGGAACGCAAAAGTCATCAACAATGGAAGTCCAAACAAAGGGAGTGACGTGTACATTGCGTTAAAGGTGGGGCCCCATGCTGATCGCCACCAGCATAGTGCAAAACAAATGTATAGGTAGGGTGCGGAGTCGGATGGCCGAGCCCGACTCCTGGGTTCAGCCCGTTTGTGACGCCTTAATTGGATCGTAAAAATGTCCGAATCCGACGCTATTTTTTAACAAAAACAAGCCCAGTTTCGCATACCCCGACTCCGATTGCTAAGTCTAGCCGGTTTGCGACGTTGACTCCTGGTATAATGCACACATGCATCGAAACCTTCAGCGAAGGCTTAAGAGTAAGCGAAAACAGTCTAGCACAAGCAATGAATGCTTAAAAGTTGGCGAAATAGGTACGGAGCCGAGCAACCTTTTACTGGACACAAAGAAGATCTGTAAAAGCAATGAACGCTCTGCCTAAGGTAGCGAAATATGCATGCAGCTCCTTCACAGGACGACAACAGCGCTGTGGCGCAAACAATTTCTGTTCCTACAAAGCTACCAGAGAATACATAAAAATTTCTGGAATAACAAACAACGAAGTGACTTTGTATTAGCAAGGAATGTTTTATATTATATAAATGGAACGAATGCAATGTAACAATACAGAAAGTTAATTTAAACATTCACATTTTGAGAACCAAAATTCTATGTCTACTTAGCTTCATTCGAAAAAAAAGGCGCAATCCATTAATGAACAATGTCCCTTTTTTTAAATATTAACCTCTTCGAGGATATCCGTTTGGCTTTACTTTTTTAATTTGGTAGATGCGAATAACCAGCAAATACAAGACTACCTATACGGTACAGCAAAAGGGATACACTCTGGCTATTCCCTTAGTGAGTTAACAACGTTATCGCTACCCGCAAAAAAAATGCAACAGGTAAATCTACAAATTTATATACAACGGTACCTATACCTACATTTCAAAAGATTGAACAATTCGCCGTTTTTTTTAACCAATCATGAATACAAAAGATTATCATTAACATCCGAATACTCTATTCTGGGAACTACTGTAGGTAGTAAACTTTAAATAAATATCAGGTACCTATCGAGGAATTAAGAATGGTTTGTAAAGTGGGGTTACTTCGGGTAAAACGGAGTACCTTCACGCGGTCGCTTTATCCAATTCGCATACATTGGACGGGTGTGTTTTAGCTAGCATAGAAGTAGGAGAGGACAGTTGTTATTCACAACTGGAAAAACAACATCCATGATGGCGGGCCCTCTTGGTAGTTCCAACACTTTGAGAAACCACCTGATTAAAGATACCTACCCTACGTTGTCCTAAATAACGGCATGATTTAGATAATTTACATGCAGCTACTGTAAATGTTAGGTACTTGATGCTTTCCGACATGGGATGAATTAGGGGATATACCTGTGGTTACTTTAAATGTTACGGTACCGTACTTCTTGTTTCGATACGGGATGAATAAGGAAATTACGTGCTGCTACTTTAAAAGTTACTTGATGCTTTCTGATAAGGGATGAACTAGGAGACTAACTAGTAGCTACTTTAAATGATACTTGGTGCCTTTCGATCAGTTCGACTAAAACAAAGCACTAGAGGAACAAAGAGTCCAGCCGTAACGCAGGTCCTCCGTCGCTCTCTGCATGCTGGAAGAGGAAGCGCTCCGCACCAGGCAACAAGGAAACGCCAATCACACCAAGACTTTTTTAGGGTAACGCACTCAAGAAATCACCCATTTTAATGAGAGGGCGGGGCCCCCATCACGGGTGAGGCTGTCGGCAGGACAAAGAGCCTTCAGGATCAGCTGATGCGTGTACGAGGGAAAGGAAGATGATAGAAATGTTGGATTAAACCACTCGCCTAAGTAATAGTACGTAAATATGTGCCGGTGTAGTAGGTATATGGCCTGCCTGAGAGTGTGAGCTGAGAGAAGGTAGGGTTAGGGTTAGGATAGGCTCGGTTTAGCTGGAATAGGTGCCTAATCTGATGAATATTCAATAATATTATAGGTACCTGAATCTTACGACTCATAGTATATCAGCACCTATGAAGTATGACTATAATTTTGATCACATAAAATACTCTTAAAGAATGGATTAAAAATGATCCTGATTTACAATTTCAATTACGGTTATTGCAAACTAGGAAAGGATAGGTAGGTACAACACGTCTACGTCGGCATAACACACATAGATAAGATACCCGACCCCCAAAGCGAGGCACAACCGAGAACTCAGAACAAATTACTAGCTACCTACCTATAACTATAATTTTTAATTAAGACTACTACAAAACTAGGAGAGGGTAGGAAGGACTATTACGCATCTCGAAGTAATAAACACCGAGAGAAATTGAGAAATGTGGTCGGCGTTCACAGCGAGGCACAATCGAGAATTGAGTAGAAATTACTAAAATTATCAGTTCCAATCAAGGCTAGAGCAAAACTAGGAAAGGGTAGGTATACGATTAACACGTATCCCGAAGGAATAACAGGGAGAGAAATCGAGAAATGTGGCCGGCGTTCGCAGCGAGACACAAGAGGCAGCAGAGTTCAGATGGGTAGGTAGAGTTGCTGGGCCATAGAAGGCAGTGCGAGCTATAAAGAGCGTCTACGTAGGTCGAAGTGCACAACAGCTGCCCACCGCAATGTCTGCGGTCAGGCGCTCCTCCTTGTGAAAAGATCAGGGCGATACAGAAGCATGCGGAAGAGCAAGCGGGGAGGTAATGGACTGGGTGCGCAACTCTAATCTGCTGTTGCAGTAAACGGATCTGCGTAAACTTCCGTCCCGACAGGATGTGCCATTTTAAAATTTTTTACGCATATCATGATTTTTCCACAATCTACAATATAACAGAAACCGATGTGTTTACTTATTTTTTATCCATTTTCTGTCACGCTGTAACAAAACAGGCGGAAATTTGCCCAGGATAGGAGGCTTTGTTCGTCCTCTCAAGTTCCATTGAAAACCGATAGGTAGAAAATAGGCCAGGTTGAAGATGATGGTATCTATATCTGAATGTAGTTTCTCCTTTGCCTTCGTTGAAGTCCACTCAATGCAGATACATTCAGCTTCTCAAAGCAATATCTTGCGTAGTGATATGTACTCTCTACTGACGATTCCTTCATCCAAACTTGAACTGCTGATGCTGACTACATAATTAACCAATCAAAGAGTAAGATAATTCTTCAGCGATCAGCAGGCGGGTAGGCTGAACACCACGAGGATTTCTTGGCAGCAAATACCTAATTTTTTCCATTTCGGGTTCTCTATATTATTGGGAGCTTTGCAAGATATTTAGTTCCGGCCTGCACGTCTTTCGAACCCAAAATTTTGATGCAATTGGCCTTGATCTATGGCAAGGTATAGGGCGACTTACGCATGAATGCACTGCTTGCATTCCCAAAGCTGAAATCTCAGCACTGAAGTTATCTGAAGCTTCCCTTAGCACTCTCATGCATCTTGATTCGTAGTTTCTTCCCGCAGATGATTTCGTTGCATTAGCCATTCTTCCAACTTTGATGCAATTGTCTACGAAACATCTTTCAAAAACAAAAAAACTATCCGACAAATAACTATGACATAGGCTACTAGGGTTATCTATGATACCAAATCGAATACATTTTTTTCAGTGTAGTTGAACTGATAGCAAAAGTAGGCCAATTATTTTTTTCTTTCATGTCGGAGAAAAAACTAACAGTGTCGCTGCACAGTAATTATGAAGCCGTGAAACCTCATCTGCATGAACTTTAAAGTTGGCAATTGTATGAAGGAGAGCATGGTTAATGAAGCAGGATCACCACATATTCTCCACTGTCATTTGTGACAGCGCGGGCACACTAATTATTAATATTATGTGGCTTAGTCAGCAGTTCAAGGTTACATTAAGAACAGGGTTGCGGAGTCGGAAGGTTCAAGGTCCGACTTCGACTTCTGGCCCTCCAGAATTTTCGACTCCGACTCCTGACCCTCAAAATTTTCCGACGCCGACTCCTTGGTCCAACAAGTAGATGTAAACTACTTACTTGCAATATTTATGAATAAAAACCAAACAAATCGAATAAAAACCAAATAAACCAAAAAGTCCTGTTTTTTGTTGGTTTAAAACCATGTTTTTTATTTGGTTGAAAGCAGCCAGCCCTGCTTTTCAACACGCATTAATAATGTACCACTCGGTGCACGGTCGAGGCCAAGGAGAAAAAATAACGAAGGATGAATTCAAGGTCGCGGTCATTAAACGCAACAACGAAGAGGACAAATACCCCACCATCCGGTGCAGGGTCGCGGCTATGAGGCCCAAGAACCAAAGAGAAATTCCCCAAATGCCCCACCATCCGGTACACGAAGGCAGCTTATACACTCAAGGACCACAATAAGCAAGGCTGACCTTGAAACGCCCTACAAAATACAGAGTAAGCTCTGCACCAAGCTGGACCCATCCCTGAAATCGGCACGATGATCGCAAGCTTGAAACCACATTTTCGCCTTACTTGGAGAAGAAGGTACCGCGTGTATATTCATAGAAATTGGAAGCGAATTAGGCTACAGTCAGAAATGTGTTACAGGCCCATCGTTGTTATTTTAAACTGATATTATTTATTATGCACGGCTTTTCATCTTAGGCATATCCACGTAGCGAATAATCTCTACAGTGGTTTACAGTCAGTTAAGTGTTTCAATGTGTTGAATTTTTCTCAATATGCACATTTCATGCATTTTCACGATAAAAAAAAAATCTATGGTTCGTAAGCACTAGTGTGATTATTATGACCATAGCGTTAGTAAAATCAAGGATTAAAATAAAAATTTCTATGCGGCCGTTTACGGTAGGCGCCTGCGTTATACGCACACAGACCGGTATGCTGATGAGAAAATAAGTGTGTGTTTAACTCATAGTTTCATTTAATTCCAGAAGAATCGAATAAAATACCGATTTGTTGTAGGAATTACACTGTCTGAAATGTTTCTAAAATACAATGGCCCTTGTCGGGTTAATTAGATAGGTAAATCTAAGCAAGAATTTACTTAGATTAACCCTCGTATAGGTAAATTGATCAATATAGTTTTTGTAGCAGGTCATTTTCTATAGAGCGGTCAGTTCATGCAGTATAATTACATTATTGACAGAATAAGATAAACGAAGTGAAGAAGGTGCACACTGCTGCTGAGATTCTCTTGAACGTAAGACATATTAACACAACTTCTTTCAACAAAGCTATTGTATCAGTGCCGGTACCTATAGTGCCTATGTTGCGTATCTGTGCGGAGGTACCTAATCATATCAAGAGCTACTATACGATCGGTAGGTAGCTAGGTACCTCGTCTAGCTTCACCTAATCTAGTCCTATCTAACCTAACACATATAAATATGGGTTAGGCCTACCAATTATACAAGAGCCCTATTATCTGTGATATTTGTAGAGACGTACGAACTCAGCGTTTGCACCACCCGACTCCTTCACTATAGAGGAGGTTCTTCCCTCACGAATGTTGCTTATTTGCGGTGTTGACTCAAGCCTAAAGTGAGGGCACGTTCGATTGGGAGCCAGGCTTAACTTGTTCGAAACAGTATGCAGGTGAGCTGGCTTCAACCCGCTCAATTGAGGATCAGGCGTTGATCCTCAATCGTTTACCCTTGAGACTTCCAGAAATTCCATCTTACTCTGGAAAATGGAATAAGCAGCAGGCCCAACTGAACTGTGTTCTTCTAACACTTGCAACGCGATTCAAACTGGCAAAGCCAATGCTTCTGTCCGAAATTTCGGACAAGTCCAGCCACTAAGGCTTAATTTCGGCGTCCGATCGATTACGCCGAAGGAAATCCTACTTGAAACCAAGATCCATAATATGTATCTACCGCGAAGGTCCTTCTGCGCACAGGATGTTTTTACCCATAAGGATTCAATGAAATCTATCCAGTACAGGGATGGACTGATGAAACCCACTTTTGCACTGGAATCGGAGAATCAGATACCACGCAGCCAACACACACAAATTTCTCTCATGTTCATATAAACACAGAAACTTCGAAAACCTATTTTCGCGCATGATGTGTACAGAAAACTGCTTCGACAAATGTGTCCAGGTAAGCCTGTAGGAACGCCACACTATTGATGAAGTCTATGCACGCAGTTCCTACTATTTACGGTAGCCAAAACAAAGTCCACGACGCTCGCGGCAGCCTTTCTTGTAAGTAATTCATGTTAGGTATTCAAGGAAGCCTGTACGAGGTCCACGCTGTTCGTCGAAGCTCGCGTTGCAACTGGAATCCCAAAACCATAAAGCACACAGCCGCCAGAACCTTGAACGAGCGCGTCCATGCGTTCAAGCGCCTCCGTGACCACAACTTCCACCGCCGGATCAATAAAACTGCGTCATTTTGAAGACCGGAAATGGTACGAAACAGCCGGACCGCGGCCGGGGCTGCCTGCGAACGCGTCGTTGACGCGGGTGGCTAAGCAGACCGAAGGAAGAGCTTACTTTCACGTTCTTAGAGTTGGGTTCGGAAGAGGCTACTGCTTTGTTGTCGATAAATGAATCGTTTGTTATGCAGCAGCTACGCAAACAAAGTAGAAACATCGTTAGAGCTAAATAGTTAGGGGTGATGATCTATTGATCTTAGTACGGTTTGGTTATCGTAACTAGCTATGGGTTAACAACAACTTAGGTACCGTGTTTGGTAAAACTTGAACTTCGGTACGGTAGGTCAGAGATGGCGCGCTTAATAAGGAAGTTAGTCTTCACGTGGGGAGGACGTAGGAGGGTTGAATCCAAGTCCTGACAATTAGGTCTAGACGAAAATTTAGTATCGTACACAAGTTCCTATCGTAAATAAACCCGCTGAGATTCGTGCGATGATGTTTGGTTGGGATGTTGAAGAGTCACCGTAACTCTATTTGTACAATGCCTAGCTAACTCACTGCAAAGGCTTTTCTCCCGTAGGAAAATCAATATTACAATAGAACAAATAACCTTTGCAAAGAAATAACACAGCCTGGTGGAAATGGCATCAAGTCTGAGCGCTGATTACTGGGAAAACTTGGAAACTGAGTCAATGATAAGGGAACGTCGAGCTTTGTAACACAACGTTTGAAAGGGTATTCCGTTAACACCTAGTGCACCATCTAGAGAGTAGGCTAAGGACCTACTCACATCAAAATAATATAGTTTCTGACATAAACGTTTCACTATTTCACAACTGTTGGAGCATTATGCTTCCATCGTAGAGACATTATGCCAAGGAAAGAATGTGGACGTAATATACTTAGATTTTGCTATGGCTCTTGACAAGGTTGACCACAGAATCCTAATGTTAAAACTTTTCCGCATAGGTATTCGTGAAAAATCTCTTCGGTGGCTTGAAGCATTCCTGTTAAATAGAACTCAAAGTGTAACTGTCAACAACATACCTAGTGTCATTCAGACAACCGGTATTCAATGGAGTAGCTACCTACCACAAGGCACAGTGCTTGGGCCTGTTCTCTTTCTGATCATGATCAATGACATGGGGTACGGATGTAACTATGTGGTCCCTTCGTCATTTACTGACGAGACACAAATACTAGCTGCTGTGCAATCTATGGAAGACGTGCTGTCTGTGCAGCGAGATTTATAAAGATCGGTAAAAGTATAATATGACCTTTAATGAAACAAAATTTGAACTGCTAGTCTGCTAAAATTTAAAAAATCTACGAATCCATGTTAAATATCACCAGCAATGGGCATGAAATTGAGAGACAGTTTTAAGAAACCTAGGTGTGAGAATGAAATACAATGCTACGTTCGAAGAGCAGATTGCTAGAGTTATCGCTGTGGGAAAAAGATACGAGTGGATGGGTTTTACGAACTTTCTTGTCACGCGAAGTAGATGTTATGCTCACACTATGGAAACAAGTAATTCTTCCGAGAATAGAGTACTGTTCTCAACTTTGCATGCCGAGTACAAGAAAAAGCTAGAACAATTTGAAGCTATCTAAAAATCGTTCACGGCCAGAATTCGAGGCATGCAAGAGTACCTACCGAGTATCACAAACAACTTAGCTCTCTGCAATTGTATTCAATACAACGAAAATTCGAGCGATTTACAATCATTTATGTTTGGAAAATTCTGGAACGCATCACTGTGAATGTGAGGATTGTCGCCAGATACACAGAAAGAACTGAAAGGACTTGTGATATACCTACGCATCCCAAGCAGAGATGGTGGAAAAGCCGTGGCATGAAAATAGTGTTATAGCTTCGCCGGACGGGGAGCAAGATTGTTTAACAAAATGTTTCAGCATATTAGAGTTCAAAAGTTTGCTGGATTCTCATTTAAGAAGAATACCAAATAGACCATCGGTCAGCGGTTACATGCACTGTGGAGATAATTCTCTGCTGGCTCTCTCTTTGGTCGTTAACTGTGGTACCACAGAAGACACCCAGCAGTTTGACTCCACACGCGGGGTGACGTGAAGAACGTCACCTGAACTTCTTCCGTAGACCTACAAGATAGGTACACGGACGTTGAAGGGATAGGTCGAGTGTTAGTAACTTGGTAATGAGAAATATGAGAAAAATGAAGAAGTTTGTAGTGATTTGTCAAAAATAAAGCTTGGTCAGCACATTCAAGGGTTGAACCCGAGTGGTGGTAACTTGGCATGCAAGGAAATAGAAGAATAGTTAAGTAACGCGTTATAATATACAAAGGGATGTCAACACAGCGCAGAATCAACTTTCACGGCGCTAGCGTCTTGCCATGAAAGTGTTTCTTTGTAACGTATAATAATACAACAAAGTCAGAACTTCGGTATGCGCGGAAATGTACCTTAGAAAACAGCAAAGCAGTGTGACGTGATTTGCAAAACTCGTCCGTTCTCTACACCAACCACCGCTGAAAAGGAACAATCGCTACAAATAAGAATGACCGTTGTCTGTGTACTGAAAAAATTAGCTCTGTCTTAGTCAACTAGCTTCCGGCGCAATAATTAAAGCCAGTGCAGTGTCTGAGCTGGACCAGCATGTGCGCCAGTACACGGGAAGGTGGGTAGATTTAAGGACGACACATTTCGCAGTGTCTCTGTTGTGCGCGATCGATCGATCGCGCTGCGCAAACGATCGATCCATCGTTCAAACGCCTAACCTAACCCCATCTCACCATTGACTAAAATTGACGGTGCCCGAAATTTTAAAATAATAAAAAAAAAACAGGCCTTGCCTCCCCTAACCTACCCGATATACTCAGAAACAGGGGGAAAGTTGAAGAAAAACATTGATTAGGTTAGGTTAGGCGTTTGAGCGATCGATCGATCGATCGTCTGCGCAGCGCGCACAACATATCTACTCTATTAGCCCTGCATGGTACTCAGGTTGCGCGATGCTCGGCTTGAACCCCCTGGCTCGAAACTCGGGATGAGCCTCTTCAGCAGAGTTCACACGATCAGTATGTACTGACAGTAAAGTTACTGAGAGTATCGAGAACACACGATCAATAATTTACTGACACTGTCAGTATTTCCATCAGTAGTTGTTTAGATTCCGTAGGATGTGGTTGGTGTTGTCCGCTCTATCAGCTGAAATATAGGACAAAAAAAAACAAAAAAAAAAAAACAAAAGGTTTGCGCTGCAATAATTGTTTTGCAAGAGGAAAAGAGACAACATCGAAAGCAATGGGTGAAGGAGTGGATCCTAATGCGTAAGATGTACACGCATGTTAATTCATTTTTTCAATGAAATAAAGCTCACGGAAATGGAAGGCTTTTATAGCTACTTCCGCATGAATGAAGACATGTTTACAAACTTTAGAATATTTTGAAATCATCGATTACTAAGAAAGCTTCCACAATGAGAGAAAGCATTTCAGCTGATGAAAGTTTCCATCGATCCAAGAAGGCCCAAATACTGATGAGATTTCTGAGCACTTTTGATGGTGTCAGTATTAAAAACACGATCAGTATATCTACTGTCAGTACGGTACCTACCTATTGCTCAACAGTAACGCGCGTGTGTGTCTCACCATGTCTGTTCGAAGCTCGGTCAAACTCATGGTTTGATATACTGTCAACGTACGACATTCAGCTATGTTGCGGTCTATGCATTTCCGCAAGGCCTCGTCTCTTCGCTCAAAGGGGAACTCAGTTGGCACAAATATTTTATTTTCTTTTCGTACACGCATTGAACATCAGGAGTAAAGAGAAGTGTAATTTCAAACTCGGAACCACAGAGATGGAATGGGCTGCAGGAAGCAGAGCCCCGTGGGCAGTGCAGTGCGATGGACCATATCGCGAAAAAGTTCTTTAAAATAAAAATAATTTACGCGATGCATAAAAAAAGAGAAAAAAGAACGACGCCGTAACACAAGAATGCAACCGAAAACCGGTTTCGGCAAAGCGTATGCTCGGAGCGCAGGTACTCAGGGCAGCCAGACGGGGAGCACCCGAGGGCTCCTCGCCCCAGCCCAAGCGTCTGCCAGCGTCAAGCGACTCGCAACCCTTGCTCTTCCCTACACTTCGTGGTGGTGAGTGACCACATTGCCATTACGGTATTTTTCTTATTACTGTTAGTATTTTATGACTAGTGTTGTGGCTTTGCAAAATATGCATTTATATTCTGCCTAATTGTACGACTGAACTTGGATTTCCAAAGTTTATATTAGTGAAGTGAATGCATAATGTTAATGTACTCAAAATTTTTAATGTAAGCTGTAATATAATAATCCAAGAACACCTCCCGCCTGTGTAGGAATAAATGTTAAATAACAATGTTAAATAAGAATCATTCATTGTGCCAATTGCAAAATTATGACCCTATTTATTTGCTCAAAACGCCAATGTTTTTCATTTTGTATGTTCTTGTGGCATGCAAAGTTCCAATTAGTTGTCTGGTTTTGTATTTGTGTAATACTATTAACAGTCTCGTAAATGCGGACGTTTACAGATGATTTTTGTCGGTGCTGCAATAGCTAGGCTCAATAATGATCCGATTTCTTTCATCCAAGCGCCACTTTCTTCTACTTAAAATATTCTTGTGGCATGCAAAGTTTCATTTATGTCTCTCGTTTTGTATTTTCCACTTAGTGGTAAATGAAATCGCTGACAGATGATTTTTTCTTACTGCCGCTATTTCCCAATTTTGACACGATGCCCCTTGACGAAACGAGTGAAGACTAAAAACGCTGCTAATACCCGTGATATCGGAATCAGCCGCCTATTTTGGAAAAACTGCTATTTTGGTATTTTACAGTTTGTATAAAAATTTCTAAATATCACTTGTGGATCTTCATTTTTGCAGAAAAGATATTCGTATTATCATAATTACGTGGTGGTATGCCCATTTCCAAATGCAGAGGGAAACGCACAATCTAAGACAAAACAATTCGCCAACTCAAGATGAAATATTCTTATTTTTTAAATAGGTAATAACTCTTTCTGATGAATGTCTCACAATAAGGGCATAAAATGAGTTGATATATTAACCTAAGATCCCAAAACCCTCCGCGGGCCGGATTAAAAGGACTATGGGCCGGATGTGGCCCGCGGGCCGTAGATTGCCCATCCCTGGGTTAGAGCTAGATTAGGTGCTCAACCTAGAGCTCAATGCAGACCATAGGCAAAAATTGCCGAGACTGCCATTTCGCCAAAAAATGCTCTACCAGACTCGGCAAAAAAGTTGCCTAAAGAGCAAGTTCAGCAGGATGCGTCTAGGCCAATCTTTGCAGCTTTCGAGCAATTCGAAGCAACTGACAGTGCAGTTTCCCTGTTGTCTGTTCACTACTATGGTACTATTTCACGCCTCCGTTTTTCTTAAAAATTTGCGTTAAATGGTGGCGATTGTAACTGGGAGGTCAAAAGTATAAAATGCCAACGATGACAGCAGCAGGAAACCAAACTATATTTCCAAATTTTATTTACAAATTCCAAGATACGGTAGAACGAAACACTCAGTTGCTGAATACGATGCACGATGAATAAAAACCGGCGTGTAAACAATCAATAAAATGTCTTAAATCAATACCTAAAATTTCTCTTTCAAGCAACATCAAAAAACTTTATTCTAGACATAGCAACTGTAAGCACGTTTCCCTCGCTACGTGTGCAATGAACTGTCGTGCCAAGCTTGACGATCCGGCAATTTTGTCAGGTCGAAATTAGCAAAGATGTCGCTCGTCGCTCGGCTTAAGGTAGGCTATAGGCACACATATTATACCGTGATATATCCTAAGGAACATAGGTACCTACTATATCAGCCCAGTTCTCCCGTTACCGAACAATTAAGTGGCCCGTTCGAGATTTTTCTACGGCGCTTTTCTTGCAAACGTTTTCCAGCGATCGGTATTAAAGAATCAAGGCTTACCCTCAACATAGCGGCTATTGGTCCGGCAAAGTCCGATCAATAGTCAAACAGGCTATTGGTCCGGCAAGGAAGCAAAGAGTGAAACCGGAAGACTCATGAGAAACTGATATAAAAAAGTGACGTTATTAATGGCGTTACACCGACGAATCTATTATTTATTTTACAATAACTGTCATAAATTGCGAATTTTATCTCTTAAGCGCATAATAAATAAGGAGGATATATAGGTACTTATTGAGTGATTAGTGAATAGTAATTGAGTGATGAACAAAACTGCAGTGGAGACTGGAGGGGGGGGGGAACTTTCACAGAACTACTGTATAGTCAAACCAGCGTAAGGAGTTCGATGGGCGTGTCTTATAGAACGCAAAGTAACTTGCAAGGCCAAATCTCACTTAAGCGCGTGGCATAACTTGTCTCAATCGATAAAATTATATTTATATTCGAATACTCAAAGTGCATTGGTAAATAGATTAGATTTGGCATTGCTGCGTTCAATTTAGTCCCGTCCCTAAAGGACTGGTTACGCTGCTTTGACTCTAACAGCGTACCTACCTAGCCTAATTTCAGGCCGGTATGGGGACCTGATTTAACTTCTTTTTTGAACTGATGCCTTATTTACACTTCATGTTCAGTTCACAGTGCTCTTCACAGAACATATTTAAACATAGCACCGTATTTTTTCGCCCTAATTCATTTTATCTCGGCTCCTGAGAGGTACAAAACACGATAAAATGTTGTCGTCAAGCACAGAAAGTTCGAGCAATGACGGTTACAGTGGTTTCTCTCGCGTACAGAATGCCTATACCTAACGCTGTATATTTGATAGTAAGGATTGAGAACCCAACCTACGAAAGTCTGAGGTCCCACACTCAAATACTTCGACTCGTCGATGTGATGTCATTGGGCTACATATTGTCACGGCTAAGTTTTATTTGAGTCCCATTGAGTCCTCCCCTTACAATTTTTTGCTTCCTGGGTCAGGCCCTGCCATACCTGCCGGATCAACAGTCTGATGAGGGATCCTTGGCTATTAGTATGGTTAGGTTACGCCTACGGAAATAAGCTATTGAAAATTCTATCAACTTGTGTGTTTTGTCATGATTTGAGATTTTACTGAGTGCCAGACTAATGCCCATAGTCCCACATCAGACTGTGGATCCGGCAGTTTTAGCAGTGTCGGACTTTAAATCGACGTTACTAAAACAGAAAAGCTGGCACTCGGTGGTTTAGGGTTCAGTAAGAAGCAGCCGAAAATTTTACTCTAATTATTACATCCGTTTGGTAGGTACAGTTTCGTAGCTGCGTCACGCAGACAATGGCTCGTGAGGGAACTATAGCAGCAGCAACCCCATCTCTAATTAATGGTGTTCCCCCGGTAAAATTGGCACAGCTCACGGTCACGTTCTCGTAATAAGTTTCATCTCCGCAGTGATGTACGAGACTGGTAATTGCTGGGCCGGGACAGAGACCGTCAGTGTGCTGGTAGCCACAGCAAGAATCAACTTGTCAGACGGGAGGGG
>LQNS02276883.1:21594383-21613744 GCA_001587735.2 Parhyale hawaiensis | reverse complement strand
ACCATATCGCGAAAAAGTTCTTTAAAATAAAAATAATTTACGCGATGCATAAAAAAAGAGAAAAAAGAACGACGCCGTAACACAAGAATGCAACCGAAAACCGGTTTCGGCAAAGCGTATGCTCGGAGCGTAGGTACCTACTCAGGGCAGCCAGACGGGGAGCACCCAAGGGCTCCTCGCTCCAGCCCAAGCGTCTGCCAGCGACAAGCAACTAGCAACCCTTGCTCTTCCCTACACTTCGTGGTGGTGAGTGACCACATTGCCATTACGGTATTTTTCTTATTACTGTTAGTATTTATAACTATATAGTGTTGTGACTTTGCAACATATGCATTCATATTCTGCCTAATTGTATGACTGAACTTGGATTTTCAAAGTTTATATTAGTGAAGTGAATGCATAATGTACACAAAATTTTTAAAGTAAGCTGTAATATAATAATCGAAGAACACCTCCCGCCTGTGTAGAAATATATGTTAAATAAACAAATAGTGATGGGGCGAATATTTGCATCCTGATCGGATGATGCTCCCGGTATCGCTAGTAGCATCAGTCAACCGCGGAACATCCGCACCTTTTTTGATATCCGCACCCGCGGATGCTAAGATGGTAACATCCGCAATTGCATCCGCGGATGTCGGATGCTTAAAGATCCGCATCCGCGGATGAAAAAAAAAAAATGATTTCCGACCCATCACTATAGTGTGCATAGGCTAGTCATCATATTTTATGTAAGAAATAAAAATTCAGTCATACCATTGAGCAGAATATGGGTGTATATTTTGCAAAGTCATAACCCTATTTACACTATTAAATAAGTTGGCTTAAGTTGCCCTAGACACATGCAGTGATGGAGTTTCAATAGGTATAGGAAGAGCAGATGGCCAAAGGGGCCTACTCATTATTATTAGTGTTATCATTATATGCTCAGTTTTACTACCGCACAAGGAGCCAGGGTGATACTTGAATAACTCATCAGCGTCCAAAATGACGTTGCGTTTTAATTTCAAGTATATATAGCTAGCTAGTATTATGGCCTAGAAAAGTGTTATAGAGACAAGTCGTCGTTTGTGCAGCGCAAGATGTGCTCCAAAAGAAATGCTCGACGAGTCCAATCGCGCAGAATTGAAGGCAGTAGTTAAGTTTTAAAGAGTCTCTCGGTGCCGATATGAAATGTGGTATATTTTAATATGTTAGAGTATGAGTTAGGTTAGGTTATTTAAGAATAGGTTCGGTTAGAGGCTTAGAGCAGGCGTGGGCAAACTTTTGACTCAGGGGCCGCACAGACTTTTAAAAATAGACAGACGGGCCGGGCCCGCACCTGATACATACTTAGGCCTACCAAAGATAACAAGTACGGTAACATATTTGCTGCAGATATGTAATTTTTAAGTCTTATAATACGAACCTGAAATGAGTTGATACATCTAAGATCCCAAGACCTTTAGCGGGCCGGATTAAAAGAAAATAACGGTCTGGATATACACCACGTAGGCCGTAGCTACCCCACCCCTCCTACCGTAGGTATATAGAGTATAAATGCTGATAATATCGGTTAAGTCGGAAATAACTGTAAATTTCAGAAAAATCGATAAGATAATTTGCAGGTTTTTCGAAAAAAAATCTTGAAAATCAATGTGAGCAGATCATCCTCATAATTGCGCAGAAAATATTTGTATTAGGGTTATAGAGCCGCGGTATTACAGTTTCCATGTGCAGTGGGAAACACATAATCCATGACAGTACTGACAGAACTATTCGCCACCTCAAAAAGCAATAGTTTCATTTCTTAAATAAACTACAACTTTTTACTAAACATAAATTTGCCAAACTGATACTGAATTTATACTACGGATGGATGGACTGTAAATGCAGGTAGCCTAATATTGGTGAGATTGGAAATAAATGTAGATTTTGAAAAATTCGCTAAGGAGGTACCTTGAATATTTTTTCTTTGGGGAGGGGGGGATACTGAAAAATTAAGGTCAGCAGATCTTCCTTATATTTGCGCAGGAGAAAGGTGTCAGTATATATCAGGGTTATTGCGTCGTGGTATTCCAGTCCTCAAAGGGAAACGCAAAATTGCAAGTCCCGCAAATTACACCTTTGCATCAAGAAAGCTTGCAACCGCTGCCAATTGCACAATTACGACCTGATTTATTTGGTCAAAACGCCAATTTTTTTTCTTTTTGTATATTCTAGTGGCATGCAAAGTTCCAATTCGTTATCTGCTTTTGTATTTGTGTAACGCTATTAACAGTCTCGTACATGCTGACGTTAACAGATGATTTTTGTCGGTGCTGCAATAGCTAAGCTCAATAATGATCCGATTTCTTTCATCCAAGCGCCACTTTCTGTTACTTAAAATATTCTTGTGGCATGCAAAGTTTCATTTACGTCTCTCGTTTTGTACGGGTGGAGTATTTTCCACTTAGAGGTAGTAAATGAAATCGCTGACCGATGATTTTTTCTTACTGCTGCTATTTGCACAATTTTGACACGATGCCCCTCGTCGAAACGAGCGACGACTATAAACGCTGCTAATACCCGTGATATCGGAAGCAACAGCCTATTACCGCCTATTTTGGAAAAAACTGCTATTTTGGTATTTTACAGTTCGTATAAAAAATTTTTAAATATCACTGGTGGATCTTCATTTTTTTCAGAAAAGGTAGAGTCGTAGTATCATAATTACGTGGTGGTATGCCCGTTCCCAAATACAGAGGAAAACGCACAATCTAAGACAAAACAATTCGCCAACTCAATATGAAATATTTTCATTTTTTGAATAGGTAATAACTCTTTCTTATGAATGTCTCACAATAAGGGCATAAAATGAGTTAATATATTACCTAAGATCCCAAAACGTTACGCGGGTCGGGTTAAAAAGATTACGGGCCGGATGTGGCCCGCGGGCCGTAGTTTCCCCACGCCTGGGTTAGAGCTAGATCAGGTGCTCAACCTAGAGCTCAATGCAGACCATAGGCAAATATTGCCGAGACTGCCATTTCGCCAACAATTGCTCTACCCGACTCGGCAAAAAAAGTAGCTTAAAGAGCAAGTTCAGCTGGATGCGTCTAGGCCAATCTTCTTCGCAGCTTTCGAGTAATTCAAAGCAACTTGCGGTGAAGTTTTCCCTGTTATCTTTTCAGTACTATGGTATGTCACGCCTCCGTTTTTCTTAAAAATTTGCTTTAAATGGTGGCGATTGTAACTGGAAGGTCAAAAGTATAAAATGCCAACGATGACAGCAGCAGGAAATGAACCTATATTTCAAAATTTCATTTACAAATTGCAAGAAACGGTAGAACGAAACACTCATTTGCTGAAGACGATGCACGATGAATAAAAACCAACGTGTAAACAATCAATAAAATGTCTTAAATCAATGCCTACCATTTCTTTTTCAAGCAACTTCAAAAAACTTTATTCTAGGACATAGCAACTGTAAGAACGTTTCCCTCGCTACAAGTGCAATGAACTGTCGTGCAAAGCTTGACGATCCGGCAATTTTGTCTGGTCGAAATTAGCAAAGATGTCGCTCGTCGCTTGGCTTAAGGTATAGGCACACATATTATACCGTGATATACCGGAAGTCACATAGGTACCTACTATATCAGCCCAGTTCTCTCGTTACCGAACAAGTGGCCCGTTCGGGATTTTTCTATGGCGCTATTCTTGCAAACGTTTTCCGGCGATCGGTAAAGAATTAAGGCTTACCCTTAACATAGTGGCTATTGGTCCGACAAAGCCAGACCAATAGTCAAACAGGTTATTGGTCCGGCAAGGAAGCGAAGAGCGTAACCGGAAGACTCATGAGAAACTGACATCAAAAAGTGACATTAATGGCGTTAAATGGATGAATCTATGGCTGAGTAGCCTATGAGAATTTTAACTAATTTTGCAAAAACTGTCATAAATTGCGAATTTTATCTCTTAAGAGCAGAATAAATAAAGAGGATACATACTAATTGAGAGATTAGTAAATAGTAATTGAGTGATCAACAAAACTGCAGTGGAGGGGGGGAAACTTACACAACACTATAATCAAATAAGCGTAAGAAGTCCGATGGGCGTGGCTAAGAACGCAAAGTAACTTAGCCAAATCTCACTTAAAGCACGTGGCATAACTTGTCCCAATTGATAAAATTATATTCATATTCGAATGCTCAAAGTGCATTAGTCAACAGATTAGATTTGGCACTGCTGCGTTCAATTTAGCCCCGCCCATAAAGAACTGATTACAGGGGTTTGACTATAACAGCGTAATTTCGGCCGGTATGGAGACCTGATTTAACTTCTTTTTTGAACTGAAGCCTTATTTACACTTCATGTTCAGTTCACAGTGCTCTGCACAGAACATATTTAAACATAGCACCGTATTTTTTCGCTCTAAATAATTTTATCTCGTATCTCGGCTCCTGACAGGTACAAAACACGATAAAATGTTGTCGTCAAGCACAGAAAGTTCGAGCAATGACGGTTACTGTGGTTTCTCTCGCGTACAGAATGCCTACACCTAACGCTGTTTAGATTTGTTAGTAAGGATTGCGAACCCAACCTACGAAAGCCGGAGGTCCCACACTCAAATACTTCGACTCGTCGATGTGACGTCATTTGGCTACATACTGTCACGGCTAAGTTTTATTTGAGTCCCATTGAGTCGTCCCCTTACATTTTTGCTTCCTGGGTCAGGCCCTGCCATACCTGCCGGATCAACAGTCTGATGAGGGATCATGAGCTATTAGTATGGTTAGGTTAGGCTTACGGAAATAAGCTATTGAAAATTCTATCAACTTGTGTGTTTTTTCATTACTTGAGATTTGACTGAGTGCCAGACTAAAGCCCATAGTCCCACATCAGACTGCGGATCCGGCAGTTTTAGCAGTGTCGGACTTTAAACCGACGTTACGGTACTAAAACAGAAAAACTGACACTCGGTGGTTTAGGGTTCAGTTAAAAGTAGCCCAAAATTTTATTCTTATTATTACATCCGTTTCGTCCGTACAGTTTCGTAGCTGCGTCACGCAGACAACGGCTTGTGAGGGAACTATAGCAGCAGCAACCCCATCTCTAATTAATGGTGTTCCCCTGGTAAAATTGGCACAGCTCACGGTCACGTTCTCGTAATAAGTTTCATCTCCGCAGTGATGTACGAGACTGGTAATTGCTGGGCCGGGACAGAGACCGTCAGTGTGCTGGTAGCCACAGCAAGAATCAACTTGTCAGACGGGAGGGGGTGTACAGGACCGGGTAGGCCTGAACATGAGCTTTAGCTACTTCGAGTGGCAGAGGCCGTGGCCTCTGCTATTAGTGTTGCCGTTCTTATGGTATGTCCTCGATGAGCTTTTTCCTCAGATATCTGAATCATTTTATAGCTAATACAGGACCGCAGAGTGAGTCTCCGCTGCTCTCTGGAAACGGGGCTGCTAGCACGTTTACTGCCTACTGCCGGTTATTTTATCTAATATCATTCTTAGCCCTACTTACACACTGGCAGTGAGAAAGAAACGACAAGCGGTGTGCCAGCAAAACAGCAAATCGGGAGAGGATAAGAAGACCCAGCAAAAATGATAAATGATCGTCACTAGAAACGAGAAAAACAAAAAAGTACACTTGGTACAATAAGAAAGACTTCCCTCGAAGACCTAGCTAACTGAGGATACGGTGTCTGTGGGGCGGCCCTGGAGGCGCGACCAGCGAAAACTCGACACTCCAGGAATCCTTGCCTACAGCCCATTGACTTATTCGATAGAAGGTTCAAGAGTGAGCCTCAAATTGCAGCCTACCCACAGTGATAACAAAGGGTCGCTTGAAGTAACTGTACCACACGGTGCCAGGAGATGCGGACAGTGTGTGTAAAGCGTGAATATTGTTAGCTGGTCTCATATGGTAGTTACAAGACTGTGTTTCTGTGGTGCTCCGAATTCCAAAAATTGCAATTTTTGCACGAGTTACGCCCTGGTAAAACATGGTAATATTGAATATATAATAACAGATAACGCTCAAACCTGGTGACTTTCACGCATTTTTTTTAATGTAGCTATAGGCTATAGTAAACAATCATACATAGATCACTGATGACAATTATAGATTGTGGGCTACGGTCTTAGTTATCACAAAACACAATTGTGAGCCTTAAAAACTGTACATTACACAAAAAATTACTTTTATTCAACTCTGGTATTTCGTATTTATGCAGTCACGTGACGTAGCTTTGAATCCTAACCGGGCCGTGATTCTTATCCTGAACCTTTCAGCAAGTACAGTCTCTAGGCAGGCAATGGCGTGGCAGGTCACAGGCTACAGTGGGAGGGCCGAAGGGTGTTGCGATGGTGTTGCACTCAGAAGCGTACCTTGAGAAAACTATGTTTATTCCCAATTTACGAGCCGTGAAGTTTATTTTCATAATTAATAGGCATCAATTAAGGTGTGTGATGTACTAGAACTTCGTTTAGATGTGAGCAGCATGCGAAAATTGCTCGTGTGTTAGCAATTTATGTTGAGTCTGTGTGTATTTTACGTACATATTACATGGAGTAGGTATCACCAAGCATTGCGCGCAATGGCTAGCCAATAAGTGAATTGAATCACTCACTAGTCCATTAAATGGATAGGTTTGTTTTAAGCTATGTTCGACTAGGCCAGGTTTTATTAGGTCACTGGAGAGTACTTGTTAAAGAGATGCGTGCATAACTATAACACTTTACAACGTTTAGTTTCTGAAGTAGGTATTTCATAGGTTATGCTCAGTTCAGTATTTTCTAACATAACATAGCCTAACTCAGCCTAGCCGCACCTAGGTTAACGCAATCCTTGCTAAACCCAAATAACCATGGCATAACCTACCCTATCTAGCCTAAACATACCGTATCTGACTTAAATTAACCCTTTTCTGAAACGGCTGATTCATCTCACTTATTGCCGGAGCAGTACGCTTCGGTCACGTTCGGTGGCTCATTGGCACATTTCGCTTAGGACCTACGATGAATTAGGCTAGGTTAAAATCGTTCAAATCAATCACAAAAAGCGTTCTATAGCCTATATTCTCTAACCTTTGGCGATGCACTAACATTGTAGACTACTCGCACTATTCAGATGAACTAGGTATAGAAAAATGGTTTCGATATATGATGAGCACCTTGCATGTTAACTTACGGCGCGTGCGATTAGGACATAAACTCAATGTGCTTAGCTTAAATCAAGCGGAACCGGGCCTGGAGGGCCAGGACGGCAGGACCTAATGTTGACGGAATGTCGGAAAAGAACAGTTGTAAAATGAATTAAAATATATACGTACTCAAATGAATTAAAATATATACATACTCAGGCAAAAAAAATATATAACTACATATAGTGAAGAATCACTGTAAAATCGCAGTGAATAAGGCCACGTTTTTTTTTTTGCACGAGACCTACATCGACTGGCTTAGTTAGGTTCGTGAGAATTAGGTTCACGCCTAATTGCACAAATAGAACCATAACTCGCCTAATTAGGTACGATGTCAAAGCCTTTAAAAACTCAAGAGGCTTGACCCGATTATACTCGGAAATAAAACAGGATACGCGCGGTAACATATATATACATAAAATATAGTTTATAGGTAGGAGTTACACCACGCCGCCACAGGTAAACAACAGCCAGCGTGCAAAGCACACACTTCACCTCACGAGGTTTCGAACTCGACTGATGTTTACGGAGCTTCAAGCTCGTTCCGTTGTGCAGCCGCTGCTGCGGAACTTGGCCGGAGGCTACCGCATGCTCCGAGAAAGCCTCCACCTCTGATGAAATGAGCAGAGACGACATCTGCAATAATGCAACTTTCCGTAACCTGATTTACAGAAACAGATAATTTTACGGTGTGGTTTTTCCGTGGTTGTGACCAGAACCTATACTACATAAATATATGACGTATTTCTCCAGGGTGTGGAGGTATTAGTTTTTTTAACAGCTACAAGAACAAGTGGCACAATACTTGAATCATTAATCACATAGGACAGTCTGACAATGCTTTCATAATTGCACATGACGGTACAGCGGAAATCTTAAAATAGGAGACAGGCAACTCAACTGTCTTAGTTTCGGGAGATGGCCATTTGTACTGTATAATATTTGTTTCCTTGACGTTAGTAAAATATATCTTTTGGGTTCCGCTGTACCGTACAGTACAAATGAGAATTTTAGCTATGACTCGCAATAATCACAAAAAATCCTTGCCTTTCGCTGTTTATGTACAAAGTGCCCCTAGGATTATACACCAGATACAGAAGCCCTTAACGGACTTTTCAAATTCACAGAGCATCATTCTTATTGCTAAAATAGAAGCTGTAAACTAACGGAGTACAATTCTGATATAATAATATCGAATACGTTTAGATTAATTGGATGATCATACGCGTCTGCACTTGCGTACAAAATGCCGTTAAGAATATAAAAGAAATGAAAAGCCATTTACAGACCTCGAACATTCATGAAAAGGACTCGCTGAAATGCAGACTGTTGTTGTCTAATTCTAGAATAAATGCTAAAATTAAAGGAGCCCATTAAGATTAGTCAAGTACACGCATTTATCTTCTTATATATAGCAGGAGACATTCATTGACAAAGGTAATCTTCATGTAATCGATGTCATGTTGAAAACAACAAATTATAACATTTTCCTTCGCGTACGATGGAACATGCCAGGGGCCGACTGAGTGACCTGGTGGCCGAACATACAGAAAAATATATGGTACGCTGATCAAGTGCTTAATTATGGACGCTGATACAGCAGTTCATAATAGATATAACAGATAAACTCTGGAGTAAGACGCTTCTTACCATCGTTTAGTTCAACTGGTTCTGAAAGCGTTGTAAGGAACTTACTTGGAAGGGGCCAATTTGGGCGAGACTTACAGAGAGGCTTTCGGCTCTTTAGGTAGATGATCCACAAGAACTCTCGGGATAGAAGGTTTTTTTCAAGTTGGCGATGATACATGTACATATCGTTATTTATACTTTTGTCACTCCGGTATCATAGTTTCATCTCCCTGTGAAGACCACTCTAAACTTTGCGAAATTTCAAGGACCACATTTGCCAATTTTGAGCCTCCCACCAGATCGAGCTCATTAACAACGAAACATGCATCGTGGGTAACAAATTTTCTTCAACTGCTTCTCAACGATTTCTATAAAATATTCATACCCTTTCAAGAAAATAATTATATATAAATGTAGTGGGTATGGATTATCATTATGAGGGATCTGCCTGTTGGAGCTCATATTCTGTAGAGGAATATTGTACTGTATCAATAGAATGGCTCCTGCTATGTAAATACGCTTCCCTTACCTGTCCCAGGACTTAGCTGTGCCTCGTCTAACCCTATTCTAAACTAACGTATCTCGTCTCACCCTAACATTTTCCGTCTTACCCTAAAGCACCTCATTGAGTGCACCTTGTCCAACTCTAACCTACCTAACATGCACCGCTAAAATCATCGCAATAGTCTATGGTTTTCAGTGACGTCATTCCCCAGTAAGAAATTACTATGATGCTGATTTAAAACTTCTGAACACACAATTAACTCTTCAAACCATGCGTTGAACAAAGGTGAATTTTATAATTTACTGCGCTTTTCAATTATATGGCAATTTACTAAAGATTTCTTGAAAAATATCAGCCAGCATTGATGATCGATACACGTAACATTGTACATGGCATTTACGACTGACCATTTAAACATTTGTATATGAGAAGCTGATAATAACATCTGATTGATTATCTAACTTCTCATACAAACGAGCGTTATCTGTTCACGATGATGATTTAAGGCGATGAGACTGTCAGCAATTTCAATCTAAGAGTCTTCGCCCCTTGCATGTGTATCTCTAAATTATTTATCCAGGCAGTGGTGAAAAAAATTGAAAGTTACATTGTTTAGTGACGGCATTGAGTATTTATCCGTCTTCCTTGTAGATCTGTTATTATGGGTGACCCGTAACTACGAGTGACCATGCACTCTCATCTCTTAGTACAGGTGCCCTAGCTTTGCAGTGACCATGCATGTAGATCCGGCATTACAGGTGACCTGGGAGGGTAGGTGTAGTTAACCGTTAGGGGCAGTCATGGGTCAATGACCCCGCCACCTTATCGAGAGACTCGGTGACCCACAGTAAGAATGTCGTTGTTTCACGCTTTTGGCTGCTGAAACTTGGCTCTTGAACAAGAAATAATTTATGTGGTGCTAATAATAGCGTTGAACTGACACATTGTGTGAGTGTACGAACCGCTATTGGTGCTTTCTGATGTGTCATGTGCTCTTGCATACAGCGAATATCTGATCACTGTGACCAATTAGTTTAAACAAACACACATTGGTATGAGAACCAACGATAAAAGTGTTTCGTAAAGAGCATAGCGTAAAAAATAGAACTAGAGCTTTTGGTGTACTGGAACTATAATTGTTTCGCGTTAAGGTATTTGACACCTTTCCTAAAATGTCATCTGTGTGTACTATATTTAGTACGAAGTGAAGTTCCGTACGTACTTATTTCTTTTGCCCTCATAGCCAATTGTGTGCAACTACATAAGCCATGATGTCATATGAACTAAAGCTCTGCTCTGAGTGCGGTGTCGGTAGTGAGCAGACAAAATGAAACATATCTCACGTGACTTGGGTGTTTACCCGTAACTGAAAGAAAACAAGGAGCTTTCATTTTGCAGCAACGTAAAACTCCAGTCCTAATGCTGGCCTTATCATATAAGTAAAAATTTGAAAATTCAACCCTCCAACCCCTTTGTGCGTCAATTAAGCATCGCCGTAGAGGAATTGATGTTTAACATAGCCGAAAAGTTAACCAACTCAGAGCACGCTCGATTGGGCAAACAATTAAGCCCTCGAGGCTAGACTTGTCCGAAACCGCAAACACGGTCAATAGAGCTTCAAGCATTGATACTTAATCGGTTCCTCTTCATACACGCAGAAAAGTATGTTCTTTACGATGAAAAACACCTGGTTTCTTATCACTAACGAAGTAATATATTAGCTACAAAGCAATAACAATTAGTCGTAAGAGACACTGGTGTTCATCACAACGCTCTTGTTCATCTGCTGTTCATCACAAACGACAATGTGCATTGACGCAAATTCAAACGACAAGGTAGTTTATAGTTAACTAATTTTGCTTAATGGCATACAATCGTTTTTCTGTGTGTATACTAACAGAAACTCAATCTTGTTTTGCTCAGCTAGTAAAACTGAGTTTTCAGACTGCCCAACGATTGTTTTTTTTGTAACACCTTCAACTCGATTGAATGAGGCAAGCCAAAGCTTTGACTAGAGTTTCGGACAAGTTAAGCCTAGAAGGCTTAATTTCGGCGCCCAATCGAACATGCCGTTACTATTGGCTATAACGATACACCGTAATACATAGTCAAGTGCATGATTTCTTGCGTTTCATCTTATTGCAATGTGCATCTACACTATGAAAATCCGTATTTCTATATCCATTGTCGTGTACTCGCGGGTGAGGCAACGAATTTTTCATTCGACGATAATACAAAGTGTAATCGGATTATCGGTCCGATCTTCTTCCATTAGAAAGAAACAATGGAATGCCATTCATTTCCCATAGGTTTTATATAATCCACGGGCGTATGCGGAACAATTGTCTCGTGGGTTACGCTTGTTTTGAAACACCAGAGAAGGGAAGTTCTCGAGCCAGTAGAGCGTGGAGTATGGAGTTAGGGAGACAAAGACTAATACGCAATACTTTTCGATGTAATACTAAATTTTAGAAATTTGCAACACGGTGCCACGCAACTTGCCCCTCTGCAATAGATAGGGTCTGTAGAGCTTGCCGCATCTACCTAAGGAAATAAAGGTTTGAATGTAACAGATTGCAATAAAAAAATAATAAATTCTTTAGATTTGTAATACCTTGCTACGCAACCTTTAGCGGCCTCGCCTCCCAACTATATATAGACTTAGTGAGAGACAACTGCAACTATTTCCCCAAAGAGGAAATCTTGGGAGAAACTTTGCAAAACAAATGGAGATTAGTTATAGTCATGTTTATACGATAATATCAACACTTGAAAGGACAGCTGAAGATCAAGTAACCAGTTGATAATCAAGTAAACTTTTTGTTATTGATAGCTTCGAACGACGTGTTTCTCTTTTATTTCGTGGAGCACTGTGCCTGTATACAAACTTCTTCCTTTTCAACCCAACTTAAGTACTACTCATAGTTCAGTCTGAAGCATCTATAAAATACAACATTATCCTCAAACAAATTCTGCAATATTAGTAAAAGATCGGTGACATGTAACTATTGACTTTTTCGAACAAACGATAGTGTCTCTGATCCAATATTTGCAGGAGTGATACCTGCAAATTTTCCTCGTGAGTCGTTTTTGTTAGTGAATCTGGTGTTAGTTGGACACTGTATAGTGAGACAGAGACACTTCAGTACCCGCTGGCATGCAGGACTGAAATCCTTGCGGAAAGCCGTCGCTGCAACATAGCGCTACGTCACGCGACAGTACTTTGACTCATACTTGTCCCTCAGTTTCGAACAGACACTGCCTCGGGGTGAGGCGTGCGGACACACACACACATGCACAACTATACAGCATCGCTGTCGCTTCACTACAGTGGGGTGTAATCATTGCATCTCTACAATCTATGACAACTATGGCTGAGATTTTATTATTATTATTTAAGATACACTAGACTGGCGACGTGAGAACGGAGGAAACTCTATAAGGGTATGGCGGCAAAAACAAAAACAGGATTATTTCCAGTCACCGAACTGTTTTGCTTAATTCAGTTAAAAGCGGTATTCAGTCGCTGTAATATAATGAAAGTAAGTTAAATCAACTGAGCTGACTAACAGAATACCATCTCTAATACTGAGGGTTTTGATTTTTCTACTTTTGTGCAAATCTTGTAGTCAAGAAAAATATATTTAATAAGGAATATTTAGAGCTGTGAATATGTGACTGTATGTATAATCGGAATCACGCTGTGCTTTGCACTCACAACTAACTTTGAGAATACTTGCGATTAAACTAAGAAAAAAAAAAACGAAATTGAAAAACAACAGAAAGCTCTGAAAGTGAGGTTTTATTATTAGCATCACTATAAGTGATATTCCGATCTTCCTACCTACGTAATCATGTGTTTAAAGTAAAAAAAGTTTATTTGCAGTCGAGAGCTATTTAAGTAAATGCGAGGTTAGTCAACAGTATCACTAAGCGCAACAATTGTGCTTGCTATACTCCGCGAGTATTTTTACCTGCGGCAGAAAGTGAAACTCAAAAGCAAGAGAGCTGTTGACGTGTGAGATATTAGCGTCAGAGTCACTAACTGCTGCACTTTTACTGCCCAAACAGCTGCTGGGTTACGAGAATAGCCACCTAACGCTCTGACACTTGCCCCTGCTCCGTCACTGGCTATTTGAGTCTCCTTGGCGAAGCGCGAAACTGGGCCGACGAGGTGCTTAGATATCCTCAAATTTCCTTTTATAAACCAAGGGGCCCAACCTGATTTTGGTCATGTTCTACCTAATCTCCTGATCTGCCTCCCGGTGGTGATGGATAGTCATCATTAGTCAAATAAGAATGTGCATATATATATGTTTGGAATTGGACATTGTACAGTATAAACGCAATTTTATGCATACAGAAATATAGGTGTGTGTTTCAACGTGAGCCAACTGTTTTCTAGCTCAGTGGTCCTGAATCCAGCTTCTGCCCGTGTTCTGCAGAATCAGTTTTAAAATTCACATGCTCCCTGCGAGGATAATTAATTTTGTTATTCTGAAGTGAGGTTGCACTTGTCTGGATTATACATTATTCAGTACAGATGCAGTTTCAGACCGATTAGTATTATGTAACTACATTCCTACCTTTCTTTCTACCAAATCTAAAATGAATTCCTACATGTTCCTCAAATTCAGATACTTCCCTTGGCGATGAATTATTTTCATCATCAAGAGGAGAAACTGAATTCATCTGGCTTGTGTACTCCACTCTATGAATGCTTTTCTGCACGTCATTTGCATATTTACTGCTGGATTTATTTCACATGAGCGTTATTTATTTTTGCCGTTTTGGATAATCTCAGTAGAGGCACAGGATTCATTCCTCTATTTGATATCAAACTTCATTTTGCAAAGTTTTCGAGGTCTTACAAAATGCTGCGTCTTCCTTTATAAGATTCTGTAGTATATTGCTTGCAACGTATGCGCTTTGCACGATTGCAGCTCGATTTTGCATTAGTTTAAGCTAAATTTTTTCCGATTCTAAAAATCTCAGTGCATGTACAAATTTCATATATCTATCTCATCTCAAATTTACTTCAGAAACACTTTCCCGAGTCTTGTAGAATGCTGCGTGTTCCTCTAAATCAGTGCACGTACTGTAGCTCTCAACCTATTCTATATATACCTGGCATCCTATAATATATAGAAACATGTTGATATGTGCTCGCATCGCCTACAAATATCAATAACTCATTTGATGATCTAGTATTAAATCATATAATATTTGTGCCGCAATTTCAGGTTAGCATAAGAATGACATGAAAATAATCAAGTGTTTTGCATCACCTGAAAGCTCTTCTTGTAACCCTCGTTGGAAACTCTGATCTAACTGATAAAACATGTCATATAACCATGAAATGTTTAATTTTTCTTCCTTTCTTTCTTCTCCTATTGTTCTTCATCTTCATATATATTTACCTTATTGACATAAATGCAGTAGCTCAAAGAGGGTCGGAGCCTGAGTCTCACCGCTCGATAGGAATGGGCTGTTGGTCCGCGGCTACCGCCAGCTATCTAACCTAATCTAATTTACTGAAAGTGTAATACCCCCATTAAAGCCGCGTCTACACGATCGATCTTTTCTGCGATCACAAACACAAGAACCGACAATCAAAAACAATTCGCCTTCTTGTCCCAATGGCATCAGAAACAGAAGCCACGATCAATTCAAGGTCACTATACGCGAATTCAGCATTCTATTACTATTAATCGATATTCCACCCTCACATTATCGGTCAGATATTTATTGTAGTTGTAGATGCAAATTGGCGGCTAAAATTTTATATATACTGGCAAAATGTATTGCTAAAAATTCATTCACTGGCATCCCTTTAAATGCAGAAATGCACACGATAGAACCATAATATCTCATTTTTTATTGATAAATTTATTTAATTTCTAATGCAATTCATACTGTGTACATCTGTTTAATGAAAAAAAGGGGGTACAGACGTAACTTGAAGAATATGTTACAGTTATTACTAATTGGCAACATACAATTGCCAAATGCTTCCCGCAGTGCAGAAGTTCGAATCAAACAAACAAAATTCGCTATGCAGGTAAATTTAAATAAAAAATTATGCTTTAATTACTAAATAATATATTTAAAATAGATAAATCTATTTACGGAGCGAAATATAGTTTGCAAGCTTTTTGTGATCGTGATTTCCAGCACTGCTGGCAATCAAGAATCACAAACTTCGAAAGATCACCGCTCGTGTTTTTTTTTGCGATCAAAATCTTTCCGCGATCACAAACTTCGACGAAAAAGATCGTCGTGTTGACGCGGCATTAGCAGCTACCTCCTACGTGCCACTATAGGCGTTAACGTTATAATAAACGGATAAAACGTATTTTTTTCGTCAGAAAAACATCATGAAACGTCGTTTAAAAAGGGAATTACGAAAATATGTGTTATCTTTAATTAAACTGAAGTTAATTAACTTCCTGCGAAAGCAAGTGATGCGATTGATTTAAATCCCGTTTTCTAAATGGTAGCAAATTTTTCTTCACAACATAGCTGCCGCACAAAAGAGTTTCCCTCCATAATGCTGTAACAATTTAGTCCTGAATGACCGCACGATCACTTTCTCGCTAACTTTCCTGCGGCAACTCTTGTGCTGCGCGCGGCGATCGCCAGATGGCGCTTTTCATGCGCAGCGAAACTGAACAATTCTGATCACCTCAAAGATCGACAACTTTCGCTCTAAATAGAAACCACAGCGCGTCGAAGGGCAGTACATCAAACGAGATAGTCCATCGAGCATTGTTACGGTGACGTCACTGACACCTGCAACTGCTTTGCAAGCCTTACCGAAGGTCGAGATTCCCAAGTAATGCTACATTACTGTAACATCACAGTACATCTTTCGGGTAACTGCATAACAATAAAGTCGGCTTACGAGATAGTCTTTTCAACGCGTTCACTTACCAACTCGTCCGAATGTTTTCTAGCGTTGTTGTCAACACAACTTTGGGTACGCCTCAAAGAGTTATTAAAAAATTATTACAGTGTTTTCGACAAGTATCCCTAGGCAAATTACGAATATCTCTGCAAGTGTGGAGTAAAATCAAACTGAAAAAAAAAACTAGTGCACTTTTCTGTTGTTTCTACGGTACAGTAACACATTCGGACGTGTGAACGCATTGAAAAGACTAACGTGTAGATCGTCATGAGAGATGTTTCTATGCTGCTGAAACTAAAAAACAAATAAAATACATTCGTTGCCTTACCTGGATGCTGTGTCAAAATAGTAAGGGAGTAGCACCCTGGCGTATTTTGACTTAAAGCTAACATGGTAAAATACAATTGACAGCTGCCCTGTAGCTGTACACAAATGGATAATCAGTGTCCGCCCTTTATGAAAGACTTGATGCAGGTATAATTTTGCAGAGAATGATGCTTGCTTAACTGTTTTATTGAATGAATAAATTTTCGAGTTTTATTATATTTTAGTACTTTGGCAGAGTCACAGGCTCCAGCGGTCAAGGCTGTAATCCATTAAACGTGCCCTAATGCTAGTTACTAATTCAGTGTTCAGTTGTGGTTAAAGACCAAGTATTAAATGCATCTTTAAAATCTATCTGAATGAGCATTTAAATACGTTACTATGCATACACTACCCATTAATGAATGTAGTTCCAAGAGGTAAAACACGCAATATTTAGGAAACCAAATTATTGAGCCTAAATTATTAATTTTGTAAATTTATGTTCGTAATTCAACTCCAAATTAAACTTGGCTTTTCAAATGCTGCACTTGGAGCAGAAAAATCCCATGTATTTGCAACTTCCTGTACCCTATGTTTCTTACAGTTACTGTTTTTCAGCGCTACCCGTTACCGTATGCGAAATATCCCTAACAAAAACCTTGACAGTAACAGAAATCCAAATCGTTAATAAGTGTCGAGGGCGGCCGAAAATACTGGCAGTGATGGTAGACCTTAGCTACAGAGAGGGAAAGAAACGAGACAGAGTGAGAGAAAATTGTCCCTATCCAGTAAGCTATATTTGTTTATGCGTCATTTTCAAACTTCTGTGCATGAGTCTCAAGTCAACTGCTATAGCGGTGGGCACTTGCGGCCCTGTCACAGGAGTAAAAAAAAGATCAAAATTTGCATCTCAGTTCGTTTTGTACTCCTGTGTAGGGGCTGAAATTACTTTCCCCATCACGGGAGAAAGGTCGAAGTTTGTGCCTCAATTGGTCCAAATTAATTGTACTCCTGAGGAGGGGGGCTTCAATTAGAAAAATTCCCATCTCTGTGAATTAAACCCAATATGAAATTACAAGAAATTGTCGGTTATTATTAGCAGATATTACCGCATTAATATTAGGTAAATGCCTTTGATTTGATTATCGTAAATAGAGAATAAACCCTACAATTAACCCTGCTGGAACTTCTAGGAAATTATCACATGTTATCATGTAGATAACATGATAAATATATTTGATTTTCGGATAGCGAATAAAACCCTACAACCGTGATGGCATTTCTAGGAAATTATCAGATCTTATCATAGAGACATTTAATGAATAGCTTCGATTTTTCGATAGGGAGTAAGCACTACACTCTTGGTGAGGAAATTATCCGATATTATCATTAGATATTATCACATAGACATTAAATAAATGCCATTGATTTTCCGATAGTGAATTAATCCTCTTAGGACCAACGTATACTTCATGCAGATAGTTTGAAGCACTACTAATCCTACGACAAGCTACCGTTTTACTTGATGCGTATACGGTTAAATTTCTTGTCAGATGCTTTAACTTTCTAGTGAGTTTTGGGGTCTTGGGTTTTTTTTTGGAAAAGTAGTTATAATAATAACAATAATAAAATATGATAATTTAGAAGAATGTCTAAAAATTACCTCCATGGCATTTCTTTTCTGTTATTTTCTAAAACTTTTGAGCATTTTATAGTTTCCATTGTGTTCTCTCCAGTGGCTAGCATTAAAATAATAAAAAAAAAATCCTTCACATTTCATCTTGGACCCATAGCTCTACGCATTACATTGCTAATTCTAACTGTTCCTCGAAGTCAGCTTTTGCCTGGAAATCACTAATCCGAAGAACTATTTGTCTTTCTTTCGTTCAGTTATCGAGACAAACAGAAATCGCTCACAATTTCTTAAGGGCCCGTTTTTTAATACTTTTCATTTCTAACTTCCGTTGCTTTTTCAGGTCACCCGCTTCTTGAGAATCTTTGAAGAAATATTCGTCCGGCTTTTTAACTCTTGGTATAGTGTTCGGCACCCGATGTTGCCCAAGTCTACGGACGAGTTCAAAATCTGGCAACACCGAAGCTGTTCCGCCCCAGCCGAACAACCAAGCCGGTGACGGTTTCAACGGTTCCTTACTCCACAAAATATTACCAACTGATTTACAAAAGAAGACATTCGCCACTGCTCGCAGTAACTGCGCAAGTCCTAGAAATCCCACAAAGAATGAAACTAAGACGGTCACTTCGTAGGCCCTTTCTACCATCGCTACCGAACACCCGTCTTGAAATATTGTCCTTTTTAGTTCCTTAGATCCTTTACTGGTTGTTAACGTACCATTGCCCGTGGAATATGCTGATATATTGTAGAACAAACAAGGTGTTTTGTTCTTTGGATTGCAGCACGACCAAGGAACCTAGTCTTGTTGCTGGCCAGAGTTCAACTTGAGGATGGTTGGCCAATCTCTGTACCACTGCGCTCCACAGCACTCGTAGTCTTACTGGATGGTATCCATCAACTTCATAGAATCTTCATCCTTCAAGTAGGTTTTCACGAGTTCCTAAGTGTAGTTATGCACCAGTTCATGTTTGTACTCGGCAAAGAAATCGTCCATAAAGATAATTCCAGGCGCAACCGCCGTGAGCAGAAGCGCGTGAAGGGCATCAATCTTGGACAGAAGAACAGCCCCTCGGATGACGAAGCACCTGAATGAGTATCTCGTAAAGTAACTACTTAGGTAGTTATGAGTCCAAATCTGGAAGATTTACAAGATAATTGTTGTCACAAAAGTAAAATAGGTGATTATGTCAATAGAAAGCAGTTGAAGGTA
>LQNS02276883.1:21558295-21570749 GCA_001587735.2 Parhyale hawaiensis | reverse complement strand
GTCAGAAAGTTACATTATTCCTTACGAAGGGGTTCTCGACGCCAGCACAACGAAACAACGCACATATGTGACAGCTCTTATTTAAACAATAACTTACAAAACTTATGAGCTGAAACGGCCTAATAAAATTTACATTGGTAATGGTCATAGTAGAACACTTCATGAGGTAATAGTCGCATAGAATCGAAACCAGAGAAATGTTGAATTACCAATAAATCAGCCGGGTTCCCAACCACTGCAAGGGTGTTCCAAGGAAAAAAAAGACACACACAGCTAGTCGGTACAGACTCGGAACTAAGGTACGAGGCGCTACCATCCTGGATCACCGCCCATGATCGCAGCATGTCAGGGAAGAGGGAACAGAATAAAAAAAAAAAACACTTAAAAACATGAAAGTGGAAGGAAGTAAAGCGGGCACGAGGGTAAGAAATTGAAAAAGCCTAGCTCAAGAAGAACTGCTCATGATTTATATCAGAAAGGGTGGAAATAAATGTCACCAATAAAGGGAAAGGGATGTCTCGAGAACCTAACCGAGAGCTCGGGTCAGGCGATCACGTTGCAGGTTCAACCGTAATTCTCAAAGCAGGAATGGACAAACCTAACTAGGCTATTTTCAATCAATTATTTAAGGGGAGTAGCTAAGCCTGACCAGACAGTGATAAAACCCGACAGTGATTGGCTTCCTTTGCCAATTAAGCAGCAAAAAGTGCTAAATTGTCTCAATAAATTGCATAACGAAAAAAAATATAAGTAAACATCACACATACGCCATTTCATATGGGGCGGTACCTTTAATGCGTAATAAGTCCAAATAGCGATGCTGAACTTATGCTCTAGCAGGTGGCAACCACCAGGTGAATACTATAATAAAAGTACATACATGAAAAATAACTCACCCGCCACTCAAAGAAGGCAAAAATAAACTTCAGAGCTCGGTAAGAGAACAACAGCCAGTGAATCTTCACAGATGGAATTGACGGAATACAATTAACGTTTAATAACTGCAACAAAAATACTTGATGATGAATATTATGAGTTTAATGGCAATATCTGACTAATCACATTTACATCACTCCCGACCCGAATAGTACTACCAGTCCGCTCGTTTCCGGCCTTGAAATTATGCTAATTTTATTGACATTTGCATGAAAGTGTTCCGTATCGGGCTAGGGAAAGTTAAAAACTCACTATTAGTGTATCACATGCTTAAGCCTCCTTAAACACAAGTATGGTGATTGAAGAGAGGAAAAAAGAAGGGACATGTAGTATGTCGACAGATGTATGGAAGTCATGCACAAAGGTGGAACCACGCGCATGGAAAAGCAAGCCGGAGGAGAAGAGGAAGAGCAGATAACAGTAATATTAGTAGGAGTACCAATCAGAGAGAAAACGAAATAGGCACAAACGACAGATATCCCGGAGGCCTATAGGATGGCTAAGGTGACCCACACGGACCCTCTGGGGCGCTGCTCCCAACAATATAGGATGGTAGAAACTCACCGCTCACGTTTGAATGATAGAAGCAAGAGACGAGGAAGGAACATGTAATATACCAAAGGAATTATACGCGAAAACTTTATCAGTAATTGAAAGTCACCAAATCCTCATGGAATTATATATTTACTAATGGGTGCAAAATTTTTCTCATGCCACTACCTACACATAGACTGAAAGCAAATAGAAACTGTAGTCTTAGTGGCTATAAAAACAGATTGGCACACGCGTACACAAAATGATAATAAAACAAATGCAATGTAGATCAGCAACACGTAGGTCCTTTTGCCAACGGAATTCAAGCAACAGTGTTGCTAGCACCCTCGACCTCTAAACACAGACAGCGGGAGCCCGTTCAAAAATGAAAATACATAAGGGGGAGAATCCCACGCAGTGACAACTTCACTGCTACCAATGCTGTATCATTTCGCGACTTCCTATGCTGTGCTGTATCACGTCACTGCTTCTAACCAATGCCAGATTACTTCATGGCAGCCAGTGCTTCATCACTTCACTACTGCCAGGGCATCATCACTTCATGTGTGCAAGCTGCTCCGACTCACCCTTCAGCTCTGCTGTCTGTTCTGATCATCTCGCTTAGCCCGTATACCAAATAAATTTCATTAACATTTTTACCAGCTGTTTACTTATCATTTCATTACAAATCGAGCATACCACGAATTTGAGAAGCTTCTTTGCAACAAAATGAGACTATTTATTTCACAACTATTGCAAAATAATATTTAGTTACTGAAAATGTTAGAAGATGTCATCAACAGTCCTCAACGTAATTACACTCCAAGCCTCAATATCTTTTTGAATTCGTTGCATATAGAAGTTTTGGAAGGCTTTACAGGCTCGCCAGCCATTACTAATTGCAACAAAATTGAGTCAAATAGCTAAACCAAGTATGAAAAAGTAATGGGAGAACATACTAAAATGCGTCTGTGGCACCGTGCAGTCAGGCCCAATTGCGGGACCGAAATCTGCCTTAGGGGCCACTGTGTAGTCAATGTATGGTGTGGTTTATGCATCTATGAATTAAAATTTCAGAAATTTTCAAAGCACTAAAAGAAATAAAATGCCACGAATATCGAAATTACTCGAATGATGTTTGGCTGTTCAATGGATGTATGTTATAATTGTTACCTCCGCCAAGGAGGCTATGTTTTCGTCTTGTTTGTCTGTCTGTCTGTCACCAAAATAACTCTAAAAGTTATGAACCGATTTGGACAAAATATACAGGGATTGTTAGGTGTGTTAGGAGGAACAGATGATTAACTTTTGGTGAAGATATGTCCATCCGTTTGTTTGCTTGTCTGCCTCATTTTTCTCAATGCCATAACTCAAAAAGTTATGGATGGATATTTATAAACTTAATGTGAGTTGTTAGGTATACAACAAAGAGTAGATGATTAAATTTTGGTAATGATCCGTTGGTTCGTTCGTTTGTCACTGTTTCTAATTTTATGCTTGTTAACACAATAACTCAAAAATACGGATTGGATCTTCATGAAATTTATAGGGGCTGTATAGTAATGTTTAAAGACAGAAATGATCAAATTTCGGTGCAGATCGGTTTGTTCGTTTGACTCATGTTTTTCATAAGGTTTGTTATCAATATAACTCAAACAGTTATGAAATCTGCAAAAAAATTGCACAAGCTGTTCTTTCTATCCAAACCGCAAATGATTAGATTTTGGAGTTTATACAAAGAAATTTATGGTTTCAGAGCCAATTTGATTTTTTTCTACCGTTGCCTCGCTTGGCGGAGGTATGCGCTCTCAGAGTGCTCTAGTTTGTGATACTTTCAACCTGTTCAGCTGATATAAAATTCGTTTTATTGAAAATATTACGTCAATCATGTCGCTTGGAAACTGCCTGTGTTCTTTCTACAGGTTTATGAACAACGACACAAAAACGAATATCGGGTAATTTCATTCAGAGTATGATTGTTTACATAGAGTACATAATGCTGATTGTGTTGGTTATATCCAAGGAAAGTAGCCAAAATGCGTCAGAAAGTTACATTATTCCTTACGAGGGAGTTCTCGACGCCAGCACAACGAAACAACGCACATATCTGACCTCTCTTATTCAAGTAATGACTTACAAAACACATGAGATGAAACGACCAAATAAAATTTACATTGGTAATGGTCATAATAGAACACATCAAGAAGTATTATGGCGTTGGTTCGGTTTCAACTGTTGAATAAATACCGAAACATTGGCGATAGGAAAGTCTGCGATGACAGGTGCCGAGAAAACCGGCTACAGAACGACCTAAAGCCTATATAACACATATCTGTAAGTTCATGTGCTGTTACTGTACAATGTAGGTAGCTTCTCCTTTAGCTGTTATATATATGAAGTAATGCATATCTAATTTCAAAACTTCTGAGCATCTTGATTCTCATGACGATACTAGTCAGCAATAGTATGCACTACTATATATGACTGATCCATTAGTTTTCAGGAAAATTAACTTAGTTGCTAGTTAGATTTCAATAATACAATTCACAGCCATCCTCATCTACATTCATTTAAAGCCAAGAGTCCTTTGAAAATTACATCACCAACAGAAAGTGACATACCGTAGAATTTGCTGTAAAATGTTAGCCTAAGAGTTTACACTTTGAGAAGAGCAGTGTCGTGTCGCTCTGGATTTCAAGAATGTTACCATAATAATCATATTTTTATTGCAATCGGGTCCTTATATCGGAAATAAATTTGAGTATAACACGATTGAAAATTATTGCAACATTTTACGTAACGTCAGTGATCAAAATTCTTTCGTACGCTGCGATTCGCTTCCCATCACGGGCAATGTATATCATTTAGGAACCTATGTGAACTATATAGCGTTTACACTCGACGTACTAGAATAAAAAATCCGCAAAACTAAGGAAATTTATGGAAAGACCGACTAGTCACATTATCCTCTACGTAGATTCATCTTATTTCAAATAACTTCCATACTATAGTCGAGAATTGTTCGATTATATTCACAAGCACTTCAGCTTTCATAATTCAAAACTTGGGGGCAATACGAACGTATTTCAAGTTTCAAAAGAGTACGTTACCCTGATTTCAACTACCGGAAGAATGCTTATGAGTCCTTGCTATGCGCAAATCTGTGTAAACTAGACATGAGTCATCTTACATTAAAATATGACACGGAAGTCATAGTCAAACGAATCGATTCGAACGCGGCAAGGGAGGGTGGAAGGGGTGTGAAAAAGAGATCCACTATTGTTTGTATCTTACGTGCATCTACCACACGGATACCATACAAGAATGTATAGTATCAAATAACAACCGTCTGCGAATGTATCAGGTAGTCAGTGTATCTACTAAAATGTAACGTTAGTAATACGTATTAAAATTTTAGAAATTTTCATAGCACCGAAAAGAACTAAAATGCCACGAATATAAAAATAACTAGAATAATGTGTGGCTTTTTATTGGATCTACAGTATATTATAGTTGTTTGTGATGCTTTCACGCAAACACATTGCAAACTAGAGCACTCTGAGAGTGCATACCTCCGACAAGCAAGGCAGCGGTGACGAAAAATTCAAATCGTCTCAGAAACCATGATTTTCTTTCTATCAAAACCAAATTCTGATCACTTGTGCCTTTAGATAATATTAGCAGTGTCAGTAATTTTCTTGGAGATCCGTTCATAACTGCTCTAGTTATGGTGCTAATAATGGTTTTAACAAACATGAGTCAAACACACAAACGGACAAAACAAACCGATCACCACCAAAATTTAATCAATTAATTATGCATTTCAACATGACTAACAATTCCTCAAAATTTCATAAAGATCCTTCCATAATTTTTGAGCGATTGCACTAAGAAACATTGGTTAAACACACAAACGGGAGGACCGATCATTATCAAAATTCAATCAATTATGTTTTAACATCTATTTACAATTCCTGAAAATTTCTTAAAGATCCATTCATAATTTTTTAGTTATTGCTCCAGCAAACATTTCAACAAACATTAGTCAAACACACAAATGGACTTACCGATTATCACCAAAATGAAATCAATTATATCGTTTAACCTGACTAAGAATTCCTGAAAATTTCACGAAGATTCATTCATAATTTTTAGTTATTGCTCTTACAAACAGAAATTCAAACACAGCGACAAACAAACGAACGAGAAAACAGATCATTGCAAAAATTTAATCATTTACTCTCTGTTATAAACCAATAAGTCATGTAAATTTCATTAAAATAATTCCATTACTTTGAAGTTATGGCACAAACATAAAATAGGCGGACAAGCAAACAAACAAACGGATGGGGAGATCTTCATCAAAAGTTAATAATTTGTTCCTCCTAACATACCTAACAGCCCGAGTAGTTTCGTCAAAATTTGTCTATTACTTTTTGAGTTATCTCGGTAACAGACATACAGACAGAATAAAAGACAGAAGGCAGACGGACCGACAGAATAAAAGACAGCCAGACGGACAGACAGACACACCCGGTGAAAACATAACCTTCTTGGGGGAGGTAATCAGTTCACTTATACAGCACCGTTTAAAAAAAATTCATTTTCTTGCAGAAAGTTGTATTACGCAGTTCTTGGTAATAGGTCCATATTCCTCAAAATATCGCGGAAGAAAAAAGAAAAGTAAGTCGAAGTGGGTAGTCAAATGTATTCGTCTAACTTTTCGCCTGGGTGCACGACTGGAGACGAAATTCTCGATAACTGGATATAGCTCTGCGGTAAGCGTTTCATGCTAGATACTGGCGTTTTGTCTTTCAATTCTTTCACGTTTATGTCCATTCATAGTTCAGCCGTGCGCAGACTGACCACATCTTCGCTGATATCGGAAAAACGAAATTGTTTAAGTTTGGCACGACATTTCAATGTACATGTAGCGGAGGAAACTTTCTTATACCTACAGCATCCCAGGGTAAATGTTTTGAAGTTCCATGCAAAGTTAACTTTATTTCCATTGATGGAAATTGGTCAATGTTGATAAATGCCCCTCTATTCAGACTACTGCACTTAAAGGCGATATATTGTGGCATTTCCTTGTAATAATCGTATCTAGGCCTGCATAAAACCATTAGTGAAGTAAATTAAATTATTATAATGAAGCTGTAGAAACGATAAACCGATAAATTCTTGCTCATACAACACTCCCGCGATGGCAGCTCTGTTACCTCAAAACTGCCGCCAGGCAGCGGAGCGGGATATCACTGTACACTATACTGCTTTTTGTATTTCTCGTAGGATAATAGCAAAACCAGTCCCTGCTGCCTAACCTAAGAGGCACGGTGTGGCAGAACTATTTTACGGGGCTTCGTAAATGGTGAAAAACTAGTTTTCGCGTTTGTAAACTAAGCCAGCACCTAACGCTGCGAACATGGCGGACGTAATTTACTAGCGTTGTCAGGACAATCAATTCCAGGATTTTAGCGGCCCGTAGGCGATCAATAATGTAAACATTTTTAAGTGCAAGTATTGAAAATATTGATTCGTCTGTGGGCTTGAAAATGATTGATCAATGCCTTGACTCAATATACTTATGCAATTAAACGAGTTTAACAATTTTATTAATGGTTGCTGCTCATCGAGGATCAACAATGTCACAAGTATTGTCAATATTTATCGTCTGTGGGCTTGGAAATGTAGATCAATATGGACTCCATATACGTATTAAATCAAAATAGTCTTGACATTTTATGGATGGTTCATCAATAGATTGTCCAATTGAACACGTCTATATATTGAAACAATATTTGAATGCTATCTCTGGAATTCGAAGTGTATAGGCCTGGAAACCTTGGGTTTACATTATTTGCACGCAAACTTGGTAATGTTTTCTTTTGACTAAAATCGCTGCCAAGATGTGAAACGTGTAGTAATGGCAATATTTGATTTTTTGACATCGTATTTTGTCGAATCACGCTGCATAGAGTATGAATCTGCTCGATGAAGTCATAGGTTCAAAAAATATTGTAAATAACACACTGAATAGCACCACTTCCAAAATCCTGTTGTTGCTATGAAACACATGGCACAATTTGGTACCATATGGAATTTCTAATTATGAAAGGAATACAGGATACGAAAGACATGGACTTATTTAGTTATCTTTCTCTACATTTGAGGTTTATCGGCTGATTTGAACTACAATTGGCTAACCTAACGTGGCTAACGTAACTAACTTAACCTAACATTTATAAATACTTATAGGTTACTTTAGTTTGTTAGGTTATTTGGTTGATTTGAGAAAACCAAAGTAGTTTAGGGGCACCAGATAAAACCCAAATGTTGTGATCACGTAAATTCCTGGTTCCTAGTTCGAAATATTGCCATAACTTCCCCGCATGGGTATCGGTGGAATGTCTTCGGTGGCTTGAAGCAGTCGTCAAATAAAGCTCAGAGTAATCGTCAACAATGAAGTTGCCAGACACTCAAAGAGTAGAAAGAACTAGTGATGTACGCATCCCAAGAGTGATGGTGGAAAAGCCGTTGCCACAACATATTCAAATAGCTTCACCGTACGGGGAGCAAAATTGTCTAACAAAATACCTCGACCTATTTGAAACTCCATCTATATGAAAGTTATGAAGTTCGAAAATTTAAAAGATTCTCGTCTAAGAGTACCATTTCGACCAGCGTTCAGCGGTAACAAGCACTGTGGAGATAATTTGCTGCTGGTTCTTTGGTCGCTAACTCTTGCCCCACAGAACACACCCAGCACGTGACTCCACGCACGTGGGGTAACGGGGAGAACGTCACCTGGACTTCTTCTGCAGACCCTCAAGGTGGCGTGTGCCAGCATGGAGTATCGTAGGGTAATGAACTAGGGAATTACCCATAACTTGCAGACCCATTTACTTGTTGAGGAGATAACCGGTTTAGTGTCATGTCATTCAAAACGTCCAGCACGTCGTACAGAAAATGGCTGAATTTGGTTGATTATGTATTGATGGAAATATTGGTGCAATTGGTGGACAAATGTGCCCAATGTTCAATAAAGTGACAATATTATTGATCGCCTGTGGGCCGCTTTTCTTTCTAAAATTAATATAGTGACAAATTGTTTACGCAGCTTTAATACTCTTATTATTAAATAGAAAGATCACTGGAAATTTCGCCGCTAATACTTTGCATATATAGGAGGTACGTGTAAACTTTGACCAGAAAATTTAGTGCTCGTCTACAAACCGGATTTTATTCACCGTGCACAGTACTGAAACTGTTTTGTACGATCTTCAAGTCTGAATCAAATTTGAGATGTACGCTTCTTGCTGCTATCGTTGCCTGCGGATATATGCAGGTTATATTTTTTACCTTGCAGTTACAACCTCCACTTTTCAACAAAATAATATACATATAATGGGGAAATCTGGTCCGCGAGTTGCTTTGAATTGCTCGAAAGCTGCAAAAACGATTGGTATAGAGTAGACACTTCCTGCTGAACTCCCTTTATTTAGGCAACTTCTTCCCAATCTGGTAGAGCAATTCTTGGCGAAATGGCAGTCTCGGCAAATTTTGCTTCCCGTCTGCATTGGGCTTAGCCACCTTTAATATTTCACTGGTTCTAAATTCAAGTTTTCAGTAGGTTGGCTGGTTCAGGATCAGGATTAATAAGATGCAGCACCGCTTAGGAGGCATTGGGCGGGCCACAGTTTGCTTAGCTTCGGCCATCCTATGTTACTGGGCGCAGCGTCCCCTGGGGGAGGGGGGGCTGTAGATTACCTTAGCCGTTAGCTAGGCCTTCGGACCGTCTTTCTTACCTAGCTTGCTTCCGATTCCATAACCTTACTGTTATTTGGTTATTCTATTCTTTCTTTCCTGACGTGCTATTGCCATGTGCGTTGATCCTGTACGGGAACACCTTCATGCCAAAGTTCAACGGACATCGACCTATGTGCCACTCTGTTCCTCTTTATAAGCTAAGTAATTGATTAAGGAGGCTTGAGCTATATTATGTGGCCCAATGACGCATGCCGCCAACTCCAACTCGAGCTCATGCAAGGTTGGAACTGCGACTCGTGCAAGCCTACTTACCCACACCCACACTGCGCAAGCCTAATCTCAGTTCCGTTACGAAAAGTCAGTCGGCAGCACCAAAGACGTTAAACAGATATGACATCCTTGGGTAGTAGAAACCGTAAGCTGTGCCCACAAAATATCAGGAGAATGTTCAGCTCCAACTCGCTCATTCCTAGAAATTGGGCTTGAGTTGGAGCCTGAGCGAACCCAGTCACGACGTAAGTTGGCACGAGTTGGGGTTTGTGCACAGTTTGAAATTGGGGGCATGTGCACTGCAGTGTGTGGGGCCCTTAACGGCAGTCAGTGCCACCTTCAAGCATCGAGCCCTTCTGGGACTTCGTGTTAACAAGTGCCTGAGTTTGTCCAGTAAGTTCATAGGGCGAGTGTTAGAATAAACAAGGTCTATTGAACAAGACCTTTTTTTCTGTGCAAATCATAAAGAGATACCGGTATTCTTTCAAACAATGAAGCTCCATAAACGTGTATATAATCTCTAGTAGGATATTAGCAAACCAGTCCTGGGAGTAAGAACCCCTTTGTTGCCGAGTAACTGTTCTACGGGGCTTCATTTTCATTACGAAAACTTGCGAAGTTTTACGAAATTGAATTTTGCCAAGGTTATGGTACATTGCAAACGAATTTTTAGTTTCTTGGAAAAAGTCTACGGTATCGGCAGTGACTTTTTCGGTCGGACACATGATCGAAAAACCAGAAAGTTTTTTGGTAACAACGCGGCTCTAATCAAATGCGGGTAGCTAGGACTGGTTCTGCCGATATCCTTGAAGAAATTGCTTTGTTTTCGTGCTTCTTTGTTGGGGTGAAAACATTGAATATATATTATCGGTTTGCACAAGTCGTTTTCATTTATAGTACGCCTTATCTACGCTAGAAAACTCGAGTCCTATTGCCTTACCTGTTAAGCTTACGAATTTTTACCAAAAGGCCTCCTATAGTTCAAGCCTGGGTCTGGGCCGGGAAATGATCAGTCACGTACAGTCCCTCAGATGAATTCTAGATGCAGCCAGACAATTCTGGTACCTATTTTGTATATTTCGGACAGATTTAGATGTTATTTAAGCCTCTTATAGGCTACAAATTTAGCTTCTCTATCCTGGAAGCCCAAAATGTGACTATAGATGCATCAAAAATATCAGGCAGCGTCTAATAACTTGTCCAGGTCCTGTACTGATACCAACTCGGTGACGTACCGAGCCATACAGGCCAGTATTTAAGGCTTTGATTGAACCCTTCTCAATAATCTGCCAGCCCCTAATATTTGCGTCAATGATGCAGCAATTCAAACGGTGTTTCTATATATTGTGAAGCCTCTATTATACTCCATCTCTCTTTCAGCCCCCAGTTTGCAGGTACTGTACTGCCCGAGTCTCGCATCGCAAAGGCCCGCTGTACATGTTGACCTTTTGAACGCTTCAACTTGTCCAATCGCCCGAATGTTCATTGATAGGATAAAAGTGGTTTTGTTTCGATCAAAATTTGAAGATGCATAGATTTCGTGATTTCGTCTAGTTACTAGCAGAGGAAAGATTTAACTGAAATTTTTTCAATGCTCTCTGGGGCAAATTTATTCGTAGAGACTACTATACATTAGGATGATTAGAGGGAAAACACGTTTGAAATTCTAAACTGTACAGGCTTGTAGGAAAATTTCATACAAACAGTTTATTACGATAAGCTTCTTACGTAATGTGGTATTCAAAATTGAACATAGTTTGGGCATTCACATTTCATTTAAGGTGTATTGAGAAGTTTTCTAGTTACAAATACGTATTTTTAACCTTTCCACATTTTTATGAACCTTCGACTGGATCTTCGGTGTGCTCAGTTGTTCGGCTCTTCCTAGTATTTCCAATGCAGAAGTTTGAAAGGACAGGCGAAAAACTGACTGGATTTTGAAATCAAATCAGTTTGATTTGATTTAATAATTCTTAACCCTATATTGAGTTTGAGGAAAAGGTAAAGCAAGTAGCGCTAGGTGAGTCCTGCTACCTTTACTTCAGAAGTAAAGGGACATGCAACGAGTAAACTTTGACGGCACCTTCCTCTGGGAAACCCATTCCCTGGTTCGTGTGTCCTAGGCCAACTGGCCCCAGAGAACCTCAGCTGCAGGCGACGACGGGTCGCTCAGAACTATGGCACCAAAGCGGAAGGTTCAACGACCCGCCATCCCCCTACCCGAACTATCGCACGATAGTTGCTGTACCAAGCGTCAAGCGTCATCACAAAGACCGATCCTGGATTTGGGGATCGTTCCTGGGATCTTTGGCACTACTGAGCAGCGCGCAAAATCTGCTCCTACCGTGGGAGTAGCGGCTATTTAACATTTGGTAACAAATGGGTTGCGATGGCCGATTCGATAATTGATCCGCCACACTATCGCCAGTCACTGAAATTTCAAAATTGAATTGTAAATTTACCTTGGTATGCATTACAGTACTGTGTGTAACACTATTGGGATTCGTAGAGGAACAGTTGATCTTCGTGGCGGAATTTTTCTACGTATTTTCCGTAACGAAAAGTATCTATAGTCCATGAATTGTTGCTAGATGAGCTGGATTTGTTATGTGCACTTATAATTACAGGATTGATATCAGCGGACGATGCGTGCTGCACAGTCGTGCTGAAGGTCAAACGATCGATCCCCGAGCCAGGCGCGGTCTTTTTCACCACCTCGGCGCGCTGAATCGGCAAATATGCTGGTGAGCTTAGCTATCGTGGGGGTACCTACTTGAGGGTAGAGGGGTGATGGGTCGGAACCTTCAGTTTGGGCGCCATCGTTTATAGTGACCCGTCGTCGGCTGCAGCTGCTCTTCTCTAGGGCCAGTTGTCCTATGCCTGTCACACGAACCAGTGCGTGTGGATTTCCTAGGGGAGGGTGCAGTCATTCGACTTTCCCTTT
>LQNS02276883.1:21535755-21549183 GCA_001587735.2 Parhyale hawaiensis | reverse complement strand
TTGTTTCCTGCCCGTAGTAGCGCACGTAGGCCACGCGACAAATTATGTGGCATTTAAATACTACACACTCATCTCTGTTGGAACGCCTGAGTTGCGGCTACGGAGGTTAAACAAAGTTTATAAATAAATAAATATATATACAGCACAACCCAATGCGTGTGGATGTCCCAGGTGGGATTACGGTTAAGTTGACTTTACCTTTGCGGTGACTCTAGAAATGCCCAAGTCCGCTGCAGACGATAGTCGGTTGTCGCGTGTTTTCTCTTCACATCATTCGAGTGTTATGCTTTTCACATGCAAACAACTGCGCGTCGACAGAAATACTTGGAGGGGCGCTTAACCCCACGTTGGTGATGCGCCACAATCTGAACCAAGTAGCGTCTGTCAGTCACCAAGACAACTCAAAAAGTTATAAACCGATTTAGACGAAATTTACAGGGATTGTTAGGTATGTTAAGAGGAACAGATGATTAACTTTTGGTGATATGTCCATCCGTTTATTTGTCTGCCTCATTTCTCTCAATGCCATAACTCAAAAAGTTATGGATGGATTTTAATGAAATTAACATAAGTTTTTAAGTATATAACAAATAGTAAATGACCAAATTTTGGTAATGATCCGTTTGTTCATTCGTTTGTCACTGTTTATAATTTTATGCTTGTTAACACAATAACTTTAAAAGTAATGAATGGATTTTTATGAAATTAATAGGGGTTATTAATAATCTTAAAATATATAAATGATTAAATTTTGGTGCGGATCGGTTTGTTCGTTTGTATGTTTGACTCATGTTTATCTTAATGTTTGTTATCAGTATAACTCAAAAAGTTATGCTCAGCTCTTCAATAAAATTGCACAAGCTGTTATTAGTATCAAAAGGCACAAATGATTCGATTTTGGGTTTATAGAAAAAAAATTATGGCTTCAGAGCCAATTTGCATTTTTTGTATCGTTGCCTCGCTTGGCGGAGGTATGCGCTCTCAGAGTGCTCTAGTTTTGTAACTTTCTGAAACATACGCTGCAACAACCGACTCGAAGTGTCGCTAAAGATATGTGCTCTCTTTTTCAATTCCTCTAAGCAGCACAATTGTCTCCTACCTTTAAGACATGCGAAAAATCCTTTCATTACCAAGCAGTTAAACTTTATTCAATTAAATGAAATTCCCTGCTGCGTATCCTAGATACCGAAGGATTACCCTTCAGTACATTAATGTTTTTCTCTTGAAGTGAAAATTGCTCCGGCAAAGAAATACGACAAGTTAGAAGAAATAATTGTGTCTACTGCCATGTAAAAAATCGTCTCTTCGTGTGGGCTTCGTTGATCGTTTTCTTTTAATTTATACGTCATGAATTGAGAGCGAACAGCTAAAAGCTTCTCAAAATATCTTTATTGTTTTGGTTTTAAGAAATGTTTAGGTAAGAAGTGTATGCAGTTAAAAGGATAAGGATACCAGTTTCTCCAGCTTCTGCAACCCTGTCATCGATCCCTATGAAAATGCAACTTAATTGAAAAATCGGCTACCTGCTAATTTTTTGTCTATTTCATTAAGAAGCGGACATGGAGTGCATGTATAAATAAATACACGAAGCGTTTTATTTTATTAGGATCATTGCTATCATCATACTTGTTCTTTAACATATCGTTAGATCAAAGTTAAACTAAGGCAACTTTTGTCAGGTTTCAGCAATCCGAATAATGAACTCTATGGCGTACCAGCGTATAGCGGCCCGTTCGAGTCAACAGCGAAATTAAACCTTCAAAGCTTCACTTGTTCAAAATTCCAAACAGGAGCTTCAACATAGTCATTCTGAATTTCGTGGCGTTGCATTGCAAGTTTTGAAGCAAATTCACGCGTCATCTTTTTCAACGTGTTCGGTGATCCACAGGTCCGAATGTGTTAGACTACAACTCTTAGGGATGCGAATTCTGACGAACATTTCTTCTGACAAATTCATCAGAAATGCTCGTCATAAACAAAGTATAACAAGGTAGTCTCACCAAACACGGTTTAGATAATTTTCAAGTTTCTGCCGCCTAGTAGAGATGGATAAAGTTGATTAATATTGAATTTCTTCAAGTCCATTAACTAAGTTGTGATGAATTCGTACGTGTTCTGACTACGTCGCCCCCACTGTATAAAGTCTCAAGTGACTGTCAGAATTTGTCAGTAATCGTAGACCGTTATGCTATTCTGATTGTCATTCACTCATTTGAACTCTGCCGTTGCCCAGTAAACATGGGTGAAATTTATGAATATTATTTTTTTAAGTCCAGGAAGCAAAGCTTGTGTTGTTAAGTACTTGACTTTAGAGCACAACATGTTAACTTCTAGGCTAGTAGAGACGAGAAAGTCATATTTGAATCTGTTTCAAAAATTATTTGCCCAACTGGAAAGGTTTTCAGACTGTTTTAGAATGAGCAAAACAACACTTGAATATGTACAGTACATACTGAAGGGGGGTAGAGTAAGAGTAGGTAGACCATCAGAAGGTTCTCCACTTTTTGCGAATGTGTTTCTCCCAAATAAAGACTAGCTGGAACTTTAAGCTAAGGACATAACTGATAACGAATTTTTTATTTCTGAAATATGATACCCATATTCTAAATTTAAAATGCAAACTAAAACTGAACTAAATATTAACATGAATTAATAGCATTTGCTTTATTTTGGGAGTAGAAAATCCAGCAAAATTCATTTCATTACTTTACCTAAGTGATACAAAGCACAATACTACAAAGATTTATAATTAAAAATTTCCACTTTCAACGAGAAAAATACCATTAACAAAGGTCGCATGCTTTCCTATGAGTGTTTACAGTGGCATCGACGAACACATTAGAACACTTACGAAGTCGTCAAAGCTTTATGGGCGTTAATGTGTCTGGACATGCGTACAGTGTAACCAAAATTTTCTTACGAGCATTTCTGACGTATTCGTAAGAACAAATGTTCGTCAGAATTCGCATCCATAGGAGTTGTAGCCTCATTAGTGTTGCCCAAGATGAAGCAGAAAAGTGCTCTATTTTATGAGTTTGTTCGAGGAGAAATCCATAACTTGCTTACTTACACCTGCGGATGAGACAGATTCTACGGTTTATTTTTAAGGAACATTTTAAGGCAAAGTTGTGCTTACAACGACGCTACAAAACCTTCTGTCGCGTGGATGAGTGAACGTGTTGATATGAATGACGTGTGAACTCTGCCTTACAGGTAGTGATATGAAGTCGAGCCTGCTGAGCACTTTCATTTTATGGATATATTATTATGAAGTAAAATTGTTTTTCTGAAGTTCTGGAGCGTAACCAATAACTGGTCAGTGCCTGAAACTTCCTTGCTCGGATAGAGGGGAGCACGTGATAAGGGAAGTTTCGGATAAGTCAAGCGTGTCTAAAGCTGAAATATCTTTTGGTCGGTTATCTCTTATTCCCCATCATGCTTTTGGTAGTTTAGTAATAAAAACTTCAAACTGTACGGTGTTCATCAGCTTAGAGTTCAACTTAAAGAAATTGCTGGATTAATTCGAGCCCGTAAGCTCAAGAAGCAGACTGTTATATGCAGCTGTAATAGCTGTAAGTTTATTCACTAGAAAAAAAAGCAAACCCAATCAAAGTATTTAGTTTCACATCTTTCAAGGTAATGCAATTTCACCGTACTAGAAGCATTTCTGGACGTAAGACCTGATGCAAGGACGCCATGTGCACAATAACTTCAGTATTGCAGTAAGTCCGTGTTCACACGTCCATCATAGTAACGCGTTCACGCAAATGGGTGGAAATTTGGCGTTGATTTGATAGAATAGATGGCTGGCAATAGACTTACCAACGCGCCCATGCCCAGAGAAGAGCACTAGCTTACGTTCCGGCTCTTATAGAAGTGGCTGCAGCAAACTCGTGCGAGTGAAGGACGAAGCACGTCCGTTTTTGAATGCGCTGTGTCATTAATGTTTAGTAAACGGAACTCATAAATACTAATTTATCTTCTGTAGACAGATCATGACAAGTGGATGCACATGCTTTTTCGAGGCCTTTTTAATGATCAGAATCACTGTACTCGCGTTAACTCTAAAAAACCTGAAAAATGTTGCAAGGGCGAGTTTACACGTCACCTACCGTAACTGGTTTAATCACAAAAATGAACTAGACCTCTGAGTTAATTTTTTGCTTCATCCAAATGAATGACACAGCGCGTTCAGCTATGATGTATTAGTTCCTTTACATTTTAGCCTAGCTTACATTTGGCGTGTGTGTGTGGGAAGTCTAATTCGTATCTCATAATTTGAAAGCTTGATTTTTTATAGGAACCGCCTATATCTAAAATGTTGATAGTCTGAAAACGAAGCGAGCCAATGGTTGCAAAAAAATACAAATTGGCTCTGAAACCATAATTTTCTTTGTATAAACTCCAAAATCTAATCCTTTGTGACTTTTGATAGTGATAACAGCTTGTGCAACTTCCTTGAAGATCCGTTTATAGCTTTTTGAGTTGTGCTGCTAACGAACGTTAAGACAAACATGAGTCAAACGTGCAAGCGAACAAACCGATCTGCACCAAAATTAAATCATTTGTCTTTTAACATTACTATAGACCCCTATAAATTTCATGAACATACATTCATGATTTTTTGAGTTATTGTGCTAAAAAGTCAAAATTAAACAGTCACAAACGAAAGAACAAACGGATAATTACCAAAATTTGGTAATTTACTCTGTTATAACCTAATAATTCATGTTAACTTCATAAAAATCCATCAAAAAGATATTGAGTTATGGCATTGAAAAAAATGAAGACAAACAAACGGACGGACATAGCTTCACCAAAAGTTATCGGTTCCTCCTAACATACCTAGCAATCCCTGTATATTTCGTTCAAATCTCTCCATAACTTTTTCAGTTATCTTAGTGACACACAAAGAGACAGACATACAAGCACGACGAAAACATAAGCTCCTTGGGGGAGGTAAAAATCACCACCGAGCAATCAGCTGGGCTTCCAAATTAAAACTGGCATCCGTATTCTTGAAGCATTTTCGGATTTTTAGTTTTCTAGGCTTGAACAAAAGTACCCAGATTCTGATCATTAGAGTGGCGATAAAAAAAAGCATTTATGTGGTCTTGTTTATGATTTGAGAACGCTATTTAGGAAAAATTCAGAATTTTTTAGGTTCGGCTTACTGAACTACGATGACTCAGTGCGTTCAAAAAAGGAACGTACCTAATCATTCAATTTCACGCGTTGCTGCAGCTGCTTCTATCTATTCAACGCGCTGCATCCATCAATTTGTAAGAACGCGATACGTTGAGGGACGTGTAATCACGGCCTAGGACACGGGAGCCATCTTTGTTCGGATAGCCCAGCTGATCGCTGAGTGCTGATTTCACTTCTACCGGTATATTAGGCCATTCCTTCCTTCCAAGACCAGGCTATAAGATAATGGGATAAGAATATTATTTCAAGCAGACTCAAAATATAGACAAAAATATAAAGAAACGGTCATAGTGCATAAACTGCACTTCTGGATTTTTGACATTCCCGACAATAGTGTAAGATGAATTTGTGTCTAACAATGTTAATAACCATATTTCAGATAGGGGATATCCATTTGTGATGTTTTCAACAATGTATTCACTGAAATTGATATAGAAGATGATTAAAATAATTTCTCCGACGGGCGATGTACGTCCGCCATCCTCCGCTTTCCTGCATAACGACGTAAACAAGAACTATCACGCCCGAAGGCCGTTTCGTAATACGGTGCTTTGTCATGGTGTGTAGTGGTTGCAGTGAACAAACGTTGGTCAATAATTAAAAAACTAGCCTACACGAAATAGTGATGCCGTGTGATTTTATTAATTAGGTAACTTAACTTACTTAACGTGGCTCTTACTCATAAGGTTAGGTAGGCAAGGACTGGTTCTGCTAATATCCTATGAGAAAAAATATATACCAGTCTAGTGCAGATAAAGCTGTTGCTATATGGATATTAGCTGAACCAGTCTTTGCCNCCTTGCCAAACGTGGCTGACCGCACAGATGAACAGACCGCTTGGTCTTTAAGGACTCTCTTTTTTTTTTTTTTTTTTTTTAATTAGCGCATTAGATTGGGCAGCAAAGTTGAGTCTTCGAGGCTGGACTATTCCGAAACTTCGAACAAATGACCTGGCTTCAACCTGTTGATAGTTTCCGACGTTGATCCTCTACCAATTACTTGGGAGACTTTGAGGAACTCTATCATAATCTTCGCAATTCTCATTTCAGTCGGAACAATCTAATGGTTGCTACTTATGCAGAGTTCACAAGTCGTCCGTAGTGACTCTTTCGCTCATACGTACATATGTCCGTATGCGTTACTACGCCTTGGAAATGGCCGATGGGGGTGCCATTTATAAATTTCCATTTCACTCGGGGTTAAAAAAGTTGCACGTAACTTGCCGAGTGACACTTGCAGAAGAAACTAATTTGACGGTTACAATTTTACTAACTATTGTGACATACAAACTTGTATGGACAACGACGCTAAAACACATACGGACGAGTGGAAGAATGAACTCGGCATTACTCAGCAACACGGTTGAAAGTGGCTAAGTAAACGTGTCTGTTTATAGCTCCTGACGAGTAGAGTCGAGTAGATTTGAACACGGCCCCCTAAAGTACAGCCCTGGGTCTGGGCCTCGAAAATGGTCAGATTGCGTACAGTTACTGGAAAAATCAGTAATCGCAGCCTGATATTATTGGTGCATACTCGACATATTTTGGACCTATATGGAGAGAAATTTCGCTTTAATCTACACTAGAGTTAGAAAATTACGATAGTTGAACTTTTCTATACCGATAAGTCAAAAATATGCTCACCATGTACCAAAAATATCAGGCTGCATCTAACAGTTTCTCGGGGGGCTGTACCGATCGGACCATCTTCGTGACGTAGAGGCCCAGGCCTGTTCTATAGAAGGCCTTGGTTTGGCTTGGACTTCCCGACCCAACCGAACGCTTCCTAAATCTAGGAACAGCTTCTCGATTCGTAGTAGCCGCAGACTGGACATTCTGGAATTGACGCTGAAGTGTTAGCACAAACCTTTCTGCATGCTTGGGAGGAGAGTTCTTTGCACTGCTTGAGCTGATAAGTCAGCATCCGGTTTGGGCACCGCCGTGGGTTCTCACCTTAGCCAGATATGGTGAAGGTATGGGGCCGCAAATGTCTCAAAAAGTCTTCAGTCTGTGTCGCTTTCTTGCGCCATAGTCTTGAACTGCCGTTGGATGGCTGCAGCCGTATACATTTCTGAGCTCTGGGGCATGCAAATCTTAATCTGCAGCGTATGGGTTTCCCCAGTAAGGGGTGCTCCTCAGGGAGCGTAGGATGGACCATATGGTTAGGTTAGTAACGTACGCTCATCTTAAATGTCACGGGGAGCAGCGCAATCAAAAAGACCTTCTGGGTTGCCATCTCTATACACGTTCGGGACGTCGACTTGTTCCCACTTCCCTTCATCCCCCTTGCATACTGGGACAGATAGCTTATGCGGTGTCGCCTATTCTTTCGCAGTTTATGTCCTTGCGTGTTGATCCTGTGTGGGACTATCCTCATGCAAGGGTCATAAGCTGCAACGACCATACTATACATTACTGCTTCCTCGGTGAAATCACCTTCAGTGCAAAACTGAGGCGTAAACCAAACATAACTATTCTAAATTAGAATTCTTATGGTGTGGAGGACACTGATTTAAACTTTGAAATGTGTACAAAAGCACAAAGGGCTTAGATAACTGTTGTTAACGTAAGGTTTAAATAATTGTCGGGACACTCCAATTAACAACGAATGCGAGACTACTGTAGGTTCGAAAAACTGCCGCTCGAATGACTTGGCAGTCGATAGGGTTTCATCCGATCTCCGATCATCGTATTTTCACTGAAAACTGTTTGATGTTTACCGGAAGACTTGCTGGAAAATTAGCTGTCTAAGCGATTGTCTTTAGTAAGGTTTGAGCCTCTTATCGTTCAAGATTAAAATGAGATCTAGGCAGCGGCGTCCTTTCCTGTTGTTGGACGATCGCTGTATCGGACGGACTTGAGTGGCAGAGGACTATCATTTGCAGCAGCTTTACAGCAGTCGAAAATAAATACAATATGTCCTTCTATCCCTTGGCCAGGAAACTGTAAAAGGGTATTATGTACAGATAGGTGGGCCTTAGGGTTAGGTTAGATTTGCCAATCTTATATTGGGGTGAGCAGCGCCCCCCCCCCTAGGAGGACCATTAGCTAGGCTTTCGGGACTTCTTTTTTTCCGCATCCCCTTTGCTTTCTTTTGATTTCGTACTATTGCTGATGCTAATTTTCTCTTCTTCCTCTTCCTTTCCGATTTTCTGTTCCCATGCTCATTGATCTTGCGTGGGACACCTTCGTGCATGGGTTCCCAGTATCTACGGACATTTGTCCCTTGCTGCTTCCTCTGTTAGACTACCTCAGTTAATTGTAGAAACTAAAGTCTAAACTAGAGCACTCTGAGAGTGCATACCTCCGCCAAGTGAGGTAACGGTAGCAAAAAATTCAAGTTTACTCTGAAACCATAATTTTCTTTGTATAAACTTCAAAATCTAATCATTTGTGCATTTTGATAGTAATAAAAACTTGTGCAATTTTCTGGAAGATCCGTTCATACCTTTTCGATTTATACTGTTAACAAACGTATTGACAAACATGAGTCAAACATACAAACGAACAAACCGTTCTGCACCAAAGTTTAATCATTTATGTCTTTTAACATTACTGACAACTTCTATGAATTTCATAAAGATCCATTCATTATTTTTTGAGTTATTGTGCTAACAAGCATAAAGTTATAAACAGTGACTAACAAACAAACGAACAAACGGATCAATACCTAAATTAAGTCATTCACTCTTTGTTATATACCTAACAACTCATGTTAATTTCATAAAAATCCATTCATAACTTTTATAGAGTTATGGCATTGAGAAAAATGAGGTATAGACAAACAAACAAACGGATGGACATATCTTCACCAAAAGTTAATCATCTGTTCCTCCTAACATACCTAACAATCCCTGTAAATTTAATCCAAATCGGTTCATAACATTTTGAGTTATCTTGGTGACACAGAAAGACCGACTTACACGACGAAAACCTAACCTCCTTGGCGGAGGTAACTAGTCAATGAGCTAATCTCGTGTACAGAGAGGCACTGCACTAGTACAGAGTGCCTGCTATTTTGGTTTGTACGGGCTAAGAAGCGTGACTGTCATCATTTAGAATGGAGATGTTCGTTAACTTGTTGACTCGAAAATCAAAGTTTACTTTCTAAGGTAAGCGTTGTTAACTTTGGTTCCAAATAAAATGCATATTGTAAATAATTTGTACATCAGGCATGGTAGGTTTAAAACAATCGCCATGGTGCACCACACATGGTACAAGGTGTCTAAGGAATACAATTCCCAATTACTGGAATGGCGGGTCAACGTATTGAGGTTAATTTCGCCCGTCATGTCGAGCTAGATTCGATGGCAGCCAAAAGACCAACGAACTGTTCCATTCTCGGGCTAGAGCAGAGACCTATTGTCACCCAACCTAATAGATGGTAAACTGATTAATTTGTGCAGATGAAGAGAGCTCCATTGCACAAAGCCTACTCAAAGCCCACAGTAGCGGCAGACTAAAGCTTCTGGCATTAACACTTTAGGCCGTTAGTTCAAACCTCGCTTCCAGCTGGAAAAATTCTTTGCGGTACCTGACGTGATCAGTCAGCATCCGATCTGTATACGGCAGTGGTTTTACTGACCTTGGCCAACAATTGAGATGGTGGGGTGCAGATTGTTGCATGGAGCATTCCGCCACTAGCGCCATAGCTTTAGACACTTTATGGTCGACTGCAGCCGTATACTCCTATCGGACCTGCAGGCATATATATGCAGCACAACCCAGTGCGTGTGGATGTCCCAGTTGGGGTTACAGTCAAATTGACTTTACTTTTGCGGTGACTCTAGAAATGCCCAAGTCCGCTGCAAATGATAGTCGGTTGTCGCGTGTTTTCTCTTCACATCATTCGAGTGTTATGCTTTTCACATGCAAACAACTGTGCGTCTACAGAAATACTTAGTGGGGCGCTTAAGCCCACGTTGGTGATGCGCCACAATCTGAACCAAGTAGCGTCTGTTAGTCACCAAGATGACTCTAAAAGTTAAAAACCGATTTAGACGAAATTTACAGGGATTGTTAGGTATGTTAAGAGGAACAGATGATTAACTTTTGGGGAAGATATGTCCATCCGTTTGTTTGTTTGTTTATCTGCCTCATTTCTCTCAATGCCATAACTCAAAAAGTTATGAATGGATTTAAATGAAATTAACATGAGTTGTTGAGTAGCTAACAAATAGTAAATGACCAAATTTTGGTAATGATCCGTTTGTTCGTTCGTCACTGTTTTTAATTTTATGCTTGTTAGCACAATAACTTTAAAAGTAATGAATGGATCTTTATGAAATTTATAGGGGATATTAGTAAAGTTAAAATACATAAATGATTAAATTTTGGTGCAGAACGGGTTGTTCGTTTGTATGTTTCTCATGTTTGTCTTAACGTTTGTTAGCAGTATAACTCAAAAAGTTATGCTCGGATCTTCAATAAAATTGCACAAGCTGTTATTACTATCAAAAGGCACAAATGATCGATTTTGGGGTTTATACAAAGAAAATTATGGTTTCAGAACCAATTTGAATTTTTTTACTACCGTTGCCTCGCTTAGCGGAGGTATGCGCTCTCCGAGTGCTCTAGTTTTGTAACTGTTTCTGAAAGATACGCTGCAACGACCGACTCCTAAGTGTCGCTAAAGATATGTGCTCTCTTTTTCAAATCCTCTAAGCAGCACAATTGTCTCCCACCTTTAAGACACGCGAAAAATCCTTTCATTACCAAGCAGTTAAACTTTATTAAATTTAATGAAATTCCCTGGTGCGTATCCTAGATACCGAAGGATTACCCTTCAGTACATTTATGTTTTTCTCTTGAAGCGAAAATTGCTCCGGTAAAGAAATACGTCAAACTAGAAGAAATAATTGTCTACTGCCATGTAAAACATCTTCCCTTCGTGTGGGCTTCGTTGATCATTTTCTGAATTTATATGTCATGAATTGAGAGCAAACAGCTGAAAGCTTCTCAAAATATCTTTATTGTTTTGGTTTTAAGAAATGTTTCAGGCAAGAAGTGCATGCAGATAAAAGGATAAGGATACCAGTTTCTCCATCTTCTGCAACCCTGTCATCGATCCCTATGAAAATACAAATTGATAAGAAAATCGGAAAGCTGCTAATTTTTTGTCTATTTCATTAAGAAACGGACATGAAATGCATGTATAAATAAATAAACGAAGCGTTTTATTTTGTTAGGATCATTGCTATCATCATAATTGTTTTTTAACATATCGTTAGATCAAAGTTAAACGGAGGCAGCGTTTGTCAGGTTTCAGCAATCCGAATAATGAACTCTATGGCGTACCAGCGCATAGCGGACACCAAAATTAAACCTTCAAAGCTTCACATGTTCGAAATTCCAAACAGAGCTTTAATTAACTTAGTCATTCTGAATCACGTGACGTTGCATTGAAAGTGTTGAAGCAAGTTCACACGGCATTCATGTCAACGCGTTCCACATTAGACTGCAACTCCTATGGATGCGAATTCTGCCGAACATTTCTTCTGACTAATACATCAAAAATGCTCGTCATAAACAAGGTATAACAAGGTAGTCTCACCAAACACGGTTTTGATACTAATTTTTACGTTTCTGCCGCCTAGTCGAGATGGATAAATTTGATGAACATTGTATTCCTTTAAGTCCATTAACTAAGTTGTGATGAATTCGTACGTGTTCTGACGACGTCAGTACCACTGTATACAGTCTCAAGTGACTATCAGAATTCGCATCCACAGTAATCGTAGCCCGTTCTCCTATTCCGATGGTCATTCACCCATTAGAACTCTGCCGCTGTCCAGTAAACATGGGTAAAATTGGTGAATATTGTAAAGTCCGGTAGCAAAGATTGCGTTGTTTTAAATGACTTTAGAGCACAACATGTTAACTTCTATGCTAGTAGAAACGAGAAAGGCGAAATTGAAACATAGTTTCAAAAATTATTTGCCCAGCTGGAAAGGTTTCCAGACTGTTTTAGAATGAGCAAAACAACACTTGAATATGTACATACTGAAGGGGGGAGGGGTAATGTACGAGTAAGTAAAGCATTGGAAGGTTTTCCACTTTTTGCGAATGTGTTTCTCCCAGATAAAGACTAGCTGGAACTTTAAGTTAAGGACATAACTGATAACTAATTTTTATTTCTGAAATATGATACCCATATTCCAAATTTAAAATGCAAACTAAAACTGAACTAAATATTAACATGAATTAATAGCATTTGGTTTATTTTGGGAGTAGAGAATCCCTGTAAAATTAATTTCATTACTTTAACTAAGTGATACAAAGCACAATACTACAAAGATTTATAATTAAAAGTTTCCACTTTCAACGAGAAAAATACCATTAACAAACAAAAGTCGAATGCTTTCCTATGAGTGTTTACAGTGGCATCTACGAACACGTTAGAACACTTACGAAGTCGTCAAAGCATTATGGGCGTTAATGTGTCTGGACATGCGTACAGTGTAACCAAAATTTTCTTAAGAGCATTTCTGACGTATTTGTATGAACAAATGTTCGTCAGAATTCGCATCCATAGGAGTTGTAGCCTCATTAGTGTTGCTCAAGATGAAGCAGAACAGTGCTCTGTTTTATAAATTTGTTCACTCCGAATTCGAGGAGAAATCCATAACTTGCCTACTTACACCTGCGGAGGCGACTGATTCTACGGTTTATTTTTAAGGAACATTTTAAGGTGTACACAAAGTTGTGCTTACAACGACGCTACTAAACATTCGGTCGCGTGGATGAGTGAACGCGTTTATGTGAATGACGTGTGAACTCTGCCTTACAGGTAGTGCTATGAAGTCGAGGCTGCTGAGCACTTTCATTTTATGGATAGGGTAATGCCTCAATTACCGAATGCCTCTCTATTACCGAACGCAATAAGATTCCTACCTATATTCGGCAATAGATGGGCACTCGGCAATTGAGACATTACTCGGTATATTATTATGGAGTAAAATTGTTTTTCTGAAGTTCTGGAGCGTAACCAAGAACTGGTCAGTGCCTGAAACTTTCTTGCTCAGATAGAGGGGGGCACGTGATGGGTAAGTGAAGTTTCGGACAAGTCAAGCGTGTCTAAAGCTGAAATATCTTTTGGTCAGTTATCCGGTGTTCCGCAAGGAAGCATTTTAGGCCCGTTATTGTTCAACATTTTTATTAATGACATTACTACTCTCGGTATGAATTGTGTATTGTATGCGGACGACGCAGTTTTCTACAC
>LQNS02276883.1:21486205-21497065 GCA_001587735.2 Parhyale hawaiensis | reverse complement strand
CCTAGCCGCTAACTTGAATGACTCCTAGCCGCTAACTTGAATGACTCCTAGCCGCTAACTTGAATGACTCCTAGCCGCTAACTTGAATGACTCCTAGCCGCTAACTTGAATGACTCCTAGCCGCTAACTTGAATGACTCCTAACCGCTAACTTGAATGACTCCTAACCTATTGCGCTAGAACGTTACTAATAATACTGTAGGGCCTAATTAGCAAAGATCTCGAATACCAATTTTCGACGGCTGTAACCTGTACATTTACGTTTCCCTCAGAGGTACATTCTAGAGAGCCCTTCCCTGTCAGAAAATATATGGGCCTCGCAGACTCGAGAGTAAACCAGAGTGCCTTTCCCGCAGGAGATGTTGCAGCTGGCCGCAGGTCCTGCTGGGAGGTTAGTTTTGTAAAATTAGGTAGGTTCTCTATACTACTCCTGTTTCGCGAGGTTGGGCACCAGATGGTGGTAAGCGACCCATCTCGTGGGATTCAATCTGCTCTCAGATAGGGGCCACGGAAGGGACTCGCCGCAAGGGCTTCTTTCTATTGTGTTCTCTTTTCTTTTCTCTGCCCCCATGGCTGAGCGAATTTATTCGGCAGAATCTTGTGGGGGCTCGTGATACTCGTGATTTATTTCCTGCCAGACGTTGTGTAACTTGGAAAGATTATTCTAATAGAACTCTCTAGATTGAGACTACAGTACTTCTAAACTACAGAACACCAAAATAGATCGCTGTTAATCTTAGTTATGGGCCATACGACTCCAGGGGCAAACCAGTCTCTTTTCCGCAAGGGATGTTGCATCTGCCGGAGTTCCTGCTAAAGTGGTTAGTTTTGTAAAGTTATGTTGGTTCTCCATTTCCTCTTCTGTTCCGCGAGGAGGGCTGTCGATCGAGATAGCGCACCTAGTCCGCGATATTTCTTCAATCTCCTGGTGAAAGGCCGTGAAAGAGGCCGACCACTCGAGTGTCTCCTACTGTCCTTTGCGCCTTGTTTCCTGCCCGTAGTAGCGCACGCAGGCCACGCGACAAATTGCGTAGTATTTAAATAAAACTCGCTCATCTCTGTTGGAACGCCTGTTGTGGCTACGGAGGTTAAATCGTACATAATAATGTTAGTCTTGGTTTCTGAAACGGCGAGAAAACTCACAATAATACATTCGCGTTCAGTACATAAATACTGTATATACCGCAATAATGGTCTAATATAGCTGGGTTGAGTGTAGGTAATGGTAGTACGGTAGTTTCCCTCAGAGCTACATTCTGGCGGGCCCAGAGGACATTTGTGAAAAATCCTCGAAGTGTGCAAGCATGCATATTTTATCAACTTTACCGTATGAGGTGTAATTCTGCAAAGTATTGCCACAAGAAGCTAGATTAGCTGGCGAGCAGACTCGAACTGCCGGCCTAGCACCTGAAAGCCCGTAACTCTAACATCGCTCCATAGAGGGCATATCTCGTCGGTACGCAGGAAGGGTTCTAGTTTTCAGCAAACTTTTTTTTTTTTCGAACAAAGTTAGTTTCTTGTTTCTATTCACAAACTGAGGCTTCCAAACATTCTAATGAACCTCGTAGTAAATGATTATCTTATAACAGAAAGCTATCACTAACATCTTGCTAAAATTTCTCCAAATTTCATAGCGCCGGTATTTTTCTAGTTTTGTTTCAAACCTTGGTGCTATAACAGGCAGGTAGATGCTTGAATTATCCAATTTGATCAATGTGGATGCCTCTGTTCTGAAAGCGTATAACTGTTCAGATATATATTTTTCTTTACCAGAGGTACCACAGGATGCAGCCATAGTGAAGAACCTTGTGGCTTTTATCTTCTTCATTGCTCCCGGACTTTGGCTTCCACGGGCGTTGACAAGTTATCTCTGCCCTAGTCTCGATCCTCGAGAATATGGAGATTTCTTACCGATGGCAGATGTTGAAGCTGGCATGCGGCAACCGTTGTTCATCCCGCTAGTGAAGCAGAGGGTTAAAGGAAATTCTTCGTCGGCACCCAATTTAGCTCAGGCCTGCGGAAATGAATCCGAAGGTAGAATAGGGGAGCAGGACAGAGCAGCATCGGAACCAAATTTAGCTAAAGGTGTGAGAAATGAATACAGAGGCGGGCTAAGGAACAGGTTTTGCTCTTCGGATGTAGCTGCGTCAAAGAATAATGGATCAGCTATGGATGCTCTTCGATCTGCTGATAGGCGAGATGATGAAGAGGAAGTAGATTTACACGATTCGCCATCAAGATCAGGAACAAACGAACAGCCCGTTGAAGCTGGAGCAACCATGCATGTACACGAATATGAAACTTACAGCGAACAGAACGAAGGTACCAACGTTCAAGATGGAGAACGCGCTAGTTCTCCACACCATGGAGCAGAAGATTCGGATGGTGAAGAAGTTGTGGATGTTCCATCTCCAGAAATGAGGAAGAAACTCGTTGAAGCGTACAAGAGGAACCTACAATTTCATCTAGGCAATTCTTTTCAAATAGAAGGGGAAGAACATAATGCAGTGTTGAGAGCTCAAGTGGCAAAGAAAGCTGCAAAAATGGCTATAAAATGGAGAAACTCGAAGGTAACTTAAACTAAATTTTAATGTCAGTATCTCGCGCTTTAGGAAATTTTACGTTGGTGCTATACTTGAAAATTTTAATCAATGTAGTTAGACGTTGATACACTGCTCAATGTGGTTGTCAAACTACCTGGGATTTTTTCTCTGATTTCTTTAGAGGGCGTAGGAGCCTGTTGCAGTCTTTCAGAGCGATAGTTTTTTAAAAACTAGAGTTGCCACAGTGGCCTGCTCATAGTTGCGTCGTTACTGCTAGTGCTAATTTAAAAAAGTAGTTTTTAGAATTCGTAAAACTCATGGAAAAGGTTAGAAATTGACATTTTACGGTGGTTTTGATTCCTTGTTTTAGCGTGATGTTCATTACAGTATACGACGTTGAATATTTTTAATAAGCTTAAGGTATATTTCTATTATTTTACTAGCAAATTTTTAAAAAAGGCAGTCAATGTATGTAGATATTAATCATCGCTAGCGACATGGCCCTTAAATTAATAAAACTGGGACAGTCGTTGCAAGTTCCTTATCCTGCTCCTGCGCTCATGCTGAATATTACAGATAAGATGGCTTAAAACGAACAAATAGGCCAGTTCCTACGGTGAAGCAGAGGCCCAGGCTTCAGTTCTCGGCACACTGTTGCCGCTACATAAAGTTGAATAAAAATGTCGCGCAATCACGGACGGAGGTGCGGATAAGAGGCCAACATTAACTAGAGGATCTGGTTTAGAAAAGAAATTTCAGAAAGAGAAACCTGGTTGTTGCTGAATCCATTGCATGGGAGTTAAAGGATTATGGGCACAAATAATTTTTTACTATTTATTCATTGTTCTAAAAGTTAATAACTCCAATAAGCTCTCGAGAAGTTACAATGCTGTATGGTAGAACTTCGCTTGAAATTTTCTAAAAAAAAAAAAATAAGAAGGGGCGACAGAGTTGAGTTGCAAACTGGTTGCCAACTTGAGATTTAATTGTGGCTTGTCCGGGACTTAGAAGTTGCAGCCTCCGACCTGTTGCATAACGAAGCTAAATAAACGTGCCTTGATTGCAAAAGCCCATACTGCTCCCTGAAACTGTTTCTATCAGTTTCACCTGCAGGCTTACCATGGTTGTTGTTAGCTGTGCCACAAGGCTCAAAGTCGCTGTCGACGCTTTTCTTGTAACTTCAGGAGAAGGTAAACTTGGTGGGCTTATCTTCTCTTCAACTTTGTGAGCCAATCGGAGACTCCTTTCACTACCTCGACGCATTAATTTTCAGCAGCAACAACTACATGGTGAGAAGTACTGCTCAAAACCAGCAAGTTTCCCGTCGTTCGACGACAGGGCTCTCTTATGGCGGGCTCGTGCTGGACGAAACTGCGCTTTTTCTAGAGAACGAGAACACAATGACTGGGATTACCTACCTAGCGGTACGCATGAATGCGAGCCGGTTTGGTGCAGCACGTCTCATTGCAGTTTTCGGTTCGATTTTCTTGTCTTGAATGGGTGCCGAAATTGAGAACTGGTAGTACGACTTGTCCGAAACCTCAATCAGACAAGTGCAATGGTTTTGACTTGACGAAAGAAATTTTAGGCTTCGACTTTAAATCGTCGGTCCTTGATCTTTCAAACCATAATGCTCCGTAAAACTGGACTTTCTAGCTGTCTGAGCCTAAGCTTCCTTTAGCGCTAGCAGCAAACTCAACTGTGCTAAATATACGCCTTTATCTTCACCGCTATTGCAACTGTACTCAAAAGCTAATGCCAATGGCGAAGTTTCAACCATTGCTCTGGAGTAGGAGCAGAGCAAGTTCAGCGATTTTATATTTTAAGAATTGGAGAACCATGGTCTAAGACGTCATGCTGAATCTCTGCCACGGCTTTGTAGTCAGAATAATAGTTGTTAGCTTAACGCTTCTAGCGGCAATGACAGTGGGTTTAACCCAAAAGTGAAAGGTGCAAAGCTTAATATCACGCTTTAGTTTGAGAAGGATCACTCAAAGACTGCTTAGTTTAGTTACCCATTAGTAGTGTATAAGGTAGCGAGATACTACCTCGTGACCTTTCACCCTCGCGACCTTGCGCGTGACCTTGACCTTCCGGTTTAGGACGGCCAATGCACGTCTGGTGTAGAGGGGTCAGGGGGCGCGAACCGAAAGTGGGCGGGGCCAGGGAAACCGGAAGCAGGCGGGGTCCAGAGGTCAAAGGTCACGAGGTAGTATCTCGCTACCTTATACACTACTCCCATTCGTACTGATTCTCGTAGAGCACGTTTGATTGGACTCTGAAATTGAGTCTCAGAGGCTTGACTCTGTCAAAATTTCAAGCAGAACGCTCGACTTGCCAATTTTTAAGCTCATTCTCAAGTGCTGAAAGCACTCGGATTACTCTGAGCCAGCTAAAATTCATTTTACGGAGCTGTTTTTGGAAATTTCAAGGGGAACTGTTTTAGGGGCAATGCCTGAAACTAAACGGGTCGAAGCCAGAACATCTGCATAAAGTTTTGGACAAGTCTAGCTTCGAGGGCTTAATCTGATCCAGCGTTCAGTCAAACTCTCCTCGTTCAGGGTTATATGTAGTAGTTTATAACTGAATGTTCAGCGTGCACAAAGACGTTAAGATTTTGTTATTGACGATATTCTGACCATTTTATCAAGGCAGTTCGGTCGTGGTCAAATTCTTCTAAAGCTGTGCCAATTCAATGGGCATTTCTGTTTTCTCTTCATACAGGTAGTGGGCAGGCTAAGATAGGTCCGAGCAAAATCAAAGAAATACACTTAGAATTGTCACCGTTTTAGATGAATTTAGCCGCGACCGAGCTGCCTTGATAACCTAGTCAAAGTATAGTCGCTTCCATTTATAAGAATGTTGGTGAACACGCTAGTTAATTGAAAGAGTTTCTCCAATTTATGTTCCGAACGATGTGTTGAGCCCTCGTGGACACAGATTTGAGTTTATTAGAGGTGTGAACAGGTTAGCAGTCAGTTTAGCTGACTCGGCAAGTGCTGTTAGTTGAGTTGTGCTTTGGTCATCTTTTCACACTTCGTGACAATTATAAGTCTAAATTCTTTATAAGTTATCGCCATCAAAAATTACAAAACTAGTTATGACGCGGAGATAACGGCATTAGAGCTTTTGACTAGCCTGCGAACAGGTCCCATGTGCTGCATTGGATGTTGAGTCTCTCGAGGAGTCGGAGGAATCTCCCCTTCACTGCATAATCACATAAGATACGTGCTTAATAAAGGCTGCCACGGTGTAGTAGTTTGTACGAAGTTTTTCTCAAGTGTTTGAAAGTAGAAAAATTTGTTAGTTGGGAATTGGTGGGGATAGGTTCATATCAACTGTGATTGAAGCCTAGCGTCACCCTTTAATTCGTAGCTGTACCGCCATATTTTTCCAATAGCGAGATTCTTACGAGAAAAGTAGACAATTTATGAAAAAAAGTAAACTTTCAGGCGCATCTGCTATGCCTGGAGTTCCGGAAGGCCGCATATTATTAGCGGGACTGACTTCATCACTACAGGAAAACAGAGGTTGTCATCCAGAGAAGGGCTAAGAGCCGCTGGTAATCCAAGAGTGGACACTACATATGAAATTTTTTTGAGGGGTCTTCTTCTTCCTATCTTCTTAGGGCGTGTTCGATTGAGCGCGAAAGTTAATAAAGGGTCGATTTGTCAGAAATTTTAGTTCGGTGCCCTGGCTTCGACTTGTTGAATTGAGTTTTGGGCGAAAGCCCATAATCGATTGGCCTTGAAACGTCCAGAAACTTAATCTTGCTCCTTAATTAAATTGGAGTTTTCGGCCGGCTCAGCGTGCTCCGGTTGCTTGCAACACGTTTCAGAGCTGCCAAGCCAACGCTCCTGTCCGATGTTTCAGACAAGTTAAGCCTCGAAAGCTCAATTTTGGTTCCCAATTGAACATGCATCAAGACATCCTTGTCGGCACGGAATATGAAATTTCCTCAACAAAAGGGGAAAAAAACGAGGCGGTTTTGAAGGAATTTTGTGCAAACTAGAGCTCCTCGAACAGAGACTCCGAAGACAGAAAAATCCTGGAAGGGAGATTGGATGCTGCACCATCTGTCGTGCACTGCATTTATGGCCAACGTTGTTTTGGATGATGAGCAAAATGCTCAATAAAACTTTACTGATAACATATTCAATAGCAGAACTTCACGATTTAATACGTCGTTAGCCAAAGAAATGATTTTATGAATGCAGGGGAAGCTATCGTGAAGTAGAACTGGTCGTCTTCATACGGAGTTCTCTCCTGAAAAGAAGCCTACGGGCGCGTTAGTTTGGGGGTAGAAAAGAGGGTTTTGAGGCTTTATCTTTCCTTAAGCAGAGACACGGTGGCCGGAATGCTCAAACGCCTTGTAGTTACAAGCACCGTAACTGTGCAGTTGCAGGCACGAATGCAGTTATGTAAATGCTGAAGTTTTACATTTTTACTCCTCGATTTAATATGTGTGTGTGTACNTTCCTTAAGCAGAGACACGGTGGCCGGAATGCTCAAACGCCTTGTAGTTACAAGCACCGTAACTGTGCAGTTGCAGGCACGAATGCAGTTATGTAAATGCTGAAGTTTTACATTTTTACTCCTCGATTTAATATGTGTGTGTGTACTATTTAGGTATGAATCATTTGGAGGTTCAAACCAACTTGATCATATGAAGTTTGTGAAGATCAGCATAAGAAAGAGACTACATCTGAGGCGCGATGTCGGTACTTCATCCAGGAACTGTACAGTCTACGTTACTGTAATTACAAGGCGTTTGTGCATCTGGCCCCTGACAGAACCAAGTTCCAAGTGTTAAGCCTGGTGCCCACTTGACAAATTTTGTGGGCGTAGAAGCAATTTGACAAATCCGTTTACGTTTATGTAGGGCTGTGATAATATGCTCCTATAGACAGCGAAGTCTATAATAGCTCCAAAACAACAAATTGCATTAAGTAGAGGCTCTTACAGTGAACTGCTTCTGCAGGTTGTGTTACCGTCATAGCTTTACGTTTGAGCTTTTCGTCGTTGTTTGGAATTATTGTTGAGATTTGTCTATAAGAGCATTTTGTCATAGCCCTATTCATGAGATACCGCTTCAGCTTGCGCAAAATTTAACTGCATAAAACCTTATTCAAAATCTCATCCGCTACGTCAATTTTCGCACTATAATGCCAATGGTTAACTTTCAGATATCTCTTCTAATTATGAGCAATTTAAATCTTCAAAGATTGATATTTTGAGAGAGTATGCTGCTCATAGACATCGTGCTGAAGTTACGGCCACGATTACGCCGTTGGATTAATTGAGTTGGCTTTAGGCTGATTACGTTATGCTGGTTGTGAACTTCATTTTCTGGCGCAAGCTTAAGCTTCGGGAAGTTTAAAGGACAATCGATTAAGGGTTGATCTATAAAGCTCAATGTAGTAAGTCTAAGCAAAGGCAACTGCCTGAAGTTTTGGACAAGTCTAGCGTCAAAGGCTCAACTTCTGTGCCCAGTCGAACACGCCCCGTATGCTGGCCCGCGTTTCAGGAGTTATGCCGATGAGCTGCAAGTTGGTTTTTCACCATTTTGGTGATTTTTGTTATTGGCCAAAAGAAGGCGTATCATAGCTTAAACGTTTTGTCCGAAAGCCGCCAGAGGGCCTCTGGGGCGAAACTTAACAACAAAGAATTGCAACACTGACTGCACGAAACGGAAGGGCCGCAAAAGAAGCTGGGCCCAGCTTTTAGTGGCCGTTTGGTCTGAAATTAATTACGTAGAACAAGATTCCGACCATAGTTACAACGCTCAAATTCGATTACAAACGTACTTCGGAGAAAGGGGTCGAGTGCCTTTCCTTCTGTGGCACGGAACAGGCTACCGAGAGGTGTCATCCACTGAATATTCTTATGTCATCGATTGATGTAGAATATTCGAGCCTCATGAAGGCCACTTTGCTTAATTGCTGGTCGAATACGCTGCCGACCATCCCAGCATATGAGTGCCACGATGCTTGACATGTTCTGAACTTAAGAAGGAACGTTGGTTTCGCCACTTTGAATCCGGTTAGTTATTGTCAGCAGCCCAATTGCGCGTGAGTCGTCGGTGACAGAATTCCATCTTACAAAGTAGGAGTCATAAAAAGTGTCGTGACTCTTCATGGTACTATAGGTGTAGCGTACGGGCACATTCGATTGGGTCGTAGAGGTTGATCTAAGCCAAGCCCACTAGACTTAACTTGTTCGGACTGCAGATTGGACCTTTGACTGCGTCAATGTGACTCGTGTTGCCTGTGTTAGAAGCAACCCGATGATGTTGAAAACCCTATTTTACGAAGTAAGATTGAGTTCTTAGCAGCTACACGGTTAATCGATTATGTGTCAATGCCTGATCCTCAATCCAACGGATCGAAACCAGAGCTCCTGCCTGTAATTTCGAGCAAGACAAGCCGCCAAGGCTTAATTTTGACGTACAATCGAGCGCCTCCTTCAAGCCTCAAGCGTGGTAAAGTCAGCGCACCTTGTCTCTAGCTCCACACAAGTCGAGCCTGAAGCTTTATTTGACTTACGGCGAGCTAATCATTGACAACTTTCCTGTGCTTGGCATTTTCACTTATTTCATTTTCTATGTAATTATTTATTCTGAATTAGTTACAATCTCGAGGTCTGAATCTCGGCTTTTTTTAGTCCTCAGTTCGTTCTATCTCGATCTGAAACGATTATTAAAAAAACAACTTTTGTTGCTCCCTATACCGAAACGGCCAAATTTCCAATCGCGGAATACCTCACAATCGCGGAAGAGCTCATAACCACGGAAGAGCTCACACTCACGGTAGAGCTCGAAATTTCGGAAGAGCTCATAATCGAGAGATAGCTCACAACCGCATAACAGCGCACCCAACACTGCACGGAATAGCTCACAATTATGTTTCTTATATCTTCCACTCTTTGACTGCCATACTAGTGGGTATAAGTACGGGTGCTTAGTATTTTAATATAACATGCTATCTTTTAAGCTACCAGTGGTAGAGCGGTTAAGCCTTAGGACAAACTTGTGCATCATCTGGAGGACAGACGTTCTATTTCAACCCCCCCGAAAGCCTTGGATACTCGGGTATGAAAAGCGTCAGCATATCTGCCATTCATAGTGGCTGAGGTGGGGTGAGGGAGCGTGGCTTTACGGTATGGGGCCCTGTCCTAAAACTTGGGAGATCACCGACAATAAGTTTGAGGGAGTTGCAGTTGTTGAACAAGCCTTCCGTTTATGGTGCCAAAGCTCGGACAATGTGCAGTTGTCTGCCGGGGCGGCGTCTTAGCTAGAGCTTTCTGTCGCAGCGAGTTCACCTTAACTTTTGATTGCACACGCAACTAAATACCCAATGAATAGTAAGAAAATACCGAGGCGGCACCGAATGCCTTGGTCACTCATAAATTTGATGGGATTTATTCCTTTTGCTGGGTTAGATCAAGTTTTCCGTATTACTTCCTGCATCGTTCAAAGAAAAAGGATGGTGGCGCCAAGCGACTGTAAAAGGCGGCTCCACCGCCCTTGCATCGGTTTCTTTTATTTTGCTTAACATCCGGTTTGTCTTGGCGCCTTGTAAGTATTGTCTTCGATTAGACTGCTCATTAATTCAACTCTTAATGTTAGTTGCTCTTAGCACTTCAATTCAAGCTTCAGGCTTAGCATTCCGAAAGTAACATTATTCAGTCACTTGCTCGGTAATGGATTGACCTCAAATAAAGTGACATTAAATGGCAGAGGGGCCAATCCTGCTTTTAAGTCGAAATTTCTGCTGTTCCGCCCAAGATTTTCTTGTTATTGAATCTACAGCGGGAATGCATACCATTTAAATTTCGTGCAAAGCTTTGAGCAGTGGTGTTGTTGACGGGATAAGTGAATGTTAATGCTATTTTAAGATTTGTTAATAAAATTCTTGCAGAACAGTATAAAATTGGAGGGTTGGGTAGACCTTTGAAGCCGCAGGTACAAAGAGTTTAAGTTCATTATTAGACTAAAAGGTCATAGTGCATAAACTGCACTTCTGGATTTTCGACATTCCCGACAACAGTGTAAGATGAATTCGTGTCTAACAATGTTAATAATCATATTTCAGATGGGGGATATCCATTTGTGATGTTTTCAACAATGTAGTCACTGAAATTAATATGTAAGGTGATTAAAATCATTTCGCCGACGGGCGATGCACGTCCGCCATCTTCCGCTCTCCAGCGTAGCGACGTAAACAAGAACAATCACGCTCGTAGGCCGTTTCATAATACGGTGCTTTGCCATGGCGTGTAGTGGTTGCAGTGAACAGCGTTGGTAAATAATTGAAAAA
>LQNS02276883.1:21465824-21486110 GCA_001587735.2 Parhyale hawaiensis | reverse complement strand
ATTTAACCTGCTACAATGTGGCTCTTACTCATAAGGTTAGGTAGGCAAGGACTGGTTTTGCTAATATCCTACAAGAAATCTATATATACCAGTCTAGTGCAGATAAAGCTGTTGCTATATGGGTAATAGGGTAATAGCTGAACCAGTCCTTGCCTACCTAACCTTATGGGTAACAGCCCCGTTGTAGCTTAAAAATTGTTTCCCCCACCCAAAATGTTCATTTTACTATCCCAAAATACTAATTCAATTGCAAAATTTCTTGGAAATGTCAAAAATTCAGAAGTGCAGTTTATGCACTATGACCGACTAAAATTTTTCTTATCGAACTATTTTAGTCGGTGCCTCATAAGTTTTGTGGTAGGTAAATTAGGCTGGTTAAGTTGGGGTTAAACTGTATAATATGGAAGCAAAGATGCAAGTTCGCATATTATGGAACATCAGGATACAAAAATGAACAGATTTAATTTGAAATTAATACTTCCTGTTTGATTGCCTATACTAATTTTCTTGCTCAATTAATATATTCTTGCGTAACTATAGAATGTATTTTTGGACAGTAATTGCCGGTTCTCCATTTTGTTTTCACGGAAATATTTTGATATTTCAATATAATAATCATATTTATGGCTGCTTAAATGTTTGTCACCATAATAAACCTGTAGAAAAGAGAAAATCTTGGAATTGCTCCAACAACGCTATTGAAGTAAATCCACCATGTTGCCAGCGTCTGCCGGTATTTCTTACAAACACGTATGAAAACTAAGAGTTTAGTTACAAAAGCGCAGCCCCGTGAAGTATTTCGGCCACAACGTGGCTCTTGCTCATTAAGGTCAGACAAGCAAGGACTGGCTCTGCTAATATTCTACGAGAAATATAAGTGTACAGCTACATCGCTCTCGCCGCCATGTTAACGAAGCTGCCGCTGCCGGAGCGTTGTCGGAGCAAGGATTTTGAATTTAAATTTTTTTTGTTACTATACTATAGTGATTCCATTGCCGATAACCTCAAGAATAGTTTTCCGCAGACTTAACTAAGTTTATAATTATATTAAGCCCAAATGTAACTGGAAACATCGCCGTAAATGGCCAAAATAGAAACAAATCACTTGTCAACATTGACCGGACTTTGTGCTTTATTGAAAAAAAAAAAATACCGGAAGGTTTCGTAAATCGGTTGAAAAACTTGCGTATTTTCGAGAGAAATATCTCGCTGATACTTGCTTTCATTTTCTATAATTTTTCGATGCTATTAAGGATTTGTAGTTTGTATACGCAACGCAAATTTTCCTTTCTCTTCTGGAAATGTAGTCGTATATAGACAAAGCCGCCTGCTATCCATATATTTGTTGATCTGATATTGCAGGAAGCGAGCATTGGCTGAGGGTAGAATGGATTCTCTGAGACGCGCATGGACGATTAAAGTTGCTCTTCTGGCGTTGATATTTGGGTGCGGGCTCGTCACTCCTCATCTCCTTGGCATTGGTGAGCTGGTCATTGATTACGTTACCTTAACCCTATCTGCACGTAGGCCAGAAATTGTTATAGTAGATACTAACTTGTAAAGCTCTGTTTGGATTGTATCTCACTGTTAAAACTTGTAAGTTCACTTATGAAGTTCAGGTGCCCCATGGTTCTAGGAGAACTCAAGTAGCAAGAAAGCTCTCGCGTATGCACGGCATACACGTGACCTCTGCATTAAGTTTTATAGGTACAATTGCAAGCTTAGGATTTCTACACATTTCTTCTCCATGTTAATGTCCTACAATGTAGAGTAGAATTCAAGGCCCCTTCAAGGATAATAGGATGGGCCGTAGTTAGGTTAGCCCAGTCTATGTTTTAGGGAGCAACCCCCCAGGGAGACCCTATAGGCCACTTTAACAATTAGCTAGGCTTTTGGGACGGCTACATTTTGTGTCCACTTTAATCGATTCAGCTTTCGTGCTTCTACTGATGTTACTTTCTTCTAGTGTTCCTCATCTTACAATATTCTTATACAAACTGATCCTGATGGAACACATAAGCAACTGTTCATGGATTTGAAGATTTTAACCATCCTGATGCCCCTTGTCTTGCTTTTTGCATCAGCGTACATTGTAAGTAAGGAGCCTCAAAATAGCGCAATAATAGTTTTTTTTCCCTACGTATTGTTGCCATGTTATGGACTGGTTAGGCTAATCATGAAAAATCTACTGTATTAATAGTTTATTATAATAGATAATGAAACCTTGATAAATTGACGGAATAATAATGAACACGAAAATATGAACATTTATGTACCAATAATAATGAAATATTGATAAAACTGTGTCTATAATATTGTTCATTAAGTTGAGCTTTTTCGAAACTGTCGTTTAACAGAGTATTCCTACTGCCAATTTTAAATTTAACAAGGTTATATTATTTTTTTAACAAATGCTGAAAATAATTTTTTACGATTAATAAAGATCAGTCTCACCAGGCCATAAGATATTAAGACTGCGCCATTTATAACAATATCATGCTTATTAAGATTACGTTGGAAGCTCTGTTATCAAACAGGTTGGTATCACTTTTCACGATCCATCTGCAAACTGTATCGAGAAGTAAGGGGTTCACACAACTTGTCTTCGCTCACACACTCCTCGATTCTGGCAAATATATACTTCCTAGTTCTACACTATTAGGCCCGCTGCAGACGATAGTCTTTAGTCTCGTCACTTCACCTGGTTTGAAAATCTTTTTTTTGTCGATTAAGAAATGTTTACCGTCGTATTCTCTGGCTTAGCCCGTGTCACTAGTGTAGTAAAAGTCTTGTGACTTGACCAAATTTTAGTGAATGTCTTCTCAAAAAGCAGTGTTCTTTTTCTTGTTTACACGCACCGGCACAGCAACGCATTTGAACGCCATAAAGTGAAAACTCAGGACAAAAGACTATCGTCTACCGCGGCCTTCATGGAATTCGACTGTTGTCGTTGCTATCTGGATTTATTCCAGAATTACTTGGGTACTATATTTTACTGTATTTCAGTATTTACCTTTTTTGTACAAAGTATCCTACACAGTGCCTTATCTAACGCACAGTGTTTCCCATACTTCTTGTTGACGTTGTTATACCCCGAGAGCATCCCTTGCAGAGCAGCACTAAGCCTTCTGCAATGAGTACCACTATATCAAGATAGATCAATTGTTTAGGATACCCTTGTGAATAGCGTCTTTTCTTTCATAGAATTCTCGTATTCAAACAATGAATATTTAAATTTATTTTGAAAATTAGTATGCTGATGCCACATGCTAGTAAACTTATAGTAATTTTTTCTTCCGAACATCACGCTGAGCTCTCGTGAACACGGCTTTGAGAGCGCCAAGAAATAGTGTAAAAATGTTAGCCGTCAATTCGGCTTACTCCGCAAGTACAGTTAGTCAAGTTTCCGACGTCTAGTTATATCTGGTAGGTTCTATTGCAAAAATTCTTTGCCACTGTGCGCTATTTAAATACGCAGATAAACTCCTTCGGACAAGATGACTACACTCATTCTTTTGACAAGCGTGTCATATGCTGTACCACCCAAACGCACCTACCCTATCTGTAGGCTTGATCATAACAAAGTTCGGTGATTCTGTATGGAACACCCTCGAGCATAGGCTTCACATTTCTATCATTATAATGCCAATGCCATAAGCTAGTCAAAAGAAATGGCATCATCTTTTCGTCCGAATTTGTTGATGTGCCCATTTAAATAGCACACACTGGCAAAGAATCTTGAGTTATAAATCTATTGAGACATAATGTGCCCGAAAATTAACTAACGGCACTTGCAGAGTAAACTGAACTAACGGTAAACATTTTTACGCCATTGCATGGTTATCGCAAAACTGTGTTTACAAGAGTTCAACATAGCGTTCGGACGAAAAAAAGATACTCGTTCTTTTGACTGGCATGTGTTATCGCCATGAGTATGAAAATCTTGATTTCCTCGTGAACACCTTAGCTGTCTCAGGAGGCTTGACCTGACTTGAATTTATGTATAGTTATATACACACGCGTTTGTACTAAGAATAACTTCCCGCTTTCCATTGTGTCTGACCAACAATTTAGTAATACATTCGTCAATAGTGAAGGAAGTATTTTCATTGTCATTGCCGTGCAACGTCTATAATGGTATGGCAGAGAGTTTTCATGAAAATAAACCCCTCAGGGGCATAAAATTTGTTTGGGGTTAGGATCGTAGCGGAAGGTGCGCACTAGCGCTGCAGTTGCCTGGTCATACCAAATTTCTCTTTGGCGGTCACGTTGCAGGAACTGCATCGTGGAGTGTTTCAGAGGCACACTAAACTATGCGTCATTACAAATTCAAAACTTAGATATAGGAGGCACCGTCAGAGACGGACAATTGCCAATCGTCAGAGCATACAAGCTGCTAGAAGATAATTTTCGATATTCATCTTGTTGGTCGGGTTCCGTGCCAGTTGAAGCCTTGATCTCAGCAGCGTGATTGATGTGGAATTGTATGGAGGTGCAACTTTTGAAATGCCCCTGCAATCCTCGTTCCCGAGGGCGGCGAACTTGTCGCCAAGACCTTGGCGAGAAGTGCCACACTATGAAACCTGGCTTGCAGTACGACTTGGTCACCGCATATAAGGTTGAGTCTCACTCAAGGAGGCTTCCCGTGTAGAATGCTGATATTTGCTCAAAAGTATACGGAGTGTCTCAGTCAGGGCAAGAAAATGCGCTCAGTTTCCAAAGCAGGATAGGAAAATCGGAAGACTAATTCTCAAGGTGTGATTCATAACGGTCCTAGCTACAAACTATCTAACATGTGTAGTCGATGGCAGCGCAAGCGATTTCCAAGCAGGGGCCCAACAATGGGCCGCAATGTAGTGTAGTTTGCAGTGATACTTGATCTTTGTATCTAATTCAACTTTAGTATCAAACAGTTGCTTGTGTACCATGTCTCTATGTGTACCTAATGAAGCATAGTATTATTAACTGGGCATTTGGAACGTCGCTCCTTGCTTACTTCTTAAAAACATCATCATTCTTAAACGGTTTCCTGCCTGCTCTTTTTTTTTCTATTAACTGTTCCGAGGGCACGGATTCCACGGTCTCATGACCTACTAGCGATCGCTACTTGTTCTAGCAAACTCTAACTCGAAAACTTCTACTTTTGAATAGATAAAGGATTAGGTTAGTCAATGCTTTACAGAGATTCACTTGAACGCTGATTTTTCTCCGAAGATAGTTGACGATAACTGAATTGATAGTTTTGATCTTATTTCACAGAACTGCCATTTTTCCTGCTGGTGCTGATGGATGGTCTGGGAGTGGCCCTCATCCTCGGCTCAGGAATATGCCTGGCTCTAAAATTCTTTGGGTTCTTCTTCATCTGCCTCAACGGTCTGAATAGTTCTGATGAGGATGCCATGGAGAGAGGACTTCTAAATGAAGACACTCCACGAAATTACAGTGCCACTTCGGACGAAGGAAACGATCTGCCACAAGTTAACGGTGAAGGCGTTGGCACATCGGAAGAAACTCGTGGCACATCTGAAGTAAACGACCCTGATACATCTGAAGTGGAAAATCGTGGCACATCTGAAGTGGAAAATCGTGGCACATCTGAAGTGGAAAATCGTGGCACATCTAAAGTAGAAGTATGTGATACAACTGCAGTCGACCGCGACTCGTCTAGGGGCAAAGACCGTGGGACATCCGAAGTGGACGGAGGCGAACGGCGTTCTCTTAAGACAGACTTCATAAAACGAGGAAAACTATCACAAACCCGAAGATCTGATTGTTCGCTGAACCTGAAGCAACTTCAGGCTAAAAATCAACAGTTGGATGAAGCTGCGAAACGTATTGTAGTGCAAAGCGATAGTGAAGATTCGGCTATGAAAAGCTCTTTGCTGAATAAACATGCCAGGCAAAATAAAGTACCTGCAAGTGTGAGTTTTCGAAATCCCATTTCGGAAAACTTGGGGTCGTCCAGTTCTTCAATTTCTGAAGCTGAATATAATGTCGAAAATGGCAGACCGGTAAAAGTATCGCCGGCAAGTCCTGCAAGAAGGAACCTTCGTGGCAGCTCGAGCTGAGGTCAAGACGGGCCACAACCTTTCCTTTCTCATACTAGGTGCAACGACTGAAGTTTAATAGAGCAGACCAAAGTTTGAAGAACACAGAACTTACATAGAACACAGTAATCTGAACCAGATTTTCCAACTAATAACTCGAAGCAGCAAGCTGGAATTTATATTTGAAGCGTGTGACGTGAGTCGACAGCATCAGAAACTGATAAAGAGGGCCGTGAGTGATAGCATGGCAAATGCGACTTGAGCAAAGCTCATTGGCTTTAACTAATAGAACTTACGGTTATTGTAGTTTGTCTTCACTTCGGATTTCAGATGAAATTTCAACGCTTTACCAAAATCAGCAGGTCGTTAGACAACCGAAATTTATTCCTCCGCAAATCGCTCTGCCATTCTTCCTGAGGATATAACCAACCTTTGCTACGAGATGAGGAGCGAAGCAAGCGTTGTTGCCCCAAACTTTGGGAAAGTTCAAGCCAATGGGCTTGAATGACATAGCCGTGCCAATCGACGCCACGATTAAGATAAAGAGCGCATCAAAACGAAGTCCTGTCCTCGACGCAGTTCTCGACGGAACCTCCTCCTGGCCATGGCAAGAGCGACACCTGACGAGCTGAGTTTTAAACTTTTAGCACCAACATCGACCTGCTTCTTCTAGTTTGATCCCTGATTTTATTCTTATCTGAGTTTTAAAAGACGTGTTGTTTTCTCTGTTAAATTTTATTAGGACTCTTAACCATTAATAAATTACACGGTAATTCGACTACTGAAGATCATATTAACCTCCCTGTTATAAGGGAGAGGAAAGCCAAAATTGATACTAGAGTAATATGTTGATTCCGGACAAAGTAATTTCATACTATGCAATAAATGGCATTGCTTTCCTAGGAGTAGAATAACAACTAGGCGTTACGTCAAGTCGGAAGGACAGTCATTCAGACTTGAGTGTGGGGTCGAGCCAGCATCCGACCTCTCGTGGGATTCCAAAAGTATCAGACTTCTACCGACTCCGCAGCTCTGCGCGTACACTGCTGAAAAATAGAAGAACTGTCAGAGTTGAAGGCCGGAATTAAGTTTGGCTTTTCTTTCTATTCAACCGCCACCACTAAAATTGATTAGGATATCGTATAATTGGATTTTTATGGCAGGAAATTTCTATTGTAATGTTTTTCGGTTAGGCTTTCACTCCCACCATGACTCTTCCGCTGGGGAAGGATGGTTTGGGGGCTTGTTAAGATTCTCCTATTCGGAACAAGCGTTCAGTTACTGGAGTTGTGTAGCACTAGACTCCAGCGTGAATAAACTATACAGATAGTCTCGTGCAACTCTTCTGAAATAGAATTCATGACAAGCTAAAGCTAACTTCATGCATGGGTTGGAGTTTATCTTGATATGCTAGATGTCCTTTTCCTTTCTTGAAGCAGCTTAGTGCTGATTTAGGGAATATTAAACAATTTTATATACCACCAGATTAGCTACAGCAAACCACACCAGGTTGTTACTTTGCTATGTGATTTTTGTCCTATTATATTTATTCCTACGGTAAGAAAGTCTTCGTAGCGTTGTAGGGATGATGTTCTGATATCAACATGACCTAACCTAATCTTGTAATTTGGTTCAAAACGCGTGAAAAGACATTTTGGCTCTTGCAGGAAGTTTTTATTTTTTGCCCATTAGGATGAATCTCAATCCTAGTCCCAGTTAAGTGAATGTTCGTGCCCTTCATACCCTCAGGGAGCATGGGATGGGTCATAAGGGCTAGGTTAGTTAAAGTGCGCCCATCCTGTTATGGGGGCTGCTTCACCATTAGCTATTCTTTCAGGACGGCGATCTTTCCTGCTAGATTTACTGCTATGCGATTTCATACTCCTATTGCTTACTTATGTGCTCTTTTTCATTCCTGACATGTTCCCATGCGCTTTCATCCTGTGTGGGAACACCCTTGTGCTTGGGTCTCTCGTATCTATCGACAAGCTATGTCCTTTCCTTCTTCCTCGGTGAGATAGCCTTAGTTGTGGAAACGGAGACTTGAACTACTCAATAATAGTTGTTCCCTACATGCGTCCTCTCGGACCCCAAGTGAAGCTGCAGTATTTTCTTGCAAGGGCTTATTTTTCTTTCAGATTCTTAAGGGAATAATTGCATTTCAAGGGAAACGGCTTAGCCATTATTGTAATGTTTACTCGATCGAGATCTGAAGGCATAAAAACGGAAAGTATAACTTGCGAAAATCAAAAGATTTTGTTGGTAGGATTAAATAAGGCGGCAGTAGACAAACCAACAGGCCCATTCCCAGAGATGCGCCGGAACTTATGTCCCGGCCCTCTATGAGCTTATTGCCATTGTTATAGAATATAGATGATTGATAAAAAGAAAAAAGGAAGAATCTCTGTCAAAGAGACGATCATGCATGTACGCAAGTAAGCACGATCAATTGCCGCAGATATGCAGTGCTTAGACTTCTGTGTAGTTGGAGCGGAACGGAAAAGAAGATGGGCGAAGGTGGCCGTTAAGAGTATGCGACTCCTGGAATTCTTAGCTGGGGAGGATGTCTCTTCCAACGTTTGTTAAGCCTATTTTTAAGCGCGTTGACAGTCTCCGCACAGACTACGTCAGAAAGGAGTCTGATACAATTGTTCACTATTGAAAAAAGGAAATGACTACTGACTTAAGGTTGTTCTTAGAGCTGATCGAGGTGGCCGGCCTACTCCGCTAGGCTTCTACCTTCTCTCGTGCGGAGGGCCACGGAAGGGACGTTTTCACGGGGGGGGGGGGTGTTCTTTCTTTTGTCTTTTCTTTTCTTTCCTCTGTGCGGCGTTGCTGAGCAAAAGCGTTCAGCCGAGCCCGGGGGTTGGAGATGCACTACTTGCGCCTTTTTCTTGTCAGTAACGAACGCACTGACCACTTAAAACTCATCAGTCTTCTTATAATCTGAGATCATCCGGCAGAAAAGCGGAGACAAAAATCATTGAGGACTTGAAACGAGACTTAATTCACGTCTTTGTGACGCACGAGCCTGTGTTGAAACACAGGAATAATCCGGCGCAATCCTGTGGGGGAACACCTAGGTGCATGGCTTCCCAGTTTTTCTATATACATGCTACATGTCCCTTATCTTCTTTTAGAAGAGCTTAGTACTTATCTAGGGAGGCTTAAATCTTCTCATACGACTACTTACATATTCAGCGCGATCTAGACAGTGTCCCTGATGCGCTAGTAAAATTTGTTCTACTACTACCTGCGCTGCAACACAGTCGCCATCTTTTTTCGAGAACTAGAAATGTTTGCGTGTTCACACTCTGCTGAGCAGCGGGTTTAATCGAGGTTGTCGAAATAGAGCCTCCTTCTCCATGGTCTCTGTTTAATACAGCTTTATGTGTCAGAAAATTTCGATTAAATGAAAGTCGTTCAAAGTTTAGAGTAGAAAGTTTGTAGAAAAAATGCGGTGACTGTTCAAAGTTTCTCCCAAAACGTTTTGTCAAGTTTACTATCGGGGAAGCCGTACTGGATCCACGGCAACGTATTTGCAAAGGTAGGGAAAAATATTGCCATGTTTTGGCTCAGGTGTGTCACCTCGATCGGCGGCCTACCTCGCGGTACAGAAAAGGAAATTTAGAGAGCCTGCCTAACTTTACATAACTATCCTCGTCAGTAGGAATTGCGGTGAACTGCAACATCTCCGGCGGAAGAGGTACTAGGGACCCTTGGGTGCGTGATGCACAAATATATTGTGGCAGGGAAAGGGCCCGCCAGAATATACCCCTGAAGGCACCCGAAGTATCTATATCCAGTACCTAGTAAAATAAAATTATAAGAAAAGATCCAAAATGGTTTATAACCATGAATTTCAGATTTTTAGAGATTTTGTTAATAAAACTGTCCGTCAAGTGAAGCTTGGCTTGGTCGTAGCAGTTCGTTAATAGTTTAATCAAACCAAGACGCTGGTTCGGCCAAGCGATGTGACTGCTAACGTTAAAAAAAACATAAGACGCTAATGCCTACATTGGCCTTGCGTCACGACTCCACCAAATGAGTTGGCAAATCTTCTGTTTAGGCGGATTCACACTAACAACTTTCAGTCCTCTGAAGCCTCAGTTGGTCCGTGAAACTGGGAAGGAGCGGACACATGTACGCACAAGTTGCATGCCATGCAATTCTGTATCCGATTGCGCTGAGGTGCACGAGGCTTCGGCATCGAGGAGCCACTCAAGGGAATATCCGAGGTATGAGTCGTTTCTTGCAGTTTGTACAAATGTTGCCAATTTAGCGGATTTACCGCTAGATCTAGAGTATTGAAACTCCATCTAGCTCCTAAAAATCACGATCTAGCTCCTGGCGGAAAATCTGGAGTATTTTAAATAAGATTTAGCTGTAATTTCACTACTTTTTTGCACATATATTCAAAGCTTAAAAATTGGCTACTTATCATATTTTAGGCGGAAAGTGTTTATAATAGTACAGAAAAGTGACGAAATAATTGCATATTAACCTCTAATTGCTAAATTTACACACTGTGAATGTTATACCGATTGTTGTCGTTGCCTTAAAACGAGTCCGCAAATGCTGTCAGCACGCAGTCAGTCTGTCAGACCGTTGAAGGTGGCGGCGAATTAATGGATGCATAATAACTTGAAAATCTCACTATATGTGTTTGATATGAATGCTTTTTTATTGTTTTTGGTATTTCAATGGAAAGCATTTTTAGTTGCTCTGGGAAACTTTGGGTTATCGGAATATACATATCCAAAATGTTCTTAGTACATTTTGAGCCCTAAAGGAATATACGTATAAACTGAAGAAGAAAACGCTTCGTTTTCATAGGTACAAGTACTCATTTCACGGGTAACAATCATATACCCACTTTTATTTCATACATGGAACTTATATATCATACATGTAAGACAGCTTAAAGTATTTAACGCGTTATGCTCGCTTATTTTATATTGTAATTTACGTTCTAGCTGAAGTATATCATCGTTTAATAAATATCTAGCGGATTCTAGCGGCTTTTTTAAAGTATTCTAGCGGATTGATGCACTGTAGAGTTGACAACACTAAATTATTTTATTTATTTATTTATTATTGATGATGATGATGACAGTCACTTTGTACGCTACAACAAGCTGCATTGGTGAAGCTCTGAGAATACCTCTTACTTCTGAGTTGGTCGAAAAGTTGTAATGGCACACAGATTTAGCGTGACATTCAAGCAACATGAGTAGTAGTCATAGCCACATGAAGGCCGGAGGGTTGAGTTCACGGACGGCAATTTTTGTGACAGTATGCCCATACTATTACCAACGCTCCATGGAATTCACTTTCTGTAGGGCGCTATAATACCTTCCAGGGCGATGCGGCGTATCTTAGCGAAGTAAGTTTTAATTGTAAACTGTACGTTGTTATTTTATAGAACGTACACAGGTAAATTTTCCCCAAATTTTTATAAAAAGCATGATGTGACGCCCAGCATTTGACTAATCTGAAATCATTAGTATACAATAGACTAAAATAAAGATGCCCATTATAGAGAACTGTTAGAAATACCCAGTTTTTATCCTAAATAGTTTTCTTGGCTCAAGCTTAGGCCTTTTTAATATAATGAAACAAGAAGCACCTAACCTGTCCTCGCCTTACCTATCCTAACCTAACTTTTTAAACTTAACCTAGTCTTTAGAAGCATGAGCGCCATTTTGTTTTCATTAAGAATTGATCAGAAACCAACATTCTATAGCTAAGCGGCTCCTCGCGTTTGCACAGAGGTTTGTTGACATTCTCGAACTGTCTCGTGCGGCCTCGCACGACAATATGTAGATGCAATATGCATTGCTGATAAAAAATGGAAAGCAAAAATACGTTGAAAGGTCGGCATTCCAAGGAAAAAAAAAGGGAATAAAAATAGGGTAAAAGCAACACCGATCGGCCTCTTAAGGAATTGGCACCTTCAAATTGCTGTGAAAAATTCGTTACCTGAAGGATTGAGACGAACCACGGCACAAAACCACACTCGGTTACTGACTGCAGATTGCGGTTAGATGTGTCCGGCCACAAAAATAATAAGCGTAATGAATTTACGAGCGCTAAAAGTAATACCCTGAAAATCCGCATTCTTCGGCTGGTCTGAAACACCGTTCGGCGGACTGCATAAATAGGAGTCGTCGGCCTGCCAGTCGGTTTCCTTTAAATACTCCAGATGAAGCACCAAAATTTCCCTAGAACAGATGAAAATTACCCAGTTAGAGTAAGGAGCCCGAATGAAAGGAGCCCTCTTACCTTATAATACAACTTGCTGATCTGAGATTCAATTAAGTAGTAAAATATCTAGATTCGCAGGCTTGAATTTCATTCTATTTCCTGTTTTCGACGGAGAGGGAAAATCGGTTTGTCGACTACAGAGCAGTTCTGCTGGCGGCAATTTTTAGAAAAACCTAGCGAGCAGGTCAGAAGAAAAAAAACTATCTGCCTGACAAAAAAAAAAAAAAAAACAGACAAAATAATGTAACTAGACAATGTAGACATGTTATTCTATTGAAGCAAGCATCATATGCGAAACAATAATGGAAAATTTAGAAATGTCTATACTTTATGAGAGCTCACCGCTACAGGTTTCTATCATTTCTTTCATAAATGGCAACCAAGTTATTGACATCCTTTGCCTTTTCGAGTCTTGCATAGTATCGCCTGTAAGCGCCAGTATAATTTAGGTCTTTTATTAATTCTGGCTGAGGTTGAAATGGCTTGCACGTCTCACCGTGCATAGGGGCGATAATACGCTAGCCAAAAGCTGAGGAAACTCTTGCAAACGTGCAAAATTTTTTGCGTAATAAGCCCCTCTCTATTAACACGTGAGAATGGTTCGTTGGTCAAAAACTTCGAGCTGCGTTCATCCAAAAGACGTTGTCATGGCTACGGACTGAACACCATTATAAAAATACTTCTGACAAGCAGAATAGTGTAATAGATGATATCCAATGCCTTGAAAAGTAATGCTATGTACAATTATATGATAGAATATCTTGAAAATAACACACCATTGCGGCTCCGAAAGCGAACTGAACTCCCTACCCTCCGATAAATGTCTCTGGTGGGCAGGAAGCAAAGAGTGTAATCTAAACGCAATACGATATGAATAAATAACACTGAATAAAAGGTGGAGAATATACGCTGCAAATGTTAACAGCTATCTAGGGCAGTAGCCTTGGCTGTAGCTCTTTGTTTTGTGCTGGTGGCGGTTTGTTTACAGAATTTCGCGCGTTTGACCAGTGAATCGAGCGCAGAAGTGCTGCCTGCTCCATCCTAGAATTTTGCGCAAAAGCGGGAGTGTGCAGGTTTTTAGACGTCAATTTCGCTCGCAAAACTCGGATACTCATTCTTTTGGATAGCGCGTGGCATCGGCATAAGGCGCGTTCGATTGGCACCAAATTCAAGCTTTAGAGGCTTGACTTGTCCGAAACTTTAGACAGAAGCATTGACTTCGTCACTTTGAATTGTGCTGCAAGTGTTAGAAACAGCATAGGGTGTGTGGCAATGACGCAGATTTGGGTTACCGGTGCTACACCGCGTAACACCGGTGACTCAGCCAGTCGCAACCCGTGTCGTAATCATAGCTCAAATGACGACTGCGACACGGGTTATGGTGATGCTGGTCACTGAGCACAAACGTCTATTTTGAATAAAACGAGCAGTAAATTCATTCAAATGCACAACAAATAAACTTCGTACACCAAAATAAGTAAATCAAATCCGTCACTGGGAACTTCTATTGACCAATGTTTAATTAAAGTGGAATTTCAGTATTGCTGAGCTTGATCCATTTGTCGCTAGATGGCGTTCTCACAACTACTTTTCGGGTTACGGTAACCTTTTTCAGGTTGTGGTAGCCCCGATTTGGCGTGATTACGACACATCCCAGGATTACGTTGAGCAGACTCTGTTTTATGGAGTAAGAGTTTCTGGAAGAACAATGCCTGGAACTTTCTTTCGTAGGACGAAGCCAGCACATCTACTTGAAGCACAGACAAGTAAGGCCTCTAAGGTTTAATTTTGCCGCCTAATCGAACATGCCCTAAGAACGCCTTCGATTGAAGTCTATTTAAGCCAAGCACTCTTCTCTTAAGTTGTCCGAAACTGCCTTCGACTCATTATATATTCACGTTTCAGGCATTAGGCTAACTGAAAATAGATCACCTGTGAAACTTCAATGAACTCAATCTTACTTCGTAAAATTTCGGTTCAGATCAATCGAGGAGTTTCTAAGAACTGTAACGCCATTCAAAGTGACAAAGCCACAGCTCCTGTCTGCAGGTCCGGACAAGTTACGTGAAGTGTGCTTGGTTCAGATCGACTTTAACCATCCAATCGAAGGCGTCCTTTGTAATACAGTATGCTGTTTTGCTAGAATTCTTTCTCTCGTTGTAGTAACTTTTATTGATTACTCGCAGTTTTTATTTTATTGGATTAATGCAAAATTCTCTAACCGCAGGCAGAAAAGTGCGGAAGTACAGTAATGTTTTCATACCTCAGATAAAATCAGATTGCCACATTCTATTTCATTCAAGCAATTTTTCATGTCGCGTAAATTGTATCAAAACTCGGAAATTTTCATTCTATTTTCGATGCAGTGCCAGGTCTTTCGTCAATCTAATGCCCGCTGCAGACGATAGTCTTTTGTTTGGTGTTTTCACTTAAAAGCGGGTAAACAGCTACCCAATAGGAAATTTATAAATTTATGGATTTAGAGTCTATACGCTCAGCGAGTCCAACGACGACTATACAAAAATTAGGGTGGAGCGTTTTTCAACTTTTTATGATTTTCGACAGCGGCTAGTTCGGATACGTATCCAAATGGGGAGAAAAACTTGTGATAATAGCATTTTATCCTAGACGGATATCTTCTACCACCCCATGATATTTGAAATTTGAAAAAAGTGCTCATGTGGGGAATTTTTTTTTTCTTTTGTTCATTAAACAGTAGCTACACATCGGAGAAACACGCACGTAAAGTTTTAGGCAGCCTGTGCAATGCTAAGTGGGTAGAACAGGGTGATGAAGGGGTCCGGGCCTCTCATTTATTCTGCCTGAGAGTAGATTGTAGCAGTGCTGCAGCAAATGCCATTTGACGCTAGATATTCAAGCTCACAGGCAGAATTAGTGAGAGGCCCGGACCTCTTCATCGCTCTGTTCTACCCACTTAGCATTGCACTGGCTGCCTAATACTTTACGTGCGTGTTTCTCTGATGTGCAGCTACTGTTTAGTGAACAAAAGAAAAAAAAAATTTGTTCCCCACAAAAGCACTTTTTTCAAACTTCAAGGGTCAAGGGGCGGTAGAAGATATCAGTCTACGAAAAAATGCTTTTATCACAATTTGTTTTCTCCCCATTTGGCAACGATTCCAAACTAGCCACTATTGAAAATAAAAAAAGTTGAAAAACGCTCCACCCTACTATACATCAACTACTATAGTTTTCACTGGTAGTGTTACACAGTTTTATGCTAATAATTCTTAAACGAATTGTCGGATCACTATGGTATTTCAACACGAAGCTTTTTACATCCCTACTTAATTTATGGCCCACATAGCATATGGCTATATGTGTTTACTCATGTATATTAGGCCTAAATTAAGCTGAAATCAGAAAGTTGCTTCTACACGTTCGAACGACGACCCACTGTGGCCAGGTTGTCGAGGTGTAATGTCTGTAGACCGGAGCCGAAATATCTGCATTTTGCCCGATTTATCTGTAGATTTAAACCTTTTTATTACCGTGTTTTGTCTTTCATTTGCCTCTAAATTATATATGAGACCAATTCAAACTTTGTGAGTGATACGCCCTATGGCAAGCTATACCCATCGAACGATTCTATAGCTTGAAAAAATACCAAACTACGGTATATCCACAATGCTGCCATATGTATCCTCCCTATTGGAATCGCCTTGGTTCCTCTATGCTTCTCAGATTTTTATAAATGTGTACTCCGTAAACCAAAAGAAAATATAACTACGATACAGAGAAAACGTAGTGAATATCAGTCTCCACGGGAACGGAAGGAGAAGCTGGAAAGGCAAGAACTGCATTAGATGTTAATAACGATAAGCCCGTATTCCAAATTAGCTTTCTTTGGCAATATGGTCTAATTATTGCCTACTGAATTCCATCAGAAGGCAACACGATCGCCAAAACATCCAACGTGGCAAGAAATGCATTAAGACAATAAAGGAATAAGGATTTCACATAAGCTTTCTTCTGCAACATGGTCATCGATCTCCATGAAAACGAAACTTGACTACGAAATCTGCAACCTGGCCTATTTTTTTACCTATCTACTGTATTTCCTTAAATGCGGACATGAAATAAATACACCAAGAGTTTTAATATATAAGGATAGTGGCGGACACGTTTCATCGGTTCCATGCCTGCTCAATACGTGTCAAACAAACAAAATATATATAGCCTAATTAAATTTTTTTTCCAAATAAAGAGTCAATATAGAAGTAAACATTTATTTTCTTCAAGAACTTATTATTACCTCCGCCCAGGAGGTTATGTTTTCGTCGGGTTTGCTTGTCTGGCTGTTTGTCTGTGTGTCATCAAGATAACTCAAAAAGTTATTGACCGATTTGACGAAATTTACAGGGATTGTTAGGTATGTTAGGAGGAACAGATGATTAACTTTCGGTGAAGATCAGTCCTTCCGTTTGTTTGTCTGCCTATTTTTTGTTAGTGCCATAACTTAAAAAGAAATGAGCAGATTTTCAGGAAATACTGTATACATGAGTTTTTGGGTTTATTACAGAGAGTAAATGATCAAATTTTGGTGATGATCGGTTGGTCCGTGCGAACAAGAGACTACAAATATCTAGGTGTATGGGTGGATGAGCTTGGGTGTGACAGAACTAAACATGAGAAAGTAAGCAAAGCAAATGAATGGTTAGGGCGACTGTGTAGTGCGGCCCGCTTACGGGCTTGCAAGTATGAAATCCTGAGAAAAATCTGGTAAGTGGTGGCTGTACCAAGTGTGATGTATGGTATGGATGGTGTGCCATGGAATGAGAGTGAAATCAGCAAGCTAGAAGTGATACAAACAAAGGTTGCTAGGGCAGCTCTCAGTGCACCAAGGTGGACAGCAATAGAGGCACTCAGGGGGGATATGGGATGGAGCACATTTAAGGAACTCATGATGAAAGGTATACTGCACTATAAAGTACGACCGGAACAAATGGATAATGGAAGGTGGGCTAGGAAAGTGCTCCTGTGGAATGTCCGCAAGAGCAAATGGGAAAGAGTGTGTAGACGTACAGTTGATGTTTGTGGCCTGCACGTTCGGTGGACACACCAGGTACCTGGACTGGCTAGAGATGAAGGGCGAGTGCTTGTGGAAGTAGGGGAAGGTCTGGATTGGAATGTGCTGCAGTGGAGGAAAGAAATTAATAGACGAGTGCAGACATACGGACTAGATAAATGGCGAGAAGGTATGGAAGAAAAGTCGACTCTAGTATGGTATAGAACTAAAGAATGTCCTAAGTATGAATGTTGGTATGACGGAAGTAGAGGGGGTGACCTGCTGTTTCAAGCACGGTCTCAGGCTCTCAGTGTGAATGCTCGCACCTATCGGTGGAATGAAACAGGAAGTCGTGTGTGCCAAATGTGAGACTGGGGTGAGGATGAAAGTGTAGAACATTTAATCCTGGAGTGTGCAGCATATTCACAGGAACGAGGGGTAATGATGCAAGTGGTCTTGGAAGAGTGGGGTGCACAAGAAGGTGTGGTGTACGAGAGAACGGGCCTGGAATGGTTGACTCGAATGCTTGGATGTGATGGAGTGGCAAGTGTGAGGATGATTGTGTCAAAGAGTATCTGGCAAGGGTGTGGGGTAAGAGAGAGTTGGCTATTGGAGGTAGATGAGTTTAACACTGCTTAGGGAGCCCCTGAATTATTAGGGCTCTGCAGTGTAGCATTGTTTAAGAAGTTCCTGGCTTACTAGGGCTCCACAGTGTGGCGCTGTTTTAAGAAGTTCCTGGCTTACTAGGCTCCGCAATGAGAGCTAGCATGGTTTAGCTATTTGTAGTTTAGTTTGGTGTGTAGGGATTTATTGGTATCTAAAACTGGTGTGGATGCCTCCATGGTCTGGCTGCCCTGCACTTAGGGCGTCTGGCCCTGGGGAGATGCAGAGGTGAGTTTGCAGTCGAATGACCCGAGCAGCTTTTGCTCCCGTGTGTTTGCTGTGACCGGCTACCATATGGTGGCAAAACATGTATTATTTAGAGCTGACCATCCACTCTGTGGTGGCAAAACTTGTGTTATTTAGAGCTATGCAGGTATATCGATTCAAAGATATGATGTTGCGGGTTGCCCATGCCCTGTTGCACATCATCCTGCTAATGGAACTGAACTGGAACGTTGGACTTATGTTTGATAAAATGTTTGTTTGCAACATAACTTAAAAAGTTATGAACGGATCTCCTAGAAAATTAAGCAACATAACTTAAAAAGTTATGAACGGATCTACTAGAAAATTAAGGACACTGGTAATACTATCAAAAGGCACAAGTGATCAGATTTTGGTGTTGATACAAAGAAAATCATGGTATCAGAGCCGATTTGAATTTTTCGTTACTGTTGCCTTGCTTGGCGGAGGTATAATGCGCTCTCAGCGTACCCTAGTTTATTAATATGAGTTCACATACGCGAGAGTCACCTTCTAAAAATCTAAAAATCAAGATTAAGCTTGTTTCGAGCAGGAAAAAAATATAGAAACCAAGACGAGCACTAATAAACCAATACCTTTATTTATGAACCTATCGCTGGCAGCACTGCACAAGAGGAGTTCGATGGGGCACCAATATCGCATTTGTGGTTAGACTTGTCCGAATCATCGGGTAGGTGCCCTGGCTTCGACTTGTTGACTTAAAATTAGATTGTTGACTATTAATCATTTGTCAGTGCGACCTCCATGAATTTGGGCTGATTCTGTAAAATGGAGATTCCAGTCAGCTCCGAATAAACTGGCTGCTGCCAATGCCGCTGCCACTCGCTAGTCAAATGAACGAGTATCGTCATCTTATCATCTGAATGTGCTGATAAAAATTTTAAGTTTAAATTTATGCAGATATAACAATATGTCTGAAAGTTAACTGAGGGCACTTGCGGAGTGAACTGAACTGAACTGACTGTAAACATTTATACACCATTTCTTGGCCATCTCGGCTGTGTTTACAAGAGTTCTACATTACGTTCGGACGAAAAGATTACGATACTCGTTCTTTTGACTAGCGTGTGGCATCGCCATAACACCTGCAACACGATTCAAATGTCGAAGCCAAAGTTCCTGTCTGCATTTCCGGATGAGTTAAATCAAGTCGGCATAGCTTACATCTTCCTTGACGACTTAATTGAACATGACCGTGAAGAAGCAGAAACCATCACAAAAAACCGAGGCCCAACAAAACTGCTGACGTGAAGTGGTATGTATTAAGAAGCTTGGAGTGCATCGTTTGGAATTCTACTCGAAAGAAATAAAATCCAAACATAGAAGGATACATAAATTGGTCTCGGAAAGCAGTCTGAAGCCCGGTGCTCACGTAACAACTTTCATTGTCGCTATTGCAGATTAGAAGCAGCTGAACTAATCCGTTTACGTAGCTGCGACATGGCTTCAATTTGTGCAAAATTTGTATGTAAAAAATTGTTAAAAATCGCTGTCTGTACCAGGAAGCAAAGAATGCAACGGGAGGACTCAACAGGACAAAAACAAAACTTAGCGGTGACCGCACGTAGCAATTTACATTACATCGACGAGTCGAAGTATTTGCGTGAGGGACTTCAGGCCTTCGTGTGTTGTTTTCTTGAACGTATCACCGTATTTTTTCGACTGATTTCATTCAATCTAGCCCTCATGACTAGCCGGCTACTTGAGCTGTAAAATACTTTAAAATGTTATCATCAACAGAAAGTTAGAGCAATTGGCTAACTGTTACTGTGGTTTCTTTCGCGTACAGAATTGGCTACAATTGTACTTACATTTGTTTGAAAGGAATAAATATGTTCTGTGAAGAGCTCTGTGAACTGAATATGAAGTGTAAATAAGGCTTTAATTAACAAAAAGAAGTTAAATCAGGTCGCCAAAAGGGACTAAATTCGGCGCTAGTGCTGTGAAAGTTTCCACCAGCATGTTCTGCAATTTTCTACAGATAATTGCTAAATTAGTATATATTCTCTTAGTTTATTT